>JAQQAC010019210.1:0-27112 GCA_029783875.1 Phataginus tricuspis
TCCTCCTCCCTGACCACCTGCCGGATGATGCCGCCTAGATGTCCCCTGGTCCCAGCCACCTCTGTCTTCTCCAGTGCAGTCAAGAGTGACTTGCGGTCATATTTGGTACCTTCCTTCCCTTCCTCCCCACTGAATCTGCCCCTTCCTCTCCCATCCAGATAACCCCTGGAATAACCCCTGCTGCCTCCGGGCAGCTGCTCCTGGCCCCTCTGGGAGAGGCAAGAGCCCCCTTCTGCCTCTGCACAGAGGTTGCTCCCCTGAATGGGTAGCAAATGGGGCTGATCTTTCTTGACAAGCCTGGGTTTCCAACAACCGCAGGCTTGGCCTCTGTCCCGAGCAGGCGCGCGCACACAGGCCCCTCAGAAAGCTCTGAGGAAGGGACTGGCCCTGCAGTCGGCTCGTCCTAACTTCCGCATGTTTCTGTTTCCTCGCTGCCTCAAAACACAAAGGCCAGTGTTCCTGTTTGGGGACAGTGACGGAGGCGGCTGCTGCGAGACTGCAGAACACGTCCTGCTGGGATCTTGGGAAGAAGTGTGCTGACAGCGGAGAGCCGGGCAGGCGGCCTCAGGGGCAAGGAGGGCAGGTTTAAATTCTGGGCTTTGAGGCCCCAAGACGTGGATTGCGACCCTCAGAAGCTGTCCTGTCATAAGAAATAACCTTGGATGCCAGCCAGTTGGAGCCCTAACACTTCCTACTGGAGCAGAGGGGAGAAGAGGAGATGCCAGGCCAGCCCTGACACTGAGCTGGAGGCCCTGCGTCTGCAGCCGTGGGCTAGTCTGCCGTCCTCCCCGTGCAGCATCCGGTGGGAGGCTGGGGACGTCCAGCACTCTGTGTGGGGCAGGGATCTGATATCCTGCCCTCCCTCAGGGTGCCCCTTGGCTTCCCCAGCGACCCACCCATTCCCTCATGCCCAGTCACCCCTAGAGCTTTAATCGCTGCCCCTTTCTCCTCCTGGCGCTGCCCGCCCCACACCCCCTCCCAATCCAAACTCCCCGAGAGCCGCTGTTCCTGCTGCTCTAAGGCTCTTTGTGAGGCTACAGTAATTCCACCAAAGTGATTCATTCTTTTCTGAGTGACCCACTGGCTTGATCCTTCCAGGGTGCATTTGCATTTCAAGTAGAGTTTGTACAAGCAGAATTAAGCATTAATTAGTAGAATGAAGGGGCAATTATTGGTAGGAGTGGGGCAGACTTTCCCAGGCCCTTCCCTGCTAACCTCTCCCCTCCTCCAGAGCGAGAGCCCACTTCCCCACCAGGCAGCGAGGGGGGCACTGAATGTGCCAAGGGACCCCTGCATCAGGAGGGAGGTTGAAGGGCAATGGTCTCCAGATGTTTTGATTTCCTTCACCAATTGAAAAGTTTTTATGGGGGAACCTAAAATTGTCCACTTTCTATTTTCCCAAGGTTTTTTATTATCGTTGATTTCCTAACACCATCATTTCACAACACCAGAAGACGGAAGAGGTCATATCAGACAGTCTTACAAGTGGATTAGATTCAGCTTTCTAAAAACATACAACATTGTTTTAGGTTTTTGTTTTGCTACAGATTGGTGGAAACCTCATGGTGGGGCTGGCTTTGAGAACCCCAGCCTGGCTGGCCCCTAAGGCCCTTCCCAACTCTGAAACACTACAGCTTTCAAACAGTATGGTCCGGTTGCATTAAAGGTGCATTTTCAAATGTTAATAATTAATGGTAATGTTAATTTATCATAGTTTCACATAACATGCTCTTATGGAAATGGCCCCAGAAGAGAGGATGGCAGAGATTGAGGGTAGAGTGTAAAGGAAGTAGGGAGCAAGTGAGGGCTGCAGCCAGCTTCCCAGGACCCTGGGGAAGATTCTTGGGCTGCAGGAAGCAATCTGATAGTCCTGTCCCAGACTTGTGTGTGTGTGTGTACGTGTATGTGCACATGTGCGTGTGCGTACAACAGTGGAATATGTGAGCGTAGCACCTGACTTTGGTGTGACCCCCCACTCCAAAGTCTCACCCCTCAGGTGCTCCTCTGTGGCCTGGCTTCATGAACAAGTGCTGGTCTGCTGGCAACCCCTGCGCATGCCTCTCGCCTGACCCCCAGTCTAAAGACATGGCACAAGAAAGGCAAACGTTTGGGAATGTGGGGAGATAGTGGGAGACGCCAACACCAGGGAAGGACGAGGCCCTGGCTCTCTAGGGATGGATACAAGGCACCATAGCCTGCTTCCCAGGTCTCCTCAGCCTGACCTGGGGGCTGTGCTCACAGTTTTTCTTATTACTGTTGCAGGTGTGTGTGGCTGCTGTGGCGCCCTACGCCCCAGGTACAAAAGGCTTGTTGACAACATCTTCCCTGAGGATCCCGAGGTGGGTCACATCTCCGGCTGGCATCCCTTCTCATCATCTCACCCCATCCAGGGCCCTGAGGGCTCCTGCAAGGAGAAGGCAGGCCCCAGGCCCCTGTCACCGGACCTGCTCAGACAAAAGGAGACCATGGCATGTGCACATACACGGGCAGTGGGCAGAGGCTGTCAGGGGCCTGAAGCCCGAGGAGAGTTGGCTCCCTCTGGAGCCAGATCTGCAGAGGCTCTGGAATTTGCTTTGGCCATTGCTGCACAACCGAGACGTCTTTCTCACTCATGTCTCTCTGGGTGATAGTTCCTTGAGCGCTGACCCTCTTGATGGTTCTATTTCCCTGCTGTTTGGGGCAAGCACCTCCCTTCTTGTGTTTTAGCTCAGCAGTGCGTGGCTTCTCCGTGGCTCCCTCTGGTAGGTGCCGGTGTCTGGATGTGCACACCTAGGAGGCCCAGCCTCTTGGCGTCCAAGCCGTCACCTCACTGCCGGGCTATGTTACGGGTTGCATGGCTTTGGAAATGTCAGGATCTCATGTACTTGACCTGCTCTCTGGGAATCAATGGCCTCTTCTTGGTAGGCAGTGGGAGGGACACATCCTAGCATCCTTTGGAGACTTCCCGAAGGGCCGCAGAGCCGCTGCTTCCTCTTCATGACTGGGTGCTGGACACCCGGCATGTTTTAATTCTGAGTCAGTGAAGGTTTGTCCTTCACTCATACACACACACACACACACACGTATGTATACACACACCTACACACATACATATATGTATATGTACATGTACATATGTGCACCCATATATACATACATATATATGTTTATTTCACTTACTATTTTTATTTATAGCTAGCATGCTTAGTTATGAGTTCCTGGAGGGCAGGAACTATAATCATCTGTGTATCACTGAAGCCTGCATGTTGCCTGTAGCATACATAATGGCACTTTGCTGAATGTTGATTAAATTGAATTATGATTTACCTTTAGACTTGAACCCTTTTAGCCATGGTATGGCCACTGTGTACATGAAAGGTCTGTCCTTTGCAGGATGGCCTGGTGAAAACCAACATGGAGAAGCTGACCTTCTATGCCCTCTCAGCTCCAGAAAAGCTAGATCGCATTGGCGCCTACCTCTCTGAGAGGCTCATCCGTGACGTAGGTCGTCATCGATATGGGTAAGTAATACAGGAAAGTGAGAGAGAGATTTTTAGAAACTTTTATTTTTAAGGCAGGAATAGTGTCCTTGTGCGACTATGGCAGTTGACTGGATTATTGAACAGACTGAGAAAGTGGGGACCGGCACTGAGGGTGGGTCCGTGTGTTCTTCCAAAGGCAGGGCGAAATTGGTGCTGTTGCCAGGAGGGGAAGAAGGGGCTGTTGGCATCCCTGTTAGCAGCCATTTACCCTTTGGGTCTCTATCAAGAAGCCCTCCTACACAGCCTGGGGCCTTGGAAAGTCAGTCCTACCCAGAGTTGAGTGTGTGTTGCTTTCACAAGGGAAGCCAGAGTGTGTTTGCTGCCTTACCATCGCACCGCGGAGCAAGGCTGAGCGTGAAGAGAAGCTAAGATGTCCCTGGGATATTTGTGATGGGTGGGCGGAGGGGTAGGTGGAGGGCAGTTGTTCCCAAGTCCCCTGGGTTCTGTTCACCACTAAGCCTTTTGTATCCACCCTCTACTTCCCTTGGCTTTACTTTTCTCCTGGTGCAGACTCCAGATTTTGGCAGGCGCCTTAGAAATTATCTCTCTGCTTCCCGTCTTTCCTGTCCTTCCAGGTTAATCACGCCAGCTATCACCTTCAACACACAGACCTGAAGGTCTATTTTCCTGGCTCCTTTAGAATAAAATCCAAGTTCCTCAGCTTGACTTTTGGAGTTTCTACAACCTGCCCCCAACTTGCCATTCCACCCAGCCACACCCTCCACACTGCCATGCCTGCTCTAGACCCGCTGCCCACCGACTGGCTGACCATCCCCCCTGGCGCTCTGGTTTCCGCACCTCTGGGCCTTGCGGCATCCTCTCCCCTTAACTCCTTTCCTGGGCCTCCACCACTGCCCAGCAGCCCTACTAACTGCCAAGGCCTCTTGCTCCTGGGAGGAAGATGGAGCAAGAACTAGAGTGAAAATGTTAGGCCTGTGCTGATGGGGGTAGATGTCCACACCTCTACAGGACCCACCAGCAAAGCTGAACCCAAGCTGTCCCTGGGGTAAAAGCAAGACCGAAAACAACATGTTTCTATCATTTTATATAATAAAATAAGGTTACACACTCAGTAAAAAGGGATGAATATACTGTGCGTACTGATTATATAAATCACCTTGACAAATTGTCAAGCATGTTCAAGCAAGCAAAAATGACTTTATCCTAGATTGAACCTAAAACTAATACACTAGCAGTAACATTAACATTTAATACTGATTTTAGCTCTGTTCTCTGCAGTGGTGGTTCTTTCAGTAAAAATGTCTTGTAACCACCACTTAGAATCATTCCACTGCCCTTAGAACTGCAATTCAAAACTGGTATCATTCTGTTAAAAATAGCCATTGCAGCCTCTAAGTCTTTAAAGGCTTGAAGGCTTCACCAGGGGCTTTAATCATAAACATTTTGAGAAGAAAAATCTGTTAGGTCCGATCTCCTATTCTCCCTCCTTGCCCTCCCTCTTTCCCTACACAGTGCCGCAGTCTTCATTATTATCTTCCTGCTGGTGGCTTTGGAAGAGCAGAACACTCCCATGCAGACAGCCCGCGAGGCTGTCTCCCTGTTCATCAACCATGTGTCTTTATTTATGGTTTGACTGGATGGAAGGAAACCTTAGGTCGGGCCTGGCAGCAGAGCCAACTTCATCTGCCCCACTGCCTCCCTGCGTCATTGCCCCATTCCAATTATATGTGAATTCTGTCTTTTTATGTGTTTATCATCGGGGGCGATAAGCAGATATGGGCAGAGAGAGGATAAAGTGCGAGTTTCAAGGTCTTTTTCATCGGCGTGGACTCTGATGTGCAGTGACGTGCAGAGCAGCAAGAAGCCAGAGATATTGCAGGTTCCTGCTAGATAAGGAGGTTCATCCTTCCCTCCCTTGGCTGAGGCCGACCTATTCTGGGGCTTCTAAAACCCAGAGGTCTCTTCCCAGGAGTGGGGCTGAGAACACTCCAGCTGCCCAGGACAGGTGGTGGTTTGTCAAGGCCAGTGCCCCTAGGCCCTGACCGGTCCTGCTAAAGCTGCCCCCTCCCTCCTGCCTGCTGGCCCTCATCTCTGACCCTGGATCTGCCTTTCTTCTCCAGCCAAGTGTGCTTCCCAGACAGTCACGCTCCTTCCTCCCGGCCTGGAGGCTCAGCCCTCCTTGGCCCCTAGGGCCGCTTCTGACTGAGCCCAGGGTGTTCAGGCAGCACCAGCTTGGATTCTGGAATTCAGTACAAGATGCTTCTTGCCTCACGCCTAAGCACCAGGCCCTCTGTGCATTTTCCTCGGTTGTTACAACTCACCTTCTGCCTTGACCCTTGACCCTGAGTTCCTGTTGTTGTAATGTCCTCTCCTGGTGTCAGTTCCGGCCGAATGTCCTCTCCTGGTGTCAGTTGCTGTCCATGAACCACAGTCCATCCCAAAGCCCTTGGGTTCTGCCCCCCTCACCTGCTGGGAAGGTCTGCTAGTACATTCTGGACCCTTGATCGTCACCTGCTGCCCTTGCCTGTAACCTGCTCTTGCCTTCTCCTCGGCCCCTGCTGTGGGCTAGTGCTCACCCGCTCCTTCCTGCCCAGACTGCTTCAAGTACTCAGGCCAGTTCAGCTTCCCAGACCTACTACTACTTTGGACTCCTTCCAGACACCGAGCCCAGATCGGATCTTTCCTGAGGCCAACCTGTCTGGCCCTAGTCCTGTTGAGTGGACATCACCCTATTCTGCTTGGGAGTATAAGCCTAACAATAGGACATACCTGGACATATGGTAAGCTAGGGCCAATGGAGAGAGCACTGGACTCGGAGCTTCCAAGGTCCTGTTGACTTCTGATCTTCTATGATATTTTGAAAACTTCAAGTTTGTAATTACAGTCTTTCCAGCCTTAGTATTGAGATCCCAGATGGGGCATGGAATGGTAGTGTATTCAAAGCTCTAGGCCTTAAACCTCTTTACTTTTTAGTTTTATTTCTACCATAATTTTCACTTCCCATCAAAATTTCCACCTGCAGTCAGTAGCCAGTTTTTTTGTTTTTTTTTTCTAGCCAAGGATGGTTTTTTCCTTATCAGGATTTTCTGGGAATTTTTTACAGGAAAAGGAAGCAGCAATCTAAGCTCTGGGTTTGGAAGGCCTTCTAGTTTCTTCTCTTGCCAAACCCCACCTACCCCTTCCTTTCCCTCATTTAAACTCTGTAAAATAATAGTGAAGCCCTTCATGCAGAGGGATACTGGGGTGATTCCTAAGAGAAAAGGATTCCGCTCTGCCTGCCCCCATTTTCCCCCATCCCGTTTGGTTGCCAGAATGTGTCCAGGTTTGTCTGCAGGGAAAGCCTGTCCTCTTTGGAAGGGCCCCAGCCCAGGCTGCTTCCCCAGCCCTGCAGGATTCGGCTGGCTTCACTCGCCTGCAGAATGGACCCGAAACATGCCAGGACTGGGTCTGCAGAGGCTGGCAGGCTTCCTGGACTGTCACATGATGGCCTCTGAAGGGCAAGGCTGTGGTGGCCAGGGACAGCCAGTCCCCCAGAGCTGGAGGAACGGGGCTCCAGTTCACCAAAGGAGCTCAAAACCCCAATGCTGCCTTTGTATTTGCGCCTGACCTGATCCATTTGTGAATATTTAACTATTTAATTATGTTAAATAATAATTTGATAATAGTTGACTCCATTTGTATAGATAGAAATAAGCACTTCCGAAAAGTGGACGGGAAAATTTCAGAGCGGAGAGGCTGTTTTTCTTATGGTTGCTCTGTATAGAAATTAGCTCAAGGGTACCTAAGAAATAGTATCTGATGTAAAAAAAAAAGACGTTAAAAGCCACCATGACCGCCTTTGCATCTGGCTGGTCCTCAGGCCCACCTCTGCATAACTTTCTTCCTAAGCTGCTTCTCCTCCTTCCCACCAGAGCTCTCTCTCTCCTCCTTTGGAACCCTGTGGGAGGTCATGCGTGATTTTCTTGTAGCCTTTTAGAGGAGACATCTCTATATCTGCATCCATCTGACTCAGGCTTCTTAAACTGAAGGACTTCATCCTCCGCCCGCCTCCCTGCACTCAGTGGGACGGAGCCTTTCCTCAGTGGGCGCTCAACAAACACTTCTTGACTTAGATCAAGTTGTTGTCTCATCTCACTGGGTTGGGCTCAGCATTTGCTCTCTCATGTGTCCTCGTGGTCTTCATCTGCAGAAGGAGGAGCTGGGCGTGTTGTTCTCCAGGCTCCCTTCCTGCTGATTCCTTCTGATTCTCAGCGCTGGGCTCCAGCGGGCACTTGTAGGAATGGCTCTCCAGACCTCTGACAGCCTTGGAAGAGCCTCGTTATCCTGATGTGCCTGGTTGGTCGTTACATGGCCAAACAGGTTGCCCCAGTCGTACGGTGCCGGTGGGAGTGGCGTGGGTGTGAGGCGGGCGGGCAGAACGGTGCTACCTCCCCCAGGTCCGTGTGCATCGCCATGGAGGCGCTGGACCAGCTGCTCATGGCCTGCCACTGCCAGAGCATCAACCTCTTCGTGGAGAGCTTCCTCAAGATGGTGGCCAAGCTGCTGGAGTCGGAGAAGCCCAACCTGCAGATCCTGGGCACCAACTCGGTAAGGAGCCGCCCAGGAGGCCGTGGGGTGAGGGTGGGCAGGCCGGGAGGCGCCTCTCGGGCAGCCTCGCTCCGATTGGTTCGTGTTTGGTTTCTAACCCTGCAAACAACTCACCACTTAGTGTCCTTTGTGTGACTAAAGGGGCATTTCACCTTTTTATTTAAATAAATATGTAATTAACATATTATAATTTATATAAATACGTAATACATAAAATACGTTTTATGATATTTTTTGCCATATTAAGGCATATGATTCAGTGGTTTTAGTATATTCACAGGTTGTGCAACCGTCCCCTCTAAGGTGTTTATCTTTAGATTGGTGATCTTCAAACTTTTCTAGTAATAGATTTTTTTTCCCTTTAATAATTTTAAGTGGGGTCCTGATAGATATAAAAATAGACGAAAAGGGAGCCATTCCTTTGAGGGCAGGAGCTGCCCGGCACCCTCCCAGCTTGGCCTCTGGTTCTACAGGGCAAACTTTGAAAGCCATTCAGCTACGTTTCTTTCAAAGACAGAAGAAGCTGATGTCCCCCAGGACAGAGGCATCAGCTGTGTGGAAGGGTCACAGGGCAGCAGGAAACAGGGCTTAGTTCCACTGTTACCTTGCTGGGTCACCCGAGTGGGTTCTCTTTGATGGGCCTGTCTTTTCGTTGATACCGTGAGGTGATTGATCTCGGTCCATGCTCTGTAGCGTTGGCCTCCGTGCCAATGGCTGCTCCTCTGAGAGAGCGTGGCTTGGGAGAGAAGAGCTCTCAGAGGTGTCAGGAGCCCCCAGCGTCAGTGTATCTTCACATATTTGAATAGCCTGGTTGCTTCCTTGAATTTCTTGCCCTTTCTCCTGTTCCCTCCCCTTCAAGGCAGACTTTCAGCTCTAGGCCTTCAAGCAGCTTGGTGTTAAAAGCCCTGATACGCAGCTATTTTACAGATGTCACAAAAGAAAAGTTTAAGGTTTGCCCTCTTCACATTGCCAACCTGTCTTCTGAATCTGTATTGCATAGGTTGCAACTGCTTTCCTGTTCTATGTAAGACGATTTAACCAGAAGATAGTCCTTCTAGACCAAAAGTAACAACCTATCCTCTTCTCTTTCCTCTCTCGGTGAGCCAGCTGCCTTTGACAGATTACATATACAGTAGCTGGGGGTGAAGGCTTCTGTCAGGTTGCCCTGGCAACAGCATTGGATGCTATCTCACTTGTCCTGTTTAAGATAACTATAGTCTAGAAGGGAACATCTGAATGGAAAATAAACCAGCCATCATGCATCCAGAGGGTGTGTCTTGGCGGTGCGGCACAGAAGCAGGTGGCCGCCGGTCTAGCTCTCCCCACAGCGATCGTGCCCCAGGGTAGGCATTTCATTAGCTCTACAGCCTTGAAAATTCAGGGCCCTGCAAATTCCTAGGTTCTGTATTATAGCAAATCACTCCATCAGCAAGAGAGCGAGTCAGCTAATGATCACTGTACTGCAGACAATGACAGTTACATAAGAATAGGCACTTGTAATCAAATAATCGCAATAGAGTCAGAGTCCAACTTCGGGGCAGCCTTTGCTAGTGGTGTTCCTCATCTGGATCCCCTTTCCAGCCCCCAAAGCCTGCGATCTTCTTGGGCCTTTCCAAGAGAAGTTGTCTTTTGCTCCTCATCTTAGAACTGCTGGCATGCTAGTGGCCTTAGGAAGGCTAGCCTAGGAGTTGCGGCTGGTTTGTGGGGTTTTGAGGCTTTGTGAGGGCCAAAGCAGGTGCGGGAGGAGGACTCCGTGGAGAAGCTTGCACCGTTTCATTTGGAAAAAGGGTTTTGCTGCTGGGAAACTGAAAGACAAGGAAGGAGGGGAAAAGTGAAAGAAAGAAAAGGCAGAGAAAAAGCAAACCATTGATCTCATCTAATTTTGCTGTATTTCTCTGCCTGGAAATGGAGGCCCAGAGAAGGCAAAAATACCTTGTCTGCTCTCGCACAAAGGGAGCACTGGCTGTAGACAGGAACTGATGCGGCCCCTGTTCTCCTCTCACTGAGCTCTATCCCCCAGCCCCTGCCTAGTGCAGGGCCCTCTCCCTGGGGCCCAGGCATGGCCCCAGCCTCTCTGGGCCAGGCTCAGTCTGTCACAAGGTGGCCAACGCCTTATGGGTGACAAGTCGGGAAAAATCTTCACCCTGAGCCAGCTCCGCCTCCCTGTTAGCTTTTCCCTCAGACCTCGTTTTGCTGCCCAAATTGGCTCAAAACAAACCTCCCCTTTCTACAGAGCACAGCCTGGCTAATGGCAGAGGCTCCTGGAGACCTTTGGAAACCCACAGATTCCAGGGTCCCAGCCAGGCCTGCTCATTCACATCTCTGGAGAAGGCACGTGAAGAGTCGTGTCTTAGTTTCCCATGTGACACTAGCAGCAGGTCTGGACTGACCCACTGCAGCCTTAAACCTGCACACAGCTCCTCCCTTCCTGCCTTCCTTCATCCCTAATGGATATTCATCCAACTTGTGCTTGATCACGCCGAGGATGAAGCTGTGCTGAAACTTGTCACAAAATCCAAATATGCTAATAGCACTCCTGCGCATTCCATGCAGTGAAGTATAATTTTAAAAATTTAAGTGATGCTTTCAAGCCCTTCATATCTGAAAGATGAGGATAACACTGAGGAACCAGGAATGTCAGGAGAGATGGTGAGCCGGGGCCAGCTAAGCTCTCTTATTTGTTCAGTGATTTACTTTTGGACACCTGTCTCGCTGTCCCAATATGTGCCAAAGGGACAGCACAGTGACCACGCGTCCCGACCTTTTGAAGTCACTCGCTAATGATAAACTGAAAATACTAAATCTGAGAATGCCTGGTCTTCTACATAAACAATCTGATGTAGTAGCCGACTACATACAAATAGTAAACTGTACAGAAGGTTCATGGATTTACAGTGTGCATCTCACCCCTGCCTCACACCAGGTACAAATATTAACTCAAATACATCGAAGACTTTATGTAAGAGCTGAAACTATAAAACTTTTCAAAGAAACTATAGGATTAGGTCTTCCTTAGATTTGGCAATGGATTCTGAAATACAACATCAAATGCAGAATCAACAGGAGAAAAAAACAGATAACTTGGGCTTCATCAAAATTAAAAACTTTTGTGCATCAAGATACCCTGTCAAGAAAGGAAAAGAACCACAGCACGAGAGAAAGTATTTATAAATCATACATCTGAGAAGGGCCCAGCAACGAGAAATATATGAAAACCTCTTACAACTCAACAAAAAGACAGCCTAATGAAACAGTGCATAAGGGACGTGAATAGACATTTCTCCAAAGAGGTACAATGGCCAAAAAGCCCATGAAAAGACGCTCAGCCTCACTAATCACTAAGGAGATGCAAATCAGAACCACAGGAAGATACCACTTCACTCCCACTGGGATTGCTATTTTAAAAAACCTATAAATGACAGGTTTTGGGGAGGATATGTAGAAACAGGGATCCTTGTACAGTACTAGTGAAAATGTGAAATGCTGTAGGCACTGTGGAAGACAGGTTAGTGGTTCCTCCAGAAATCACACAGAATTACCATATAATTCAGCGATTCGTCCTAGGTATGTTCCCAAAATACCTGAAAACAGGTACTGAAACAAATACTTGTACATTATTCATATCCATAACAACACTGTTCTCCATTTATACATGATACCCAGATTTGGTGAACCCAGAGACCAAAAGCAGATTCGTGTTTGCCAGGGGCAGGGGGAGAGAGGAAGAGAGAGTGACTGCTTCATGGGCACAGGGTTTCCTCTGGGGGTGACGAAAATGCTTTACTGCTGAAACATTGTGAATGTATTAAATGCCACTGAATCGTGCACTTTAAACAGGCTAACTTATGTTTTTTTGTGAATTTTACCTGAATTTCTTGAAAACTGCACTTTCAGCTCTGAGTGGCCCAAGGTCAGGGCATGTAGCATTTATGTCTTCACTGCACCTCAGTCTCCCGTCCGCGGGCTCTGAGGCTGTGCGAGGGCGAGTCAGCAGGGCTGCAGGGCTGGGCAGCTTCCCTCAGCACGCCGGAGTGGCTCTGGGGCTCTCCTCCCGGGAGAACAGAGGCTGCGGCCTGCCCAGTGCCGCATCCTTCCACCTCGCTCTCGCTGCCCCTGCACTGCGTCCAGATCTCACGTCCCCGGACGCCTGCCTTTCTCTCCCACCTTCAGCCCCCACTGAGGTGCCCTCTCCTCACCTCCATCCTGGACCTGGCGGGAACCACACTCTCTCCACCTGCCTCACCCCGCCCTGTCCTGCCACAGCCACATTCTGCCTTCTCACCGCAGTGCCGTCTGGGGCCTTTACAGACACATGTCTTCATCTCATTCGGGGAGCTCCTCAGTCCATCTTTGATCGCCGCCCTCTCTCACCCTCTCGGTGGTCTCCACATGCTGTCTGTTTTTCTCCTCCGGCCCCCCCCAACCCCCAGTCTGCGTCTTCAGTCTCAGAGGTGGCCCTGCCTTCTTCTGGACGCTGGAAATAGGGGCTGTCAGGTGGGATCCCCTCAACTTCCTGCATCCGGCGTCTTCCTGTCCAGAAGGCTCCCATCGCCTCAGCAGTCTTCCCACATCCACTCTTTCCCTTTCTCCAGTTCTCTGCCTCAGTCTAAACGTAAGGTCAGGTCTCTTCAATGTAAAAATACATGAAGTAAATTAATAAACCACCAAGAAGAAAAAACCAAAATTTACTCTCCATAACCATAAAATACCTTTTGCTCACCTGAGAAAACTAACCATCATTCCACTTTAAAAAATATTTAGTTCAAATGCAAATTTCCCTAGGAGTCCGCAACTTGTCTTTGATTGCTGTCTTTCAAGTCAGGAGGCAATAAAGATCATGCGTGTACTTTGCTTCCTGCGTCTCCTCCTCCCAGTCCGAACTGGTTAAGAGGGTCCCCCTCCTGCTCCTCTTTGTTTTTCTCGGCACTGGCTTCAGAGGGACCAGGAGAATGTGCGTAGAATGCCCTGCACTCTGGGGTGTCTGGTGATTTCCCTGCGGTGTCATGCCTCTTGCTCTCCCGTCTCCTGCACATCCTGCAAACTGGAATCTCAACAGAAGCACAAATGTCTAGTGTCCCACTTTGTGGCTGCCAAGTGTGACTCCAGGTTAGGGTGGTGACAGCCAGTTCTCGCCACTTGAAAAGTACATTTTTGTCTTTGCAGTTAGAAATCTGTGGAAACCAGGCACAAGACCCATTCTCCATTCATCTTTCAGTAGATGTGTTTTATCTTTGGTGACACTTTCCTCACACTCCCTTGACTTCCTGGCCTTGTCACCCCAGCAGTTCCCACCTGGTTCACCCTTCTCAGTTTCTGTGGCTGCCTGACTAGTGGTGCCCCAAGGATGTCCACATCCTATTCCCTGGAACCTGTGACTATTACCCTAAATGACAAGGGACTGTGTAGATAGGAGCAAGTTGAGAATTTTGAGGTGGGGAGATTATCCTGGATTATCCAGATGGGTCTGATGTAATCACAGAGATCCTTATAGGAGGGTCAGAGTCAGACAGAAGGTGACATGATTGATGGAAGTAGAGGAACAGAGAGAACACGACTGGAAATGCTACTCTGCTGGTCTTGAAGAGGGAAGAAGGGGGGCCATGAGCCAAAAGTTGTAGGTGACTTCTGGAAGCTAGAAAAGTCAAGGAAATGGTCCTGTGGAGCCTCCAGAAGGAACAGCCCTGGAGATCCATTTCGACTGTAGAACTGTAAGCGAATACATTTGTATTGCTTTCAGTAAATTGTGTCATTTCATACAGCAGCAATAGAATTCTCCAATGAATCTCTCCCCCCACATGCTTCTGAAATGTCTGTGATCTCCAAGATCGGTGCTTCATCCTCTTCTCACTCTGTGTGCTCCCCATGGACAATTCCATCAACTCCTGTGGTTTTAACTGTCATCTCTAGACTAGAAATGCTCCCATATCCAGCAGCAGTGCAGAAATCACTGCTGGAACCCAGTGGCTGGAATTGGGCTCCATGGGGGCAGGCAGGTCGGAACAGTGAGGCCAGTGGGACAGCTCAGGTCCTGGGGGTCCGCACCAGCAATGGCAGGGATCCTGGAGCAGAGGCAGCCGGTGCTGCCCTCCATCTGTGCTTCCCGAATGCAGACTTTGGGGACCAGCACATGGGACTGCCTGGGGCCAGAGGGTTCACCTTCTCAGGCAGCAAGGACTGTGCTTTCTCAAGAGATCTTAAAACCATGCTGGTTTTGCAAAGAATCTTGAAAGAGAGAAGATAAAATGTAGGTAGACAGGAGAGGATGCCCAGCTCTGGGAAGTACTGTGCCTCAGCTGGCAGTCAGGACCTTTGCAGGATGTGACCGTGTCACGGTGAGAATGTTTCTCAGGCTTCAGTGAAAATTGCTCCAGGGAGTTGCTATAAACAAGAGCAGAGAATGGGGCAGGGGGTGTTAAAGTCCAAACCATGTGGTTTACAAGGTCTGCTTTCCAGCTAGGATTTGTTTCAGTGACACAAAGAAGCAGTTCCCATTTCCCCTTGTATGTAAACACAGCAAGAAGGCCAGAAGTCCTAGACCGTGAGAGTGTCAAGGGTTCTCTCTGTGCCCACGGTTTTAAACTGGGTTTCCAGTGTTAATGACAGGAAGTTGTGTGGCTCAGAATATTCATCTACAGGAGAAGGAAAAGCTAATTTCTACTTGGCTGGTGCAGAAGTGAGGCCAGCTGCTCAGCTTCCTTTTCCTGGGCCAGGGGGAGCTGTTTCTTGCAATGTCAATATTTGGGGCTTGCTTTCTCTTTATTAACCCAGGCCCTAGTAACCCTCCGTTTTCACATATTTGTGGTTCCTTCCTGACTGTACTGGAGGGTGGGTGATCCTCCGCAGCAAGCTTTTGTTGTGTATGAAGAGCTGAAACTTTGATCTTGAAAGGGTGGCTCTAGCAGTGCCCATGGCCTTTGAAGTATCACATGTCCAGAGTCTTCACTTTGTTGCTATAGAGACCTTCCTCATCATTGCTATATCTTAAAAAATAAAACCCCAAACAAACCCAAGTTATTATTTCACAATCTCTTGCATTAGGCAAGTAACATTTTAACAAAAGCCATTTGTAAGGTATGAACTAGCAGTGGTGGGGGTGAAGCAGATAGGAAGTTCCTGCTGTGTCATGCATTTTAAAGACCAGTGACCAGTCACCCAGGTGAATGTATCCAGTGACAACTCATGGAGTGTTGACAGCAAGTCAGAAATGCACAGTTGGGGGGACAGGAGGCTGCAGCTTTTAATGGTGATGGACTGGTCACACCAAGCCTGCGGGATGGCTACTCTTAGTAGCTCTGTTTTACAGGTGGGGCGACTGAGGCACAAGGGGCTTAAGTAACTTACCCCAGATCGGCCTCCTAATTAAGTGGAGAAGGTGGGCTTCAGAAATGCAGACTGGCTCCAGACCCTTTCTCATAATCCTAACACTGTACTGCTTCTCGTAAGAGGGATGATGGCCTTACTCATGATCAGACCCTACAGTCTCAACCTCACCTCAGCCAGGTTTTGTCACAGTTCCCAGGTGGACTTTCCACAATGGCTGTGGCCTCTTATCCAGGGCCCCCTGTGAAGCACCCCAGTTTGACTGTCTGAGTCACAATTTCCAAAGTTTCCATTTTAGCCTTCTCCCATCGGGACCTTGGAAGACTCGGGAGCAGCTTGGGGTGGGCTGTCTAGGAGCTGCCCCTGTGGGGACACCCAACCAGAGCTCTCTGCCCAAGATCGGGGCTGGTGTGTCTGTACTGTCAGACCCGGGGAAGGGAAGCGCCTCCTATCAAGCTATCAAAACGAAGGCTCCTAAGACTGCTCGGAGAGCCTGGTACCAAAAGGGTATCTATTTTATTAGCCCCTGTGCCTCCCCCAGTGTGAGAAATGGCCTGACACCCTCTGTATGGGAGGTTGGGACTGGCTTAAAGTGTCGTCTCACCACCAGGTCTCAAAATAGAGCAAGAGTCCTGGTGAATGTGGGAGTGGAATGGTCCACAGCCTCAGCCTTGAGGCTTTTTTTTTTCAGTCTTTTAAAATTATTCTAAGATGTGTGCACTCTTGCATGCACATGGGTAGTTTTAAGCTGCCCAATCTTATCTGAAGTCAATACAGTGCAAATTTAAAAAAATAAAGAATCCTAGAGCATGAAGACTGGGCTGCTTATTCTAGATGTGGGAAAATCAAAATGTAAGAGAAGTGAAATGTCCCACTCAAAGGTCACACCACCAGTTACAGGCAGATCTGCAGTTAGAACCCCCTGTAGTTGCACGTCCCAGTCTGGATGGACATTCTGACCGAGCTAGGCTTTGGCCAAGGGGAACGCAGCCTGGGAACATCCTATTAAGAGCAGCGGTGCACCCAAATATAGCTTCAGCCTCTGTAGCAGACTCGGCATGAGTTCTAGCCTGTGGGGGCTTAGGCAGGTCACATGGCCAAAGGCTGACTATCATCTAGGACTCCTGGACTTGTATCTAATCAATGACATTACAAACATATAATGCAAGCAATGTCATTTGGATTTATTACTCATATAAGAATATTCACTTCTAAATATATGTATGCATTTTAAATGTGACTTGGACAGAAAGATCTTGTCTGCTTTGCATGTTGAGATTCTATCAAATTTAGAAAGAAGTATATATTTATTATTGCAAGAACAAAACATGCCAATAGATAATGATGTTTGTGGAAGTTGCTAATTTTCATCCAGAAAAGACCATTAACAACTTTTAAGTAGTTAAGTAGGGAAATAGATTGACAGTTGATACTGGATGTTATGAAAGTACTCTAACTAGGTAATTTTAGGAACAGCATACCCTTTTTGAACCAATAAATGTTTGTAAAAAATAATATTACAAGGCAGAATAAAGGAGAATGGGTGTTATTATAGGTCTAATCTTCTGGGTTGTTTGTGGTACCAAATTTGTAACATTAAACAGAATAGTCTATAAAAATTATATTTAATTTTTGGCCATTTAACTGCCCTTAGTCCATGATTCTTGCTTCTCAGGATTCAGTTGAAATTAAGGCCGTATTTTGAACTGCAGCCTTGCGATGGCAGAAGGAGTCTAACAGCTGAGAATACTGAGCAAGACTTACTGAACTAAAATGGGAAACGTTAAAAATGAACTCAAATTTTACCAATAAAGTGTAATTACACTTTTAAATCAAACTTTAGGTTTGCTCTTGTTCCCCAGAATTCATTCTGGGAGGGCACTATCTGCCTTGACCCCGGCTTTAGCTCAGTTTCCGGGTTATACCCCTCAGCCTTTTGGCCCCTGGGTTTGCTGCAGCCCTGGGTGTGGACCGGGACAGGAGCCTGAGCGAGCCCTCGCTTTCCCTCCTCTTGCGCCCTCTGCCCACCTCAGCAGGGAAGGGCTGCAAAGGGTCATGGGGCCTAGACTTGCGTAGTCAGGAAAGGTGAGCCAGACTTGGACCCCACAGACATGCAGGCCGAGTGCGCTCCAGGAAGGGGACGAGAGTCGGTCCCAAGGTGGGTGGTTCCCGGGAGGTGTATGTCCGTGGCTTTGCTGGCAGGGAGCCTGGGGACGCAAGTCCCAGAGCCCCACGGTGATGAGCACAGAGGGTCACCTCTCAGGTGTTCATCTCTCTCTCCTCCCGGATAGTTTGTGAAGTTCGCCAACATCGAGGAGGACACCCCATCCTATCACCGGAGCTATGACTTCTTTGTGTCCCGCTTCAGTGAAATGTGCCACTCCAGCCACGATGACTTGGAAATCAAGACTAAGTGAGTAGGGGAGGCAAGCTGAGTAGGGCCTGCTTAGCTCACGACAGAGGCATCGATGGGTCTTAGAGTCCCCAGCCCGGATTGCATGTCCGATTTCACTGGCGTTTACCTCTGCTCTGATGCTGCTGGTGGAAATGAAAGAGGCACCTGGTGGGACGTAGGTGAGCCAGGCCCCCAGCATGAGCTTTCTAAAGGAAAAGCCTCTGGTGCCAAAGACAGGGCAAGATGGAGGGTAATGGTCCTGGGAGCCCAACTTGAGAGCCAGTGACAACACACGCACACGAACACACTTGTACTCTTTTGTTCAAAAGTACCTGCATTAAACCCCCCAGAAACACACCCTCACCATTATCCATCAAGATATACACCCACCAATAAGAAGCCAAAGTCCTCACATTGGCTGACCCTGCTGCCCTCCTGACTTCCTCTCCTCCACCCTCCCACCCAGTCTCCTCAGCCACGCAGGCCTCCTTGCTGCGCTGCACACACGCCAGGGACATTGCTTTGCACAGTCTGTTCCTGCACCTGGAATGCTTCCTCCATGGCTTTGTCTAGCTCACTCCTTCACCTCCTGCAAGCCCTTGCTCAGATACGCCCTTGTCAATGGTGCCCTGTCCCAAACAGCTCCACACGCCCACTCCCCTTCTCTGAAGCGGCAGGAGTCGCAGAGGGAAGAAGCTGGAGGCTGCCGTTGTCATGTGGCCAGGGTGCCCACAGTAGACCCATCCCCTGTTGTTTGTTCCAGAACTCCACCCTCGGCTCCTTCCTTCATCACCTGGGAGGGGCCTGAGTGCCCCGTTTTGTGCAGTAGCAGGGCCAGGGAGCCCCGTGTGCCCCTGATAGCGGCTCGCTCACCACAGCTGAGTCTGGTGGGAGGAACAGGAAGTGAATCCCTCCATGGCCACATTGCTGGTTCACAAAGCTCCCAGGCCTGTGGAACAACTCTGGGGCAGGTCCCTGTGTGAGCGCTCGGCAGTGCCTGACCTCCCCCACTTCCCCTCTCCTGAAGCAGCCGTGGGCTCCCTGGGCTTGTGCTGCCCCAGCGCCCCTGAGGAGGGCAGTGGGGGTCCCAGAAGGAGGGAGCTCTTTGTCCTCTCCACAGCAGGGGCCCCTGAGTGGCCACCCCGCTCCAAAATAGCTTTGAAGAGACCGAAGGGGCTGGAGCAGTGGGAGCACGTCCAGAAGCAGGGGCTGGGGCAGGTGCAGGACTGCAACCATGGGGGGCTGTAATAGGTGCTGATCGCTGGGGCAGCACTAAATTTCCAGGAGGGAGAGCCTAGGGGACCCTCCCTGCGCCACTACACACACACACCGCATGGTGGGAGGCGGCCAGAGTACAGAAGCAGACGTGGTCAGCACCAGTTCCTGACTGTCAGGAATGTACTGCACGGCAGGCGGAGGGGTGCTGAGGTCCTGGCACCCGGGCAGCACCCACAGATTGGCACTTGCCATCCATGAAATGAACACCTGCGGGGTGCAAGGTGCCCAGGTATCAGGCCTCCGTCCTCAGTTTGTCTCTCTCTCCCAGGCCCTCCCTGCACCCCTTTTCCCCATTGTTCACTCACAACCTGGGCAGAGCCCAGAGCCCCTTACCAGGAACCACCTTGGCTTTTGTAAATAGGGGCAAGTGTGCGGGCACGCCCGTATGTGTGCGGTCCCCTTGTGCTCAGCAACTCCCCAGGTCCCTGGCACTTGGGGAGGCCCCCACTGAGCCCATTACAAGGAGCAGTAAGAGGACCCAGCCTCTCACCAGGTCTGATCTCTCAGAGTTTATTTTGAAAGGCTCAGTCAGTTCTGGGTAGCATGGAATGAAATGTGTACATACGTGGAAGGTATTATGGGGATATTGAGGGAGTGAAGAAAATTCACATTGACTCATAAGGAAGCTCTGGATATCAAATTTTCCACCTACCAAGCCTGGTTTCTTGCCAGCCAGGCTCTCTTGGGTGGGACATAGTCCAGCATGTTTGGGATATATTTCCCTTGTGCATTAGGAAGTGCCTTTGAACCCAGGGCCAAGAATAGTTGGTGGAATTGTATTCCAGTTACTTCATCGCAAGTCTGGACAGCCTCTGGCTCAGGGTCCTGACTCAGGGTCAGGAACAGAGCAGCTGTGATTCCCCAGGGAATCCTAGCCCATCGGCCTGACCCTAACTGCTGCGGACCCTAACTGTGTCCCAGGCAGCTCCCACCACCCAGTTCCAGTTACCAGGTGAGGCCCAGGGTGGCTCCCTGGTAACCATACTCCAAACTGAAGCTGAAAATACAAATAGCAACTAAACAGTTAGAGAAACTGCTCAACTCCAATAACTATCAAAAGGATATGAGCTAAAAAAAAAAAAAAAAAAAAAAAGGATATGAGCTGAAACAGCTACGAGAGGTGAAGGTTTTTCAGAGCCACACAACCAGAACAGATGTTCAAAATGAGGTCCCCGCTGCTGGTGTGGCTCGCACGCTGGGGGAGGGGAGAGTAATTGACCAATATTAGGAGCCTTTCCTTTCTTACCTTTTGGGTAATTCCACTCCTGGCAATGATTTGAAATGTAGTAAAATATTTTATATGGTGATGTCCATTGTAGCACTATTATAGTAGCAAAAAGTTTAGAATAACTTAAATGATTGATAGGGGCCTGGTTTAGAAAGTTCTTAGGACAATACATGGTGTGTTTAATTTATGATGCAGAAAGATGCTTATGATAGAATGTTATGGAGGAAAAGCCAATATAAATTATGTAGGCAGTAGGTTCTTCATCCTGCTGTATAGCATGTGCAGAAGAAAGAAAAGATACCAAAATGCCAATAATGGTTATGTTTGAGGGGTGAATTTTCTTTAAAGCTTTTCTATATTTAGCATGTATCATTTTATAATTAGAAGAAAAATTTTATTAAAAAACAGGAAAAAAAGGGGACTTCAGGCTGCATTACACGGCCAGTAAAGAAGGCCCCTCCTTCAGGGACCCTGGGGTAGTGCAGTGGGGCCTGGGGCAGCGAGTGTGAAAGGCATCCCCTCCAGTTACTCAGCCAGCTTAGCCCCAGCTGCAACTCGTCCGTGGCCAGGGAGTCTGGCAGCTTGTGCCTCTCCTTCCAGATCCCCTCCCCCTATAGACTGCTCGCAGCCCTGGGTTCTGCCTCATCAGCTGTTGGCCACACTTTGAGCTCTTACAACCTTGGGCTCAAACTGGAGCAAACCCAGCTAGGTACAAACGAGAAGGAGCCTGGAGCACTGGCACCCTAGGGATAAAGCCTTGGTGGCACAGGGGCAAGGGGGGTCTGGGACTCTCTGAGATGAGCCAGAAGTCATGGCTTCCTGGGCTCATATCCACCAGCACAAGAAGCCAGCAGCCAGGAGGCCAATTCATGTGAATAATAGAACGTGAGCTGCATTCTGCCTTTTGATGGACAAATGCATCCCTCACCCCCATGCCATGCTGTTCTCCTTGCCACAGAAGCTGGACTTCTCAGGGCCTGAGTTGTCCCTGACCTCATTTCACCCTTTTCCTTACAGAATCCGAATGTCGGGCATCAAAGGTCTACAAGGGGTGGTGAGGAAGACGGTGAATGACGAATTGCAGGCCAATATCTGGGACCCGCAGCACATGGACAAGATCGTCCCCTCACTGCTTTTCAATCTGCAGCATGTAGAGGAGGCAGAGAGGTAAGCAGGCGAGGGGTGCAGCCCTCCTGGTACCCACCTAGGCTGCTTTGGTACCACACGGCTGGGGCTAGCTGGTAAAACCCAGCTACCAGGCCAGCGGTCTTGGCCTCTGTGGCTTGTTCTGCAGTGAGCCCAAGGCTGGCTTCCTAGGAGCTTTGGGTCTGGCCTCTGCAGCCTGCTGTCCCCCTTGAGGTCTGGGTTCATGAAGGAAGGACAGCAATGGTGTGGGCTTCCAGGGCTGAGAATGCAGAGGGTCAGGTTACCTCTGTCTCTCTGGAAGCAGCAGGCCAAGGAGGTTTTCAGATGCCTTTTGAAGCTCCAGTTACTGAGGACTTGCCCTCCCTGACCTTTCTTCCACCCTCACTTCCTAATGGTACTTCAGGCCCTTAGAACATGCCTGCTTGACCAGCCCACAGCCACTTGACAGGAGCTACAGACACTGGGATGTACTCTGAGAGCCCCCAGACAGGGGTTTGTCCTGTCCATGCCCCTTGCTCTTCCCCTCTTTGAAGTGGGATGGAGGAAAAAATCCATGTTGCCGCCCACCTTGGCTGTGCAGGACGCTGGATGAACATGTGTCCACTGTCCCTTGAGCCGTTGCTGCTGGACCAGGAGGCGTGCCCTCTGGTGGCTGCTTCTGGAACCGCACCTCACCAACAATCTCTGCTAGGGGTCTCTGGTGGTCTCAGGGCCAGGAGTGCTGGGGCTCCTTCTTCTGTCCTCTCCGAGCTCACGCCACTGTGATTCGGGCACCACTGAATCACACCTGAGCCAATCACCATGCCTGTCTTCGCCCCCTCCCTCTTTTTGCTCTCCGTCCTCTCTCCCACTGTCTTTTACTCTGCCTGCCTCGTCAGACCCCGTCTCTCCCTCTGAGGCCTTAGGAGCGTGGGGACCCTTGCCGTCTGTGCCTCACCAGGCCCGGGATGTGCAAGCATCCAGCCTTCCCGTGGATTCTCATCAGGCTCATCCTTAATGACTTCCAGAAAAAGAACTTTATCCCTTCTCCCACAGTCTTCCTCTGCTCTGGGCTTCTTTACCCCATTTAATTTCTGACAGCCGTGATGTCTCCCCATTACCGAATGCAGTCTACGCCAAATTCCGGCCTGGCCTACTCTCTCCATGTGTATGGATGAAGCATAGCAACGCGGGCATGCGCAAGGCCTGGGTCCCAGCCTGCACTCTGTCCTTTACCCATTTGGCTTTGTGTTCCCGCAGCCGCTCTCCCTCGCCCCTCCAAGCACCAGAGAAGGAAAAGGAGAACCCAGCAGAGCTGGCCGAGAGGTGCCTTCGGGAACTGCTGGGCCGGGCTGCCTTTGGCAACATCAAAAATGCCATCAAGCCCGTGCTCATGTGAGTGCCCCCCGCCCCCCAACCTCCCCAGCCTTCAGTAAACTGTTCCAGGGCCTGGGCCTCCTTGCTGACTCAGAGGGGAAGGTGTTCTGATTGTCGTGTCATGACTAAGGCATCCCTTCTCTGTGCCTGCGTTGCCTGCACTGTGACAGCAAAAGGTGCCACACAGTGGACAGGGGCCGTTCTGGGGAGAGTTGTTGGTAGGAGGGCTCCCGACACTAAAGGAAGGCACCCGGCTTCATTCCTCAGCCCACAGCTACGGAAGCCTGTGCCCTGACCTCCCTCCAGCTTGCACTGGGGCTGCCCTCCTGAGTCCCTTCTCTTGCCTACACCTGTAAGCCCTTCCTCACTGACCCAGGAGCAACGTGAGGGTGGGGTCTCTCTTCCCTAGCATCACTTTGCATTTCATAGCTGTTTCCCCTTATTGTCTCCCTCATAGCCATCTGGATAACCATACTCTTTGGGAACCAAAGGTGTTTGCCATCCGTTGCTTTAAAATCATCATGTACTCGATTCAGGTACAGTGGCTCCCCCCATCCAGCTAGTCCCCCAGCCAAGGGCCCATGCGGGGGCAGGACAGCACACTGAAGGGGAAAGCCAGCAGTCCTCTGTGACTTCTCCGAAGCCCCTCGGTGTCTACACCAGGGCTACTCAACCTAGCAGCGGAGAAGGACCAATTCAGTTTTATGTCCAATAAAGCACAGACCTGTACTTGGTAAAGTACAAGTAGGAAGAACTCCTAGAAACAGTAAGTGAAAAAGTCATGCCAAATACAAGCCCACAGACGACACCTGGCTGCCGCAGCACCATCAGACCACTTACTAAACACCTGCTCCCGATTTTTGCACTTACCTCAGTGTAAATGGGCTGCACTCTGAGCAGCCACTGGACTATAAACCCTGTGGCCTCTCGTGGCCCTTACCAAGAAGACCTGGGGCCTGGAAAAACGAAAAGGAAGGCAGTATTTTAAAGGTGATTTTTGACCCATTTGGAGTGAAAGGGCCCAGGAAAAATATAGAAATGAGGTGTTCACTGCAATTTGGCTCTGCTCCTTGTCGGACAAAAAGGTAGGGTTGGGGGGATTCAGGAAAAGAACCGGGGTATCTGGGCACTGCCTCCAGTGCCCACAGGTCTGTGGGTCCCTGCCGAGAGCTGCCCTGGCTCCGAGGCCACGTGGGGGTGGCTGTCTGGGGACCAGCACATCTTCCTCCCCCCAGCCGCAGCACTCCCACCTGGTTATCCAGCAGCTCCTGGGCCACCTGGACGCCAACAGCCGCAGCGCGGCCACGGTGCGGGCGGGCATCGTGGAGGTCCTGTCCGAGGCTGCCGTCATCGCCGCCACCGGCTCTGTTGGTAAGGGGCGCCGAGGGACGGAGCGGGGGCTGGGACTCCCCCAGGGACAAAGAACCACCCTTGGCAGGAGGCTGCCTCCCTTTCCAGGAAAGGGCAGTGGACGGTGGGGAGGCGTCAGAGCGGGTCTTCCTCAGGAGAAGGCAGCCAGGGCCGGCGGGGCGCAGGAGGCCCCTGGCTGAAGCGGGCCTAGGCTTGCCCTGTAACGCAGCGCAGGGGCGAGTGAGCCGGGTCTCCCACCCCGCCGCGCCCAGGGCCCACCGTGCTGGAGATGTTCAACACTCTGCTGCGGCAGCTGCGGCTCAGCATCGACTACGCCCTGACCGGGAGCTACGGCGGGGCGGCAAACCTCGGCCCCAAGATCATCAAGGAGCAGGAGGAGCGCAGGTTCCAGGAGGCCGTCATCAAGACCATAGGTGGGGCCCGGGGCGGGGCGGCGCAGGGCTGCCCCTCGAGGCCATCCGTCCCGGGCGTGGCAGGAATGCGTGGCACACACGGTATTGATGCATCAGGGCAACGGGATCCACTGCCCTGGGCTGAGCCTGAGTGAGCCCAGAACAGTCTCCACGGGTTTCTCGGCCTGGACTTCGGGCTAAGAGAGGGGAACTCTTCCTGCCCCCCACGCCCCATGCGGCCTGCCCGATGCTTCCGCCTTGGGGCAATTGGAGGCAAGGTGGGGAGGCAGGAAGAGAAAAGGCAGGAAAGGGAAAGAAGACGGCCGCGGATATGTGCGTGGATGTGGAAGAGGGACCCTCTGAGCCGCCCCACAGTGTGGTAGGGCTCCCGCTTTGACAGCCTCCCTGTCCCAGAGCCGCTGCAGCGCCCCAGGAGCAGCATCGAGGGCTTCGGAGGAGCGAGTAAGGCCCCGGGGTCTGGGAGAGGCCGCGGAGTCGCCTGGCTTTCTCCCACTGGCTCTGCCTCGTCCCCCGGGAGCAGCAGCCTACGCTCTGGGCAGCGGCTTGCTCAGTTGAAAGGCTGAGCCGAACCAGAGGCTGCGGGCCCCTCCCGGGCCAACCCCTCCACCTTTCCCCGCAGGCTCCTTTGCCAGCACGTTGCCCACTTACCAGCGCTCGGAGGTGATCCTCTTCATCATGAGCAAGGTCCCCCTGCCTTCCCTGCACCACCCCATGGAGATGGGGAAAACAGGGTGAGTCCCGTCGTCCCCCTTCTTCCTCTCCCAGCCCGGCTTCCCTTCCCATGTCTTCCAGCGCTCTCCTTTCTCCATCTCAGCTTTCCTGGTCTGCCCTTGCCCCCCTAGTTCTACTCTCAAATCCCTCAGCAGCCTTTAGTGGGGTGCTTGGATCCCACAGTTCCTCAAGCTGCCCCACCAGTGATTATCTGCCACCTTGGAGGGGGCCATTAATTCTCTGCTCCTTGGCTCCGGAAGTCACTGTCCTGGGTAACCCAACAGTATATGCCTCCTGGAGAATGTAATCAGGGGGAGCTGGGTAGGCAAGTGTGGGATCTCTGCCCAAATCACCCTCGGGTGAGTATTTTTACCTCTGGTCTACAGGGAGAACAGGAACCGGCTGACCCAGATTATGCTGCTGAAATCTCTCCTTCAGGTGAGCCTCTCCTGTCTCCATTCTGCTCTGCTTCTGCAGGAGGCAGGTCCTTCCAAGAGACCAAGAGAAGTTTACTGCGTCCCATTGTGCAGGTTGCACACTACACAAATATGCCCAAAGAGTAGGGGACTGAAATCCGGCCAGTGTTCCACTCACTAGCCAGGCTGGGCACCCACAGAGATGGGTCCTCCAGAGTAGGCAGGGTACCTGTTTCTAATTTGCACTAAAGTTCCTTATCAGCAACTGATAGCTTTGTCACTCAAACATTATCTCTGTATTGAGACGGAATCTGTTGGTTCCTGCCTTTTTCCCCTCCAAGTACCTTCCCAGTCCTTTTTACCTCTTCCCCCTTGGCACCTGTGCCTGCCTCAGTCTCCCAGCCACCATCTCTCCTTCATCAGTGTTTTACATTCCTCTTCTTTATGTCTTTGCAGCCATCACTGTAATCTAGATTTATTGTTCTCAAATACCATTCCTATGACCCACTTGCTGAAATATATAGATTCCCTAGAGATTGTGAGCTGACAGGTTGAGTGGGGTCGGGGAACCTGTATTGGGAACAAGCTCCCCAGGTGTGCTTATGCATAAGCCCTGCCTAAGTGCTGAACGTCTCACAACTGTGTCATTCTCATACTTGTTCTTACCTCCATCTGCTCGCCTGTCGTAAATACAACAAGAAGAGTTTTCTAGAAATGCTCCTTGTTAAAGAGTAGGTGTCAGTTTCCAACTGATGTGCATGCAGATTTCATGCTCCTCAGGCTGAAGCTGGAAGACCCCCAGGCCCCTTTCTCCCTGGAGTCCTCAGCCCATCTCTGACCTCCCCAGGCCTGTCTGCACCGCCCTCGTTCTGCCCCTGCCTTCCCTTCCCTCTCCCCAGCCCAAGCCTTTCATGCCACTCATTTTTATAAAGGCTTTTCATGCTGACACTGCCCACATCTGGTTACCTGCTTGGTCTTGAATTCCTGCTATTTCTTTGCTGAGTTTCTCTGCATTAATTTGTAACTGGCATCTTACCAAGGCGACAGTTTGGGGCCCACTCAGATACATCCCCCTTCAGTGGACGTTGTTGCTTACTCTTAAAGCCACCAGGCTTTACTCGATCCTCAAGGGCCTGCTGAATCATCAGAGGCATTGTTTTGCAAGATGGACTAACTTAAATATGTCTCGTTGCTTTTGAATGCTTTTGACAACCTCCTATTTGATGTGTCTGTTTATGCCCACTGGCTTTAATCAGAAGACACCCGTTGCAGCCGTGCCAGAAGAGGTGTAACCAAACGCTGTGTGTGCTCTTTGCTTACTGCTGTGTGTGTGGGTTCTGATTCCTCAGCCCAGCTAGTCCTCTCCATTTCTCCATGACTGTCCACATTCTTAAGGAAGTGTTATTTTC
>JAQQAC010019211.1:0-15934 GCA_029783875.1 Phataginus tricuspis
GCACTTGTCTTTCTCTGCCTGGCTTATTTCACTGAGCATAATATCCTACAGCTCCATCCATGTTGTTGTAAAGACCATTAGCAATTTTAACAGCAAAATTATAAGAATAATTTCATTCTTTGGAGTGAAATTTCAGATTAATTCTTGCATCCCAGAAGTTTTTGTCTGAGATGGTGATGTCTGGCTCTGGCCTTAACTTTAACCCAATATTGACTGTAGTATTTCCCCCAGCGTGTGTTCCTGGCAACATCCGAGCCTGCCTGCAGGCTCCAGCTGCCCATGGACCCCATGGCTGTCTTCTTCCCTAACAATTGCACCACCACTTATTTAACCAAATCCCTGATGATGGACTTTAAAGATGGCTTTTTTTTGTTACAATGTTGCAAAGACTATCCCTGGATGTGTACAACCATAACTAGGCAGAATTAATTCCTAAAAATGCCCAAAGAGTATAGACATCCAACATTTTGATAGATTGTAATATCATATCACATCTAATTTTATCTGTTTTTCTCTTTCAGGGGTAATTCTCCAGTTTTAGCAGTTGGGCTCATTCTGGGGGAAAGAGAAGTCAGTCAAGGTGATTTTAGTGTCCTTCCATCCTGAGGAGCTCACTTCTTCCCTGCATCCCCCAGGCACCTGGTCAAACCCTCATGAGGGCCCCACCACACTTTCTTTGTCCAATGCCCTGTTTCCTGGGTCCCTGTTCTCTAAAAAGCCAATTGGATAAGCACATTCCAGCATCAGTGTAAATGGCCGACAGTGCATTATAATGAAGGATTTTGAGGCCTAGCCTCAAGTGATGCTGGGCTTTCAAGAACCATACCTGACTTTTGGGGCAGAGGGATTCCCAACATCCTTGACCTTAAAGCTGCCTGGATGCAATGACCTCCTTCCTTCCACCCCTTTCCTTATTTCAGGCAAAAGGCCTGAGGTTCCTGGAATTCCTCCGTGACCCCTCCTGACCCTTGACTTCTGGTACTTTCACCTGGGCAAGGAGCAGGCTCTCTCCTGCTGCTTAGGGCATCTTTTTGGACTTAGAAAGTTTCTGTGTTCCCTTGATCTTCATTTTAATATCTGTGTAGGACCATGGTCTCTAGATAGTGATATGAATGCCATTATTTCAACTTGATTTGTGGGAAGGGCCTGGACAAGCAAGCGTGGGGAAGACCAAGCTTCTAGCTCAACCCCCGAGAATGACACTCAAATGGATGCATCAGTCACAGTCCTGTCAAGTCTATTATTTCCAAATCTCTGAAAAAGCCCTCACCTCCACACCAGTCATCCTCCCCTCAGACAAGCAATGTTCATTAGACTGGTCTTCACCCAAGGATGGCTACTTATTGGCTCTCCCTGCCACAGGCTGAAGGGCTCCCCAAAGCCCAGAGGGAGATCCCCTAAGCCAGTCAGCTTGGCTGTGGGATTTGGGCTGAAGAATGAAGAGGTTGGCCAGTGCAGTAGGAGAATGGAGCCGACACACAGAGATGCCATGGAGCAACACTGGGCTGGCTGGGGCGGGCGGGGGTGGCTGCCTCCCTCCCAGCTCCAGCCCACACGGCAGTTGTGTCATCTTGCCCAGATGGCTGGACTAAGTTTCTGAATCTTGCATCCACAGGAGCACACCAGTGCACGGGCATCCCTGGGCGTGCTCAGACCCCTCTCCCCTGGCCCTGCCCATTCCCACCTCCTTCCACCCCAATACCCTGCCCAGGAGATTCTTTACCCAGTGTGTGAGATTGGCTTGGCTTATGACCATTACTTTAAATTCCCTTTTGGGGAAAACAGGCGTTCAACACAGTCATGTTTGCCTGCCTGAGCCACAGCCAGAAACAGCCTTTGTACCGAGGTAAATGCAGGTCCATGAACATCTTAGCTCCCTCCTCTGGGGAGCACGCCCAGCACTCGGCCCGTGCCATGCATGCACCTGCCAGTTCTCCCATGTGACGTACTGTGGGGTAGACCAGTGGCTATTATTATTATAACTTTTTTTTAACCACATACTTTCTGAAAGAATCTTGAAAAATTTGTTACACCCTCACAAATTTTAGGTTGACATGTAGGCTTTTTCATCATAACTTAAAGAGCTGTGAAGGATGTAATTTCTGGCATACTGTAAATACTGACATTTAAAAATAAAACTGTTCTTTTAAGTGTAACTAATAGAATTTTAAAAGCACAGCATTTAAAAAAAGTATAAGAAGATCTCTACTTTAGCAACTAGAAAATTTACATTGTTCTTGTTACCCTTTGAAGGTGTACATCATCCCTCTTCCCCACAGAATTTTCTCCTAATGTGAGATATTTGTAAACCTGAAGTCTCTTATTGTTCACACTATCCTACTTCTCACAACTAAAATACAAGCATGAATTGTGATGTTAATTTCTAAAATTTCCTATGACTATGAGATCTGAGTTAAAAATTATACAGGATTGAGGTATCATGATTATTAGAAACATCAGATATAATAGAGAGGCTTGAATCTTGACAATTATTATATGTAAAGTAAAATTTTGGAGAATACTGATTCGAATAAATGTTCCTTATTACAAAATGAGAGAGATGAACAGCAGAGAAAGAGAGTGAGGGTCTTGGGACTGGAAAAACATATTTCAATGCTTGTTGTCAAGTGTGCTATTTACAGAAGAGAATGTGGAAAATGTGCAGAGCTGCTGGGAGGGTGTGGACATTGAAATCGATGGTAGGGATTTCAAATGACAGAGAAGAATGAAAAATAACAGAGATGAAGGCAATGACAACAAGACCTGTACCCAAGTTAGGGAGGAATATGGATTTATAAAATATTTTGTAATCTTTTGACAATATTTAATACAAACAATCAAACTTTTAGAAGAAAAAAGGGAAAATCTGTATGAGTTTGGGTCAGGTAAGGAGTTGATATGACTCTCAAACAATCTATAAAAGAAAATATTGGGGGGCTCAAGATGGCGGTGTGAGCAGGGCGGCAGAAATCTCCTCCCAAAACCATATATATTTTTGAAAATACAACAAATACAACTATTCCTAAAAGAGAGACCAGAAGATACAGGACAACAGCCAGGCTACATCTACATCTGTGAGAACTCAGCATCTCATGAAGGGGGTAAGATACAAAGCCATGACCTGGTGGGACCCGAGCACTTCCCCCACCCCAACTCACTGGTGGGAGGAAAAGAGTCAGAGCAGGGAGGGAGTAGAAGCACAGGCCTGCTAAATAACCAGCCCTGGTGATCTGTGACACACATCACATGGTGGATTGGAGATTAGAGAAACGGAAAGGCAGGATCCGAGATGGAGACTCGAGCGGGTCCCCACAGCCGGCTCCCCTGGACGAAAGAAAAGCGGGCACTTTTTTAAAAGTCTTAAAGAGACAAGGGCCCAACAGCTGAACAACATCGTCTCATCACCCTTCTCCGCGCAGCCGCCTGGGAATCTTGAGGAACTTCGGGCCCCCTAACACCCTGCCAGGTAAAGCAGCCCTGAAGCCCCTTGCAGTGACAATCAGCCTGCCATTCGTTCCCCCCAGTCAACGCTGCAAACAGACCAGCTGACCCACCACAGCTGCGGAGCAGCCGGAGAGCGGCCTCGCCCACAGCAACCACACAGAGTCTCCTCCTGGCATGCAGCTAACCAGGACAGGCAGGGGAAGCCAGAGCAAGGTGCGAAAGGCATGAGGGGCACTGTCCTCACGGTAGAATGCACCCGTTGTGGCTGAACCCCCTCGCGGTGCTCTAGGCTAGTCTGAGGGGCCCCTGCCCACGGCAGCTCAGAGGATTATCCCAGAGACTGCCTCCCAGTGTGAGGGTAACTGGCACAGGCTGCAGAGAAGGGCAAGGTGAACAACAAGCAGGAAGGGACTTTGTTCTCCCAGCTGATACATGTGCCACCTGCCTGCGACCACTTCTATCACCATGAAAAGACCGAAGAATCTGGTCTAGGCAAAAATCAGACAGCTCCAGAGAGAGGGCATGGTGGGGTAGATTTAAACAATCTTCCTGAAAAATAATTCAAAATAAAAGTCATAACCATGCTGATGGACCTACACAGAAATATGCAAGAGCTAAGGGATGAAGTCAGGAGGGAGATTACAGAAATGAAACAGTCAATAGATGGGCTTAAGAGCAGACTGGATGAGGTGCAAGATACTGTTAATGGAACAGAAATCAGAGAACAGGAGTACAGAGAAGCTGAGGCAAAGACAGATAAAAGGATCTCTAGGAATGAAAGAATATTAAGAGAACTGTGTGACTAATCCAAATGGAACAATATTCACATTATAGGGGTACCAGAAGAAGAAGAGATAGAAAAGGGATAGAAAATGTCTTTGAAGAAATAATTGCTGAAAACTTCCTCAAGCTGGGGAAGGAAATAGTCTCTCAGACCATGGAAGCCCACAGATCTCCCAACACAAGGGACCCAAGGAAACCTTACATGCCAGAAGAGAATGGCATGATATATATAATGCAATGAAGCAGAAGGGCCTTGAACCAAGAATACTGTATCCAGCATGATTATCATTTAAATTTGAGGGAGGGATTAAACAATTCCCAGACAAGCAAAGTTGAGGGAATTTGCCTCCCACAAACCACCTCTACACGATATTTTAAAGGGACTGCTCTAGATGGAAACACTCTTAAGGCTAAATATATGTCACCAGAGAAAATAAAATCACAGCAAAGAAATCAGACTATCCAAATACTAACTAAAGGCAAAAAATAAAATCAACTATCCACAAAAACAGTCAAAGGAAACACATAAGAGTACAGAATAAAACATCTAACATATAAAGAATGGAGGAGGAAGAATAAGAAGGGACAGAAATCAAGAATCATCAGACTGTGTTTATAATAGCTTAATAAGAGAGTTAAGTTAGACTGTTAGATAGTAAAGAAGCTACACTTGAACCTTGGTAACCACAAATCCAAAGCCTGCAATGGCAATAAATACATATCTTTTGATAATCACCCTAAATGTAAATGGACTGAATGCACCAATCAAAAGACACAGAGTAAAAGAATGGATAAAAAAGCAAGACCCATCTATATGTTGTTTACAAGAGACTCACCTCGAACCCAAAGATATACACAGACTAAAAGTGAAGGGATGGAAAAAGATATTTCATGCAAACAACAAGGAGAGAAAAGCAGGTGTTGCAGTACTTGTATCAGACAAAATAGACTTCCAAACGAAGAAAGTAGCAAGAGATAAAGAAGGACATTACATAATGTTAAAGGGGGCAGTCCAACAAAAGGATATAACCATTATAAATATATATGCACCCAACACAGGATCACCGACATATGTAAAACAAATACTAACAGAATTAAAGGAGAAATAAAATGCAATGCATTCATTTTTTTATTATATCTTGCTTTAATAAAATAGTACATTGTTCCACAAAATGCCTTATACAATGTTATATTACTAGTCATTTGATTTTGTTAGTTTTCAGATGTTCAGGTTTTCCTCTGCTGATTTCCATCTCTTTCCACATTCCAAGCCTATTGTAATTAAATTGAAAACATATGGCACTAAAAGGTAATATTTGAAGGCAAATAGAATGGGAAATGGTCTAACTATAGAGAATTTTCTGTTTCCATCTTAAAGATAAATAGGTGGAAGAATAGTCAACTTTAGTTTTGTCTTTTTGTGAATGATATCACTAAAGAACACTTTTCAGTCTTGTTAGGGTGGTGGTTGTATTTGTGAAATTTTGAAAAACACTTATTTTTAAGTGGTCAAAGATATCATTTGGGTTTCAAAAAGTATAGTTATATTTGAGAGATAAAATGGAGTACAATAATGATGCATCATTCTAACAAAAAGAATAGGTTGCAGTAAATTGCAGGTCCATCAGTGTTGTCAACTTATATTTTTAGATCAATGTGTTCTACCTTTAGTCTGGATATTTTGCTGCAATGCATTCATTCTAGGAGACTTCAACACACCACTCATTCCAAAGGACATATCAACCAGACAGAAAATAAGTAAGGACACAGAGGCACTGAAAACACACTAGAACAGATGGACATAACAGACATCTACAGAACTCTACACCCAAAAGCAACAGGATACACATTCTTCCCAAGTGTACATGGAACATTTTCCAAAATAGACTACATACTAGGCCACAAAAAGAACCTCAGTAAAGTCAAAAATATTGAAATTCTAGAACCAACTTCTCAGATCACAAAGGTATAAAACTAGAAATAAATTGTACAAAGAAAACAAAAAGGCTCCCAAACACATGGAGGCTTAACAACATGCTCCTAAGTAATCAATGGATCAATGACTAAATTAAAACAGAGATCAAGCAATATATGGAGACAAATGACAACAACAGCACAAAGACCCAACTTCTGTGGGATGCAGCAAAGGCAGTTCTAAGAGGAAAGTATATTGCAATCCAGGCCTATTTAAAGAAGGAAGAATAATCCCAAATGAATAGTCTAAACTCATAATTATTGAAATTGGAAAAAGAAAAACAAATGAGGCCCAAAGTCAGCAGAAGGAGGGACACAATAAAGATCAGAGAAGAAATAAATAAATCTGAGAAGAATAAAACAATAGAAAAAAATCGATGAAACCAAGAGCTTGTTCTTTGAAAAAATAAACAAAATAGATAAACCCCTAGCCAGACTCATTAAGAGAAAAAGAGAATCTACACACATAAACAGAATCAGAAATGAGAAAGGAAAAATCACAACAGACACCACAGAAATACAAAGAATTATTAGAGAATACTATGAAAATCTATATGCTAACAAGCTGGAAAACCTAGAAGAGATGGACAACTTCTTAGAAAAATACAACCTTCCAAGACTGACCAAGGAAGAAACAGAAAATCTAAACAGACCAATCACCAGCAGCAAAATTGAAGCGGTAATCAAAAAACTACCCAAGAACAAAACTCCCAGGCCAGATGGATTCATCGCTGAATTTTATCAGACATATAGAGAAGACATAATACCCATTCTCCTTAATGTTTTCCAAAAAATAGAAGAGGAGGGAATACTTCCAAACTCTTTCTATGAAGCCAGCATCACTCTAATACCAAAACCGGGCAAAGACCTCACCAAAAAAGAAAATTACAGACCAATATCTCTGATGACCATAGATGGCAAAAACACTCAACAAAATATTACCACACCAAATTCAAAAATACATCAAGAGGATCATACACCATGATCAAGTGGGATGCATCTCAGGGATGCAAGGATGGTACATTTGAAAATCCATCAACATCATCCACCACATCAACAAAAAGAAGGACAAAAAAAACCGATCATCTCCACAGATGCTGAAAAAGCATTTGACAAAATTCAACATGCATTCATGATAAAAACTCTTAACAAATGGGTATAGAGGGCAAGTACCTTAACATCATAAAGGCCATATATGACAAACCCACAGCCAACATCATACTTAACAGTGAGAAGCTGAAAGCTTTTCACTTAAGATCGGAAATAAGACAGGGACACCCACTCTCCCCACTGTTATTCAACATAGTACTGGAGGTCCTAGCCATGGCAATCAGACAAAACAAAGAAATACAAGGCATCCAGATTGGTAAAGAAGAAGTCAAACTGTCACTATTTGCAGATGACATGACATTGTACATAAAATGCCCTAAAGACTCCACTCCAAAACTACTGGAACTAATATCTGAATTCAGCAAAGTTGCAGGATATAAAATTAACACACAGAAATCTGTTGCTTTCCTATACACTAACGATGAGCTAAAAGAAAGAGAAATCAGGAAAACAATTCCATTCAGAACTGCAACAAAAAGAATAAAATACCTGGAATAAACCTAACCAAGGAAGTGAAAGACCTATACCCTGAAAATTACAAGACACTCCTAAGAGAAATTAAAGAGGACACTAACAAATGGAAATCCATCCCATGCTCTTGGCTAAGAAGAATTAATATTGTCAAAATGGCCGTCCTGCCTAAAGCAATCTACAGATTCAATGCAATCCCTATCAAAATACTAACATCATTCTTCAACAAACTGGAACAAATAGTTCTAAAATTCATATGGAACCACAGAAGACCCCGAATAGCCAAAGTAATCCTGAGAAGGAAGAATAAAGCAAGGGGGATCTTGCTTTCCAACTTCAAGCTCTACTACAAAGTCACAGTAAACAAGACAATTTGGTACTGGCACAAGAACAGACCCACAGAACAGTGGAACAGAATAGAGATTCCAGATATTAACCCAATTCTGTAGAGCAAAGGACACCATCAGTAGAACAAAAGGACATCCTACAGTATGGGAGAATATATTCATAAATTACATATCCAATAAGGGGTTGACATCCAAAATATATAAAGAGCTCATACACCTCAACAAACAAAAAGCAAATAAGCCAATTAAAATATGGGCAGAGGAGCTGAACAGACACTTCTCCAAAGAAGAAATTCAGATGGCCAGCAGGCACATGAAGAGATGCTCCACATCACTAATCATCAGAGAAATGTAAATTAAAACCACAATGGATATCACCTCACACCAGTAAGTATGGCCACCATCCAAAACACAAACAACAACAAATGTTGGCGAGGATGTGGAGAAAGGGGAACCCTCCTACACTGCTGCTGGGAATGCAAATTAGTTCAACCATTGTGGAAAGCAGTATGGAGGTTCCTCAAAAAACTCAAAATAGAAATACCATTTGACCTAGGAATTCCACTCCTAGGAATTTACCCTAAGAATGCAGCAGGGCATTTTGAAAAAGACATATGCACCCCTATGTTTATCGTAGCACTATTTACAATAGCCAAGAAATGGAAGCAACCTAAGTGTCCATCAATAGATGAATGGATAAAGAAGAGGTGGTAGACATACACAATGGAATATTATTCAGCCATAAGAAGAAAACAAATCCTACCATTTGCAACCACATGGACGGAGCTAGAGGGTATTATGCTCAGTGAAATAAGCCAAGCCGAAAAAGACAAGTATCAAATGATTTCACTCATATGTGGAGTATAAGAACAAAGAAAAAAACTGAAGGAACAAAACAGCAGCAGACTCACAGAACCCAAGAATGGACTAACAGTTACCAAAGCCAAAGGGACTGGGGAGGATGGGTGGGAAGGGAGGGACAAGGGGGAAAAAAGGGCATTACGATTAGTGGACATAATGTTGGGGGGGCACGGGGAGGGTTGTGCAGCTCAGAGAAGACAAGTAGTGATTCTATAGCATGTCACTACGCTGATGGACAGTGACTGTAGTGGGGTATGTGGGGGGGACTTGATGAAGTGGGGAGTTTAGTAACTGTAATGTTGCTCATGTAATTGTAGATTAATGATGCCAAAAAAGAAAGAAAGAAAGAAAGAAGATATTGATAAATTGTACTTCTTCAAAATTAAGAACTTCTGCTCTTTGAAAGGCACTGTTAAAAGAATTAAAAATAAAGTACAGATTAGGAGGAAATATTGGCAAATCCAGAATATATAAAGAATGGGCAAAATTCAATACTAAGTAAACAAATAACCCAGTAACAAATGGGCCACAACGTCTGAAGAGACCCTTCACCAGAGAAGATGTGCGGATGGCAAACACACGTGGAAAGATAATCAACATCATTAGTTGTTGCATTCGTTTGCATTAGAAAAATGCAAATTAAAGCCACAATGAAATATCACAACACACTATTAAAATGGCTAAAATTAAAAAGGCTGATATACCAAGCTTGGTGAGCTGTGGAACACCTGGAATTCTACACTGTTGGTGAGAATGTAAAATGGAACAACCACTTTGAAAAACAATTTGGCAGCTTCTTAAATAGTTAAGCTACACTTACTATATGATCCAGACACTCCATGCACAGCTATTTACCCAAGAGAAAAGAAAATATATGTCCACACAAAGGCTTACACACAAATGTTCATAGCAGTTTTATTTGTAAGGGCTCCAAACTGGATACAGCCCAAATATCCATCACCAGGTGAATGGATAAGCATGCGGTGGCACAGCCATGCAGTGGGGGTGCTGAGCAATTACATGCAGCGACATCAAAGTAACTATGCTCAGTGAAAGAAGCCAGACGAACACAAGGAGTATGTACTGTATTATTCCACTTATACGCAATTCTACAAAATGAAAGCTAACGAAAGTGGCAGAAGGCAGAAGAGTGACTGTCTTGGGATGGGGAATGGTGACGGCAGGGGTGGAGGGAGGGAGGGAGATTAAAGGGAGTAATAGGCATGTTCACCAATCTTGATGATGGTTTCATGGGTATATACATGCATCAAAACTTGTACACTGCATGTCAATTAGCCTCAATAAAGCTATTTAAGAAATGTGAATAAATGTCCAAAAAATGCAAAACACTAACTCGCTTGAAACAATGTTTCTCTTACTTGAAGGTGTGCTATTCCTCTGTCTGAAGTCAGCAGGGAGCTCCCAGTGCCCCTGGGCCCATAAAATTATAGTTTATGTTTTGCTTAGGTTTTTATTGAAGTGTTTGTATTTCCTAAACCACAGTCTGAGTGGACAATATGAAAGGAAAGCTAAACTATTTTATAAATGGTATATACTCTTAATGCACATAACTGAAAATGGACTGCACGTGAATACTGTGTTGTATTTTCGTATATTCAAACCGTTAACTTCCCTTAAAAGGAAAAAAGGAAGAACCTTGATCAGCCCAAGCATGTGCGGAAACCAGCTGAATGTATATTTTGATTTCCCAACTATTAGATAAGAGTTTGATTCCCTAAAGAGATTTTTGATGGCAGGTTTTAATTCTACAAAAGCAAGTATAACTATGACCTGTAAACTTAGTAACGAATGTGGTGAAGAATACTTCATTTCCAAACAGTTCAAAACACAATTTATTATTTTGTTGTACTTTTCTGCCTAATTGCAATCCTTTTAGGGTTACATAAATAGGAACACATTTTCATGTTCTGTAACTTTAAAAAATGAGGGGTGGGCTAAGGTTCTGGCTGAGATTGCTCAAAACTGAACAGAATCAAATAATCCAGTTTGCTTCGTATCCTTCCTGATTCTGACTTTTTGCATTTCGTTTAGTTTGGTCGATAAAAACATTTAGCTCTTTTAGTGTTTCATTATTTTAATTTTAAAAGTTTAATGTTTAGCATGAACATAAAACCAGTAGGTCTCTGGGATGACATTGATAGATTTAAATAAAACCCAAATCTGCTTACATTTAATGCCCAAAATGAACTCATGAAGTGATTTTATTCTTTCTGGGTTTATGGCTCTTCCGTTTCCCCTCCTGTGAAACTGAAGGGATGGGTCACAGCCAGACAGACAGTGTCTTTGTCATTGTAAAGCCTGCTATAAAGGCACCGACCTCTGTTCAGTCCGCACAGTTTGGGTGTGATCGTATCATTTAGAAAATACTATTTACTGCACCAGTGGCCCATGGGTGCATTTTAGAATGAGAGATGTTTCCAAACTCATCTCCACAACGCTAGCCACACGCAGATGAAAATCTTGAAGAACTACTCCTGCATAAAAGTTATTTCAGCTTGATTCTCCAAGAGCTCTTCTCTTTCCTTGGTTTAGATTTGTTATTTCAGAGTAAAACTGTTTATTATTGCAAAAAATAAATTAGAAGGAGAAAGTAGGAGGAGATACCTTTAAATATACTACAATGGTGTACAATTTTTCTGGGTCCATGTCTTTGCTAAAGTTTCTAGGAAACTTCTAAGTCCTGAATAGCTGTTTGCCACTTTAGTTCAGTCTTGAATTGTATTTAAAAGAAAAATGGAGTGGGGAAATAGCAAAAAGCAAAACTGATGAGATTTCTATGGTCCAAGAATGTTAACTCATTGGATTTTCCTGAAATTCTAGACCCAAAGCAATTCCCCCCACATTGCTAGATGTTGCCTATGGCTTATATGAGAAATGTCACTCGGCTGAAGCCCTTCGGGGGTGTTACATCTGTGTACAGTAAATACAGGGTTGTTCCTCTAGGGGGAGGATTTCGTTGTATGGCCAACAGCCTGAGGACTCCTGCATGGAAGCTGAATGATACTGGTTTGTCAGAGTGGCTGCTGCACTCTGTAAATATATGTGATCCAAATTTTATTTTCTCTGAATTCTTGTCCTTAGATGTATGTTATCCTCATACTTTTATCATGGTGCTCACTGAGAGAGTAACACGTCTCTAATTCAAATGAAAAATAAGAGATTTAATCGGAAAGGAAAAGCAGAGTCTGAAAATCATTCACTGACCCCTGTTGAATTAAACAAACAATAAAGCTGTACAGCACCAGAAAAACTGGAGAACACCGCTGTGAGTGTCAAATCCCAAAGGCTTTCTTTGCTCCTGACTTTATCCTCCCACCTGCTCCACTTGCTCACTACTGCCAACCGCTGTTCCCGGAAATACCTACCAAAGCCTCTGAGCTCGGGGACAGAATGGAAGGAGGGTAAGACACTCCCTGTTCATCAAGAAATTGTAAGCTAGTATAGGGAGGGAATTAATACAGCACAAAACTCTAAACAATGAGATTTATGTAAGTGGTATTAATGCTTCAAGTAGGTAAATACGTTTGTAGATGTGTATACACACCATACATACTAGTGAATAATCTTTACGTCCTTCCTAGTGATATATTTATTTGCACAAGTGAATTAACACTTCATATTATACTCATAATTGTGTATAATAATTAAGCTATTTAGTCTCTACCAAAATAGGATAAGTGTAAATGTAATCTTTTTTTAAATTATCTCATCCATTTTCCTCTACCTTGTAATTAATTATTCTACTCAGGGTAACAACCAAGGCTGCCTATAAACATTGTACCTTTTTAACTCTTCTTTACGTGTTTTCTTGCCATTTGTATCAAAGATTATGACATTCTCTTAGCTGGAATCATGCTGTATAAATATTCCCTGTGCTGGGCCAGTCTAAAATCCTCTCTGGATTCCTGGAGTCCCTACCTTTCTGTGGGACTATAAAACAACCCCTCAGGCTTTCAGTGGAGCCTCGGCTCTGGAGAGAGATGACACATTCCGGTTGCCAGGGAAGTTATCATTTTTCATCCGGGACATCCTGACAATGTGCAGTGAGTACAGGAATAAAATTAAAATGGAGCATCACAGTATAGTGTGTCAAGAGATGAGCCCTGCAATATGGTATGACAGGAATCAACACTCCACTACGTGGGAAGGAACCACCACCTGGTCCCTGTTCTTCTATGAGCCCCTTTATTTGAAGACAGTGCTTTTTGGAAGTTATCAAGTAGGCAAATGATGTATTGTCAGTGTATACTAGTTGATCTTAGAACAGCACAACATGAGATTGTAGGGACAGACTGTAAACTCCTTGAGCCCAGTAAATGAAAGAAAACACACGTTCTCTTTGCTATTGCCATACATTTTTTTTCCAACAGCTCCCCTACATCTCCTTTTTAAAGCATCGAGTCACTTAAGCACCACATACTTAATAATGGACAGACCATTGTGATACTAAATGAGGAGGTGATGAAGGAAGGACTCATGTTGGAGGATGATTAGCAAGCATATGAGATGCTGTCATAAGCTCCTGGGAAAGCCGAATGACAAGCAAAAATCACCAGAGTGAAAATTATGGATTATGTTTAGAAAAGGTCAACTTGTTCAGAGCAAAAAATATGTGTAGAGAAGTAATGGCATAAAATGGCAATTCTAGTCCCATAATCACACCTCATGGAACCTATCAATACCTCCTTCTAGATTCTAGAGAGATCACTGTATGTTTTAATTCATTTTTTTGCTCCTTAAGAATATAGCACATGTATGCACTGTAGTGGACAGTCACTGGTGAATAAAACAAGCTTGATGGCTGCTTTCATGAATCTCAGGTCTTGTGTGTTTAGGGACCAGAACTGGGAAGGGACTCAAGGAATCCCAATCAATCAATCAATCCATAAAAAACATAACCCTTGAGCCCGTGTTATTCTGCGCATGAGACTATTACAGTCCCTATTCTCACTTTGGGTGGCCTTGGATCCGAGTATGATAAATGAGAGTGGGGTGGAGAGTGTTTTAGTGATTAGAGAAGTTTACTTATGAGATGGAGTCAGCAGGAAGCGTCATCTGCTTATCTGAACATCAACCGAGGGAAGAGTAGCATGAAAACAAGAAGTCCTGAAGGACAGATCATTTCTACTTAATGCCTAGTACGTGCATACACCCTTTTAGGGTTTAGCAGTGATGCAGGCAGAAATATCCCTGTCCTCTGAGAATTACTTTCTGGGCAACAGGTTGGGGAGGGTAAATAAATGGATCAATCAATCAAATAAATAAGTAAAATATGGAATATGTTAGTTGCTGCTAAGTGATCTGAAGGAGAATAAGGCCACAGAAGGGATGGTACAATTTTGAAAAGATAAGAAAGACTTCACTGTAAAGGTGGCATGTAAGCAAAGCCTGAAAATGTAGCCATGTGGATATTTTTGGGAAGAAGTTCCAAGCAGAGGAAAAACCCCCAGAAAAACAAAGAGTCATGTGTGCACGGCACGTTCCAGACCCACAACAAGATCCACGAGGCTGGGGAGTGTGAGCAAGTCAGAAATCAGTGGGCTCTGAGGTCTGCAAGCACTGGAGAGCCGGACCAGCCATGAATGTTGGAGGAAAATTGGTCTGTTAAGTAGTTGTCCCATTGGCCTACTTATGTTGGAGGTATTTTTAGAGGTAATTTATTTTATATTAAGCAATCCAGCAATGGTTTCTTGGTGGTGCCTGTCCTAGGTCCCTCCCCATGTGAAAAAGCAGATTAGATCATTTAGAGGCAGGCCACGGGACGGTATGGTCAGTTAGCGGTTAGCCGAGGGGCCCAACAGTGGACACAGAGGAGCGTCTGATGCTTTTGCTGTACGATTTTCCTGGATGTGCTAAAGGTACCGTATGGGGGATAAAAGGACAGTTAGAGGAAATCCGTTCTTTTCTTCCAAACAACAACTAGGGTGATTTTAGTACTGAGTTGGGGCCTTCACTATGGAAGTGAGCCACTCATATCACGTGTCTTGTAAAGCAAAGGGCGCCCCCTGAGCTGTTTTGATGGACATTCAACAATGATCATGGAGACGGCTAAAACTAGAGGTTGGGTCATAAGTGCCAACAGTGCTTAAGAGACCATTGTGAGCCCTAACCTTCTAGCCAACTGACCATCTACTCACTTTGCCATAGACGTCAGCTATCCCTCGTTTAGCAAGAGAGGGCCTCCCAGACCTGAGGGTGCCCTGCTAGCTGAGGAGAGCACGTGATAGCACTCAGTAAATATCCGAAGAATGGCTGATAAAGGCGCATTATGGGTTCTGAAATATTGGCTGATTAGTCTAGTTAAATACACACTAGATGAAAATTTTAAACAATTCGAATCAATGGAATGCTATTTGATTTAGAAATACAGAGTAGTTTCTTTAAAAAATATATGGGATAGCTGAAATATGGACCTTCCTAATGATGGAATCTTAAGAGTTTGTAAGACTTAATTTTTAGTCTAAAGATCAAGTGACTTGTCAGACTAATTGGACTCATCCTAACTGTATTAAGCTAATGAAATTCAAATACATCTACAGCAATCACTTTTTCAAAAAGTATTTTGGCTGTTATATATGAAACTAAGTGGAAGATTTTTACAATCACTCTATGGTGTAGTGAAAAGAACCTTAAACTAGATGACAAAAACTTTAGCTTCTGGGTCTGATGATTCTGTTAACTGATTCGAGACACTGACATGTCTGTGCCTGCCTACGCCTCTATAGAGCCCATCCTTTACAGAGGCCTTACGCTGGATGGGCCTTATTCCAAGTATTTTGCATATACTATCTCATTTTACCTTCCCAGTATCCACTATGTAAGACTCCCTCCTAATGAGAAAGTTAAATTAAATTATTATACTATTTCTGAGATCCCTACTAGCTCCAAAAGTCCTGCTTATTCAAATCAGTTGGTGTATTTTC
>JAQQAC010019215.1:0-12413 GCA_029783875.1 Phataginus tricuspis
GAAAATATAAGAGATTCTAAGGAATTAAGAAATTTTGAGGAGCTTCAAATGGATGATAAAATGGATATTAAAATGGAAGATGCCAAAGAAATTAAGAAGGAAGAACTAGAGGAAGATAAAAACTGTAGTCACTTCCCTGATTTTTCTTATTCTGCCAGTAGCAAGATTATTATAAGTGATGTTCCCAGTAGAAAGGATCACATGTACCATCCTCATGGAATTATGATCATTGGGGATCCCACAGCATTAAACAAACCAGAAAAGTTAAAAAAGAAAAAGAAGAAAAGCACAATGGATCGACATGGGAATGATGGATCCACACCGAAGAAGACTTGTAAACAGAGGCAGGCATCGGAGTCTGACATAGAGAGTGTCATATACACCATTGAAGCTGTTGCAAAGGGAGACCGGGGCGCTGAGAGCCTTGGAGAAACCACTCGCAAGAGGGTCTGCACGTCCTCAAGTGCCGAGGGAAGCACTTTGGATGCCAAGCCGCCAAAGAAAAAGGTGAAATCAAGAGAAAAGAAAATCTCCAAGGAGAAATCCTCAGATGCCACCAAAGAGTTAGGACCTCCAGATTTCATTAGTATTTCTACCAGCAAGAACATTTCTGGTGAGGTGCCAGAGGGTAGCAAAGTAGAACCATTGATGCCCATGGAGGATGCATTACCACCCAGCCTGTCAGGACAGGCCAAACCTAAGGACAGTGACTGTCGCAGAAAAATAGAAACTTGTGGCTCCCGGAGATCTGAGAGGTCTTGCAAAGGTGCTCTTTATAAAACTCTGGTGTCTGAAGGCATGCTCACTTCTCTGCGAGCTAATGTTTACAGAGGTAAGTGACTTCTACAAATCTGAAAAGAACATGGAAACCTTGTAGATTTCTTGTTTAGACCTGTTGAAGAGAGCCCCAGCATAAAGAACAATATAGTATCAATGTAGTATTTTAGGTCTGTGTAGTTTTTTATGGTTTATAGATAATAAACATTTGTCCCTTTTCTTAGCACTATTGAAGAGAGTTTGTATTCATTTTCTATGTGGATCTCAGGATATGTGTGTTCAAAGTAATGCAAACCCTTTTTTTTTTACTAATATGGACTGACTTCTTGTTTTGGAGGATCAGTATTGCATATCAGGAGCTCTTAGTCTGGTTTTTAAATCTAACGGATGGAGTTTCCTGAATCAAGCAGATATGTTTGGCAGAATTTGGATGTGTAGGCTCCAGAAGCAAATAACTTATCTTGCTCTTTACATTAGGTAATAAAAACTATAATTGAAGTGAAGGGCTCTTTAAAACATAGCAGTATCCAGAAACCAGTTAATGTGCATAACTTTATTCCATAGAGTGTTTCATATAAATTCATCTGTTTTAAAATATAGCATCTGATGAGGGTACTACCTGTTGCCAAGCAAAATTTCAGCTTAGTGATGTATGAATAAGAAATCTAACAAGCCCTGAATGAAGATCCTTGGGAGTACATAGTTCTCCAGGGACACCATTCCAGTAAGTCCTGCAGAAGTTGGAATTAATAGAGCCTATGGAACTCCCACGTGTTAGGCTGATTCTCTGGTCTAAAAACTAGTAGTAGTTAATCTCTGGAGTCTCGCAGGAGCTGTTGAGTTATGACAAAACATTTCATCTCTGAGTCTGTAAGTCACTTTTTTGCATGTTCTGTAAAAGAGTGGTCCATCATGTATCACTGTGTGGACTCTGAAATAGTTGCAAATAGCATCCTGTAAATGATGCCGAAGGGGTCGAGAGGTCACTTGTGAAGCAACTAAGGTGATTTCCTTCCCATCCCAGTATAGCAAGCCTGCTCTTTCTCTGAATTCCCTTAGGGAAACGAAGGTCAGGAAAAGGAAACTCCTCTGATCATGAAGGTTGCTGGAATGAAGAAAGCTGGACGTTTAACCAGAGTGGGACCAGTAGGAGCAAGAAGTTCAAGAAGACAAAGCCAAAGGAAGACTCTGTCCTTGGGTAAGTGCCTGTGAGCACAGTCTGCACACTGCACACACTCCAGGTGTGGTGGGAATTTCAGGGTAAACGTAAATCACTAACTGCTTATTCTTTGAGTGTTCATTCAGCCCTCACCTCACAATCATAATATGGACATTAGAGAGTATAAAGTACAGACCTAGTGTGTCATGTGATTCCTTCTGGTAACATGGCTGTGAGTGACAGTGTCATTCATATTGTAGACGTAGTACAAAATAACGTAAATGTCAGACATCGGTCTGACGGCGAACTGAGGTCTGCCACGTATTCGTGGTGTGACATTGTAAATCCTTTAATATCGCCAGTATGCATTTTCCCACCTGAAGTTTACAACTCATGTTATATAAATATGTTTACATTTTGCTCATTTTACATATTGGATGTAATTCATTTAATAATTCTAAATGTATATGCATGTTTAAAAATGATATGACATCTCAAAAATGTAAGGTAAATAAAATTATGTTTCTACCTCTGACCTTGTTTAAACCATGTTCTGTTGCTCTAAGATGAAAATATTAGATTGAATATTCTGCTACAGATAATGCTCAATAATTATATATTGAAATGCAGTATTGAGCAATAGCATACATCAAGATAAAATCAAGAATTATTTTATTTTTAATATTTTTCCAAAGGCTCTTAATACCAGTCCTAATATAAAACATTTTGTTAGTTAAATCAGGATATTTAGTACTTTATATTGGTGAGGAAAGCATCTGCATATTCAGTTGGACTGCTTTGAAAATCCTTTGAGATTTCATATTAGCCCAATTTGAAAAGAATTAATTGAATACTAATAAGTACATTTTTATATTTTCCATATTTTTTTCATAAATATGTTTAAAGGTATGCAAATTTCATGCATTGGGAGTATTGTATTTGTTTTATTCATAAATATTTGCATTTCTTTTTGTGGAATAACATTTTTTCCTTTGAAGTTACAGTGCTTTAAAGTCTGGTTAATTCTAAAACTCTAGGTCATCACAAAGTAGGAGAGTAGAAATTATTTCCCATGGTGATGATTCAACATTATTTATATCAAAATGATGTATTTATAATTTTATGTATTTCCTTTCTAATATTTTAAAAGTCTAAAGTAGTTCATATTAGTTTTGCTCATTACATGATGCTTAAACAGTGATACGAAAACCCTCATATTCATCATTGTCAAATGATACTTTCAAATGCAGAATGTCCTAAAATAGTGACCCCTTAAGTATCAGGGCACCAGTGCTCTCTCTGTGCCTTATGGAACTGCCAGTGCACTTTGGGTCTATGCAACAGGAGAGGAGCAGGTCTCTCTGCAGACAGTATGCAGTCCTAGGGAGTAAAGCAGGCATTAAGGGTCCCAACAGAAGTTTTCTGATGCTTCCATTAGAAACTACTGAAGCTTGTAGAGCGATGTTTTCACCAATTCTTTGGGAACAAGAAAAGTGAAACAATTTTTTGAAAATCTGTCCCTGAAAAGAGATTGGTATGTGGGTTGTTTTTGTTTGTTTGTTTCAATAATCTCTAAGGAAGCCACATTTTTAAAACTAGGAGTGTGGTTTCTCCCAACTTAAATCAACAATAAACCTCAGGTGTTCCCTCCCTGCTTTCCTCCCTTTAAATATTGGCCTGTCAGGATTAGATGATCTGGGTTTGCCCTGTTTAGAACATGCCAACATGGGGATGAAAATGTGCTATCTGTTTAGTTAACTAAAACCAAGAAAAATTCACTCAGTATTCAAAGTTCTAATTTTACAGACTTCTCAAAACAAAACAAAGATGATTATTCTAGTTGAAAAAAATAAAAGGAAAAAAGTGCCTAGGGGACCCTTTGAAGTTATATCTCAAATTTTCATATTACTTTTTGTGTTTTTCAGATTATCTGAAATATTATAGATACTTCTGATTGTATCTGATTAGTATCTGATTTTCCACTGGTGTAAACATTTTTTAGCTGAGTGAGAAAAAACTGTTTATTAAAGGAGGCGCATCACCCCCACCACCCTCCCTTGCTTTGATAGAAGTTAGTAATGGTCTTTATCTTTTGACCATTCTAATAGTCATATGACTGTATCTTGTCTCCCCAGTTCTCATATATTCCTCCAAAACCAAAAACAGTCTTAGGTGGACATACCCCAAGTACATCTCTTAGATAGCAGCCTACCACATTAGCTAATAGGCTCTTGTAGGTTAACTTAAAACTGCTGTCTTCCCAGTGTGCCTTCCATTCCATCTACCAAGCATAGTGATTCTTCTGCAATTTTTCCCATCTGTTTGGGTTGCATCTTAGTAAGCCTCACTAAATGAAAGCCATCAGTCATTCAGGGAGCCAGCAGGCATGCTGCCATTGCTGTGGGGGGACATTAGAGACTGTCGGAGGCAGCCCAACCACTTCTCACTTTGCTGGGCCATTGCTGAAGTCATCTGTGGTTTGCACTGAAGTAGCATTGCCTCTCTGCCAGTTGGTTCATTGAAAGCTGGCTTTATTTTTATCATTGAGTGACTTACCCTCTTCCTAGTCAACTCTCCAGAGTTTTTGTCTAATATTCAAAAGTTTTGTTGGCATTTTCTTTATGGGTGTATGTTTTAATCAAGTAGTAGTCAATAAATTAAAAAATTAATCTCAGAATTATGAATATACCATATTACCAATAAGTTTGCTAATATATATACATACATATATACGAATGAGAAACTTGTCTGGATGGAATAGGCTTTGTATGAACTCAGTGAAGAATTCCTATGCCAGTGGAGAGCATGGCATTTCCCCACTACAAAAGCATTCTGATAGTTTAAATGCTTCTACTTTTCTAAGATAATAGGGTAACTGTCATGAGAGCTTACTAAGAAAGCTGTGTTATCAAATCTTCTCAAGCATTTCTGAAAGACGTGTTTTGTCCTTGTACAGAATTTATTAACAATCCCCAAATTCTCAGGGACCCTATTTTCAAATGGTGTATCTTAAAGTACATCTTACATCATTTTCTGTCTAAATATTTATATCATATGATGATTGATTCCATCCCTCCCCCCCTCTCTTATTAGCTCAGCAAAACTGGATGAAGAATTTGAAAAAAAATTCAACAGCCTCTCTCAATATAGTCCTGTTATATTTGACCGGAAATGTGTACCATCCCAAGAAAAAAGAAGAAGACTGGAAACGATCTCGGAACCGAATAAAACCAGCCAAAGTTAGATGTGTACTGTACCTTCCTGCAGCATGATCACATTCTCAACTGAACCCTCTTAGCTCCTACAGCTTCCAGTAGATAATGTAATTGGATTTAGACTGAGGCAGGAGCGAGCTGGAATTTCAAGCTGCTTTCCGAGATTATTTTGGTTCCCACCTCACTTCTGTCTCCCTTGTTTCCTTTCTAATTCTCCTCAGACTCTGTCCTTTGATATCACAACCTATCCTTTGCCCTTTAAGGTGTAGCTTTTTTGAAAGTGTTTACACGTGGTCTTCAACCTCCTGTTCTCCAGAATTCTAATTTGGAAATGTTGAGCTTTTCTTGAGCAGCAACTGCTGGCTGAGTCTAAGTCTTCATTCTGTTTTCTGTGTCTGCCACAGGTTGGACTGTGGGACTAGGAAATGATACTATTTGCCTAATAAGCAGACTCCATTCTTTACTGACAGTATGAACCAAATGAAAATAAAACTCCCTTTAATACTCTGACAATATGTTTTTTTACTAGTTTTGTTAAATTTAGAAGAATGCTGTGTTCAGCATATTCATTTTCAGGAATATCAGATTCTCCCCATGTATATCAGAGAAGCTTTTAAAATCATCAGCATGAATTACATGGATCTCAGCATTCATTAGGGGCAACACTAGTTCAAATGGGGATTTTAAAGAGTGTGGGACATTTCGGATGGTCTCAAACCCTGGGACCATTGTTAAATTTGTGGGGGGGCACCTGAGGTTCTAAACATCCTAACCTGCTCAGAACATTCAAGCACATGGAAGGTTTGTCCTCCCCAAAATGACAAGTTGGCCTTTGAATAACAGATTTGAACTGCACAATGTTTACTCATATGTGCAATATTTTCAATAAATACATTGTAAAAGATTTTGGATATTTGTGACAATTTCTTTATTTTTTATTTTATTTTTATTTAATTAATTAATTAATTTATTTATTTATTTTTATTTACAATTTATTTTGGTATCATTAACCTACAATTACATGTGCAATATTATGGTGGTTAAACTACCCCCTTCATCAGGTACCCCCCCACCAACCCCATTACAATCACTGTCCATCAGTGTAGTGAGATGCTATAGAATCACTACTTGTCTTCTCTGAGTTGTACAACCCTCCCCATGCCCCCGCTACCTTGCGTCTGCTAATCGTCATGCCCCTATTACCCTCTTATACCTCCCTTCCCACCCATCTTCCCCAGTCCCTTTCCCTTTGGTAACTATTAGTCCATTCTTGGGTTCTGTGAGTCTGCTGCTGTTTTGTTCCTTCAGTTTTTTCTTTGTTCTTATACTCCACATATGAGTGAAATCATTTGATACTTGTCTTTTTTGGCTTGGCTTATTTCACTGAGCATAAAACCCTCTAGCTCCATCCATGTTGCTGCAAATGGTAGGATTTGTTTTCTTCTTAGGGCTGAATAATATTCCATTGTGTAAATGTACCACACCTTCTTTGTCCATTCATCTAGTGATGGACAGTTAGGTTGCTTCCATTTCTTGGCTATTGTGAATAGTGCTGCAATAAACATAGGGGTGCATATGTCTTTTTGAAACTGGGCTGTTGCATTCTTAGGGTAAATTCCTAGGAGTGGGATTCCTGGGTCATATGGTATTTCTATTTTGAGTTTTTTGAGGAACCTCCATATTGCTTTCCACAATGGTTGAACTAATTTGCATTCCCACCAGCAGTGTAGGAGGGTTCCCTTTTCTCCACATCCTCGCCAACATTTGTTGTTGTTAGTGTTTTGGATGTTGGCCATCCTTACTGGTGTGAGGTGATATCTCATTGTGATTTTAATCTGCATTTCTCTGATGACCTGCGATGTGGAGCATCTTTTCATGTGCCTGTTGGCCATCTGAATTTCTTCTTTAGAGAAGTGTCTATTCATGTCCTCTGCTCATTTCTTAATTGGATTATTTGCTTTTTGTTTGTTAAGGTGCATGAGTTCTTTATATATTTTGGATGTCAACCCCTTATCAGATACATCATTTATGAATATATTCTCCCATACTGCAGGATGTTTTTTTGTTCTACTGATGGTGTCCTTTGCTGTTCAGAAGCTTTTCAACTTGATATAATCCCACTTGTTCATTTTTGCTTTTGTTTCCCTTGCCTGGGGAGATATGTTCATGAAAAAGTCGCTCATGTTTATGTCCAAGAGATTTTTGCCTATGTTTTTTTCTAAGAGTTTTATGGTTTCATGACTTATATTCAGGTCTTTGATCCACCTTGAGTTTACCTTTGTGTATGGGGTTAGACAGTAGTCCAGTTTCATTCTCTTACATGTAGCTGTCCAGTTGTTCCAACACCAGCTGCTGAAGAGGCTGTCATCTCCCCAATGTATATCCAAGGCTCCTTTATCAAATATTAATTGACTGTAAATGTTTGGGTTAATGTTTGGATTTTCTATTCTGTTCCACTGGTCTGTGGGTCTGTTTTTGTGCCAGTACCAAGTTGTCATAATTACTGTGGCTTTGTAGTACAGCTTGAAGTCAGGGAGCGTAATTCCCCCTGTTTGATTCCTCCTTCTCAGGATTGCTTTGGCTGTTCGGGGTCTTTTGCGGTTCCATATGAATTTTAGAATTATTTGTTCCAGTTCATTGAAGAAAGCTGTTAGATTGCATTGAATCTGTAAATTGCTTTAGGTAGTATAGCCATTTTGACAATATTTATTCTTCCTAGCCATGAGCATGGGATGCATTTCCATTTATTAGTGTCCTCTTTAATTTCTCCTAGGAGTGTCTTTTAGTTTTCAGAGTACAGGTCTTTCACTTACTTGGTTAGGTTTATTCCTAGGTATTTTATTCTTTTTGATGCAATTGTGAATGGAATTGTTTTTCTGATTTCTCTTTCTGTTAGTTCATCAGTGTATAGGAAATCAACAGATTTCTGTGTGTTAATTTTGTATCCTGCAACATTGCTGAATTCAGATATTAGTTCTAGTAGTTTGGGAGTGGAGTCTTTAGGGTTTTTTATGTACAATATCATGTCATCTGCAAATAGTGACAATTTGACATCTTCTTTACCAATTTGAATGCCTTGTATGTCTTTGTTTTGTCTGATTGTGGTGGCTAGGACCTCCAGTACTATGTTGAATAACAGTGGAGAGAGTGGGCATCCCTGTCGTGTTCCCGATCTTAGATGAAAAGCTTTCAGCTTCTCGCTGTTAAGCATGATGTTAGTTGTGGGTTTGTCATATATAGCCTTTATGATGTTGAGGTACTTCCCCTGTATACCCATTTTGTTGAGAGTTTTAATCATGAATGGATGCTGAATTTTGTCAAATGCTTTTTCAGCATCTATGGAGATGATCATGTGGTTTTTGTTCTTCTTTTTGTTGATGTGATGGATGATGATGGATTTTCGAATGTTGTACGATCCTTGCATCCCTGGGATGAATCCCCCTTGATCATGGTGTATGATCCTCTTGATGTATTTTTGAATTCGGTTTGCTAATATCTTGTTGAGTATTTTTGCATCTACGTTCATCAGGGATTCAGGTCTGTAATTTTCTTTTTTGGTGAGGTCTTTGCCCGGTTTTGGTATTAGAGTGATGCTGGCTTCATAGAAAGAGTTTAGAAGTATTCCCTCCTCTTCTTTTTTTGGAAAAGTTTAAGGAGAATGGGTATTACTTCTTCTCTATATGTCTGGTAGAATTCAGAGGTGAATCCATCAGGTCCGGGGGTTTTGTTCTTGGGTAGTTTTTTGATTACGGATTCAATTTCATTGCTGGTGATTGGTCTGTTTAGTTTTTCTTTTCTTGCTTGTTCAGTCGTGGAAGGTTATAGTTTTCTAAGAAGTTGTCCATTTCTTCTATGTTTTGCAGATTGTTAGCATATAAATGCTCATAATATTCTCTTAATATTCTTTGTATTTCTGTGGGGTCTGTCATTATTTTTCCTTTCTCATTTCTGATTTGGTTTATGTGTGTAGATTCCCTTTTTCTCTTAATGAGTGTGGCTAGGGGTTTATCTATTTTGTTTATTTTTTCAAAGAAGCAACTCTTGGTTTCATTGATTTTTTTTCTATTTTTTTATTCTTCTTAATTTTATTTATTTCTTCTCTGATCTTTATTATGTCCCTCCTTCTGGTGACTTTGGGCCTCCTTTGTTCTTCTTTTTCCAATTTCAATAATTGTGTCTTTAGACTGTTCATTTTGGAATGGTCTTCCTTCTTTAAATAGGCCTGGATTGCAATATACTTTCCTCAGAATTGCCTTTGCTGCATCCCACAGAAGTTGTGGCTTTGTGTTGTTGTTGTCATTAGTCTCCATATATTCTTTGATTTTTGTTTTGATTTGGTCGTTAACCCATTGATTAATTAGGAGAATGTTGTTACGTTTCCATGTATTTGTAAGCCTTTTTGATTTCTTTCCAAAATTTATTTCTAGTTTTATACCTTTGTGATCTGAGAAGTTGGTTGGTAGGATTTCAATATTTTTGAGTTTACTGAGGTTCTTTTTGTGGCCTAGTAGGTGGTCTATTCTGGAAAATGTTCCATGTGCACTTGAGAAGAATGTGTATCCTGTTGCTTTTGGGTGCAGAGTTCTGTAGATATCTGTTAGGTCCATCTGTTCTAGTGTGTTGTTCAGTGCCTCTGTGTCTTTACTTGTTCTCTGTCTGGTTGGTCTATCCTTTGGAGTGAGTGGTATGTTGAAGTCTCCTAAAATAATTGCATTGCTGTCTATTTCCTCATTCAATTCTGTTAGTATTTGTTTCACATATGCTGGCGCTCCTGTGTTGGGTGCATATATATTTGTAATGGTTATATCTTCTTGTTGGACTGACCCCTTTATCATTATGTAATGTCCTTCTTTATCTCTTGCTACTTTCTTCGTTTTAAAGTCTATTTTGTCTGTTAGAAGTACTGCAACACCTGCTTTTTTCTCCTTTGTTGTTTGCATGAAATATCTTTTTCCATCCCTTCACTTTTAGTCTGAGTATATCTTTGGGTTTGAGGTGGGTCTCTTGTAAGCAGCATATAGATGGGTCTTGCTTTTTAATATATTCTACTACTCTGTGTCTTTTGATTGGTGCATTCAGTCCATTTACATTTAGGGTGATTATCTATAGATATGTACTTATTGCCATTTCTGGCTTTAGATTTGTGGTTACCAAAGGTTCAAGGGTTTCTTCTTTACTATCTAACAATCTAACTTAACTTTCTTGTTAAGTTATTGTGAACGCTGTCTGATGTTTCTTTATCTCTCCCTTCCTATTCTTCCTCCTCCATTCTTTATATATTAGGTGTTTTATTCTTTGCCTTTAGTTAGTATTTGGATGGTCTGCTTTCTTTGCTATGATTTTATTTTCTCTGGTGACATCTTTTTAGCCTTAGGGGTGCTTCCCTCTAGAGCAGTCCATTTAAGATATCCTGTAGTGGTGGTTTATGAGAGGCAAAGTCTTTCAACTTTCGTTTGTCTGGAAATTGTTTAATCCCTCCATCATATTTAAATGATAATCGTGCTGGATACAATATTCTTGGTTGGAGGCCCTTCAGTTTCATTATGTTAAATATATCATGCCATTCTCTTCTGGCCTGTAAGGTTTCTGTTGATAAGTCTGATGATAGTCTGATGGGTTTTCCTTTGTAGGTGATCTTTTTTCTCTCTCTAGCTGCCTTTAATACTCTGTCTTTATCTTTGACCTTTGCCATCTTAATTATTATGTGCCTTGGTGTTGTCTTCCTTGGGTCCCTTGTGTTGGGAGATCTGTGGGCTTCTGTGGATCTCGAGACTATTTCCTTCCTTCCCCGTATGGGAAAGTTTTCAGCAATTATTTCTTCAAAGACACTTTCTATCCCTTTTTCTCTCTCTTCTTCTTCTGGTACTCCTATAATGCAAATATTATTCCGTTTGGATTGGTCACACAGTTCTCTCAATATTCTTTCATTCCTAGAGATCCTTTTATCTCTCTCTGCCTCAGCTTCTCAGTATTCCTGTTCTCTATTTTCTAATCCATTAACTGTCTCTTGCACTTCATCCAGTCTGCTGTTAAGCCCGTCGATGGCTTGTCTCATTTCTGCATATTCTTTCCTCACTTCCCTCATTTCCTCCCTCAGCTCTTGCACATTTTTCTGTAGATCCGTCTGCATAGCTATGAGTTTTATTCTGAATTCTTTTTCAGGAAGAGTGTGCATGTCCATCCCTTCAGGTTCCCTCTCTGGGGTTGTCTGGGTCTGAAGCTTTGTCTGTACCATATTCCTCTGTCTTTTCATGGCTATACAATTGGTTGCTTGTAGTTGCCATGTATGTGTACTGTGCTCTTTATGACTTTAAAAAGGAAAAAAATAATAATAATAAAGAAAAAAGGGAAAGAGAAGAAAAAACAACAACTAAAGAAAAAAAACCGTTCTGTCTGAATGCTGTAGGTGGCGCTGTTGCTCCACTATTCCAGAGCCATGGCCGTGCAGCTCCTCAAGGCCCTTTATAGCTCTGGCTGAGGTGGGTACGAATGGGAGGCTGTTGATCTCTGTGGGAGTCTTAAGTGCCCTTTCCCAATCGCCAGCTAAGGGGTCCGAAGCTCCCCAGGACTCCCAGCCTGCTGGGCTGTGTGTGCCAGGGCGATGCAGTCCTCTCTGCTGGGCTCCTGTCTGTTTAAGACCGCTGAAAAAATTGCGCACTTTTCTTCTTTTTTTTTGTTTTTCTTTCCTTCCCGGGGCCTGCCGCAAGCAACTGGCGTGTTCCCCGCTGAGACCCTGTGCCCTCTGTCTCTCCAATCTCCGCTACACTGCGTGCTGTGTGTCGGCACTCCCAGCACATACTTCCACTGCCTCCCAGCTCTGAATCCTCTCCTCCCGCTGGTGTGCTGGGGTGGGTGAGCGCTTGGGTCCCACCAGGTCGCAGCTCCATATCTTACCAGCCTCGCCAGGTGCCGAGTCCTCTCAGGTGAGGTTGCACGCTGTGCACTTTCCTGTGTATTCTGGTCTTTCTTTTAGGAATAGCTGTATTTGCTGTGTTTTCGTGAATAAATATAATGTTGTTAGGAATTTTCTGCCTGTCGGTTCATGTCGCCACCTTCCCGGAAGTCTCATTTGTGACAATTTGAAAAAGCATTTTACTTTCTGTAGCCTACTTTAAGAGTAGTCCTAATATAATAGCATATAATACAAACAAGTGCAAAATATGTATTAACTAGCTGTTTACCTTATCAGAAAGGCTTCTGGTCAATAGCAGGCAATTAGTAGTTTTTAGGGAGTCAAAAGGTAAACATGGATTTTTGACAGC
>JAQQAC010019223.1:0-10452 GCA_029783875.1 Phataginus tricuspis
GAAACACTTTTGATGAAGATTATTCTTTCTAACAGAAAATTCTTCACCAGTAATCATACACACAAAGTACTTTTATGATCCCGTGGCTTGGAACTATTTATTTTTTTATAATGTAAACAGATATTTCTCTATGACATAAACAGTTTTATGTATCTGAAAACAAGTTTTTCTCTTTTTTAAGTACGATTTGTATATAGATTCTAGTATCAAATATTTGCGTTATCCAAGAGAAGAAGTGAAATCTAAGTTACACAGACTATCAGCAGTATATGTATATCTATGAAAATGGGTCAGTATACACATATTCATAGGTATAAATATGATACCTTTTATAGATATTTGGTAAAATGCTGCATTGAGAGACTGATTAATGCTTTAATTGGAAATACTGTATGATATATGTAAAAACTATTAATTAAAATGAAGGCATTTACTTTTCTTGATCTGAACATTGAAAAATGAAATGACATCTGACTTTCTTTTCAGTCTCACTCAATGCGAAGATTACACCTTTCTTATGAAATAATTTTTCTTAAACATATTTTTCATTGCCGTTTTACTCTTTGTTCCTGAGAATGTAGTTTTCGATACAGAAAGCAATATTCTGAGTGGGTCCCTAGGAGTAACAGTGAGAGGTTCCACTACCATTTCTCCCCCTCAATCCTGGACGCATGAGCCCTGGCTCTGGGAGAAAGCTCCATACACTGGATGGTAACTCAGAGCATTACAGCCTTTAGTCAGGATCTTTAGCTAAAAATGTCAAAGAAGAATAGAAAGACACTAACAAAGTAAAAACATTTTTATTATAACTTCTTGTTGTAGAGACAATGTATATTATTCTTAAATTTTTCCAATTTAATATTTATCATGAACATTAGAATTAGTTGATAAACCAGTTTTTCTGATACACTATTTTCATTGCCTCTTTTACATCTTTGTCCTTAAAGTGTAAATGATAGAGGGATTTAAAAGCAGATTAGATGTAGTAGAAGAGATGGTAAATGGAATAGAAATTAGAGAAGAGGAATACAAAGAATCTGAGGCACAGAAAGAGAAAAGGATCTCGAAGAATGAAAGAATATTGAGAGAACTGTGTGACCAACCTAAACGGAACAATATTTGCATTATAGGGTTACCAGAAGAAGACGAGGGAATAAAGGATAGAAAGTGTCATTGAGGAGGTAATTGCTGTAATCTTCCCCAATATGGGGAAGGGGATAGTCTCTCAAGCCATGGAGGCACACAGATCTCCCAACACAAGGGACCCAAAGAAGACAACATCAAGACATATAGTGATTAAAATGGCAAAGATCAAGGATAAAGACAGACTTATTTTTTTAATTTAATTTTTTTACTTTGCTATTATTAATATACAATTACATGAGCAACATTATGGTTACCAGACTCCCCCTATTATCAAGTCCCCACCACATACCCCCATTGCACTCACTGTCCATCAGTGTAGAAGGATGTTATAGAATCACTACTTGTCTTCTCTGTGTTATATTGCCATCTCCGTATGCCCCTACCCCACTCCCACCCCTGCTACATTATGTGTGCTAATTGTAATAGCCTTTTCCCCCTTATCCCTACCTTCCCACCCATCTTCCCCAGGCCCTTCTTGGGTTAGTCTATTCTTGGGTTCTGTGAGTCTGCTGCTGTTTTGTTCCTTCAGTTTTGCTTCATTTGGCACTTCTCTTTCTCTGCCTGGCTTATTTCGCTGAACATAATAGCCTCTAGCTCCATCCAAATTGTTGAAAATAGTAGGATTTGTTTTCTTCTTATGGCTGAATATTATTCCATTCTGTGTATATACCACATCTTCTTTATCCATACATCTACTGATGGACACTTAGGTTGCTTCCATATCTTGGCTATTGTAAATAGTGTGTGATAAAGACATAGGGGTGCATATATCTTTTTCAAACGGGGCTGCTGCATTTTTAGGGTAAATTCCAAGGAGTAGAATTCCTGGGCCAAATGGTATTTCTATTTTGAGTTTTTTGAGGCACCTCCATACTGCTTTCCACAATGGTTGTACTAATTTACATTCCCACCAGCAGTGTAGGAGGGTTCCCATTTCTCCACATACTATCCAACATTTGTTGTTGTTTGTCTTTTCATGGCGGCTGTCCTAACTGGTGTGAGGTGATATCTCATTGTGGTTTTAATTTGCATTTCTCCGATAACTAGTGATGTGGAGCATCTTTTCATGTGCCTGTTGACCATCTGAATTTCTTCTTTGGAAAAGTGTCTGTTTAGTTCCTCTGCCCATTTTTTAATTGGCTTATTTGCTTTTTGTTTGTTGAGGTGCATGAACACTTTATATAATTTGGATGTCAATCCCTTATCAGATATGTCATTTATAAATATATTCTCCCATACTGTAGGATATCTTTTTGTTCTATTGATGGTATCCCTTGCTGTACAGAAGCTTTTTAGTTTGATGTTGTCCCATTCATTCATTTTTGCTTTTGTTTCCCTTGCCCAGGGATACATGTTCATGAATAAGTTGCTCGTGTTTATGTCCAAGAGATTTTTGCTTATATTTTCTTGTAAGAGTTTTATGGTTTCATGACTTACATTCAGGTCTTTGATCCATTTTGAGTTTACTACTGTGTATGGGGTTAGACAGTAGTCCAGTTTCATTCTCTTACATGTAGCTGTCCAGTTTTGCCAACACCAGCTGTTGAAGAGGCTGTCATTTCCCTATTGTATATCCATATCTCCTTTATCATAGATTAATTGACCATATATGCTTGCGTTTATATCTGGGCTCTCTATTCTGTTCCAGTGGTCTATGAGTCTGTTGTTGTGCCAGTACCAAATTGTCTTGATTAGAGTAGCCATGTAGTAGAGCTTGAAGTCAGGGAGCGTAATCCCCCCTATTTATTCTTCCTCTTATGATTGCCTTGGCTATTCAGGGCCTTTTGTGGTTCCATATGAATTTTAGAACCATTTGCTCTAGTTTATTGAAGAATGCTTTTGGTATTTTGATAGGTATTGCATTGAATCTGTAGATTGCTTTAGGCAGGATGGCCATTTTGACAATATTAATTCTTCCTAGCCAAGAACATGGGATGAATTTCCATTTATTAGTGTCCTCTTTAATTTCTCCTAAGAGTGTTTTATAGTTTTCAGGGTATCAGTGTTTTATTTACTTGGTTAGGTTTATTCCTAGGTATTTTATATATTTTTGTGCGATTGTGAATGGAATTGTTTTCCTGATTTCTCTTTCTGCTAGTTTATCATTAATGTATAGGAATGCAACAGATTTCTCTGTATTAATTTTGTATCCTGAAACTTTGCTGAATTCAGATATTAGATCAAGTAGTTTAGAGTGTATTCTTTAGGGTATTTTATGTACGATATATCATCTGCAGACAAGGACAATTTGAGTTCTTCCTTGCCAATCTGGATGCCTTTTATTTCTTTGTGTTGTCTGATTTCCGTGACTATGACCTTCAGTATGATGTTGAATAGAAGTGCGGAGAGTGGGCATCCTTGTCTTGTGCCCAAAGACAGACTTTTAAAAGCAGCTAGAGAGAGAAAAAAGATCACATACAAAGGAAACATATCACACTATCATCAGACTTTTCAACAGAAACCTTACAGGCCAGAGGGGAGTGGCATGATATATTTAATTCAATGAAGCAGAAGGGTCTTGAGTGAAGAATACTCTACCCAGCAAGGTTATCATTTAAATTGGAAGGAGGGATTAAACAATTTTCAGATAAGCAAAAGCTAAAATAATTTACCTCCCATAAACCACCTCTACAGTGCATTTTGGAGGGACTCATATAGTTGGAAGTATTCCTCAGGCTAAATGGATGTCACCAAAGGGAAAAAAAATAGTATAGAATACGATTCATAACATACAAAGAATGGAGGAGGAAAAAAAGAAGAAAAAAAAAGGAACTTTATGTTGTTGGTAATAGCATATGAACTGAGTTAAATTAGACTGTTAGGTAGTAAGGGAATTGCCCTTGAACATTTGGTAACCATGAATCTAAAGCCTGCAATGGCAATAAGTACATACCTATCAATAATCACCCTAAATGTAAATGGTCTGAATGCACCAATCAAAAGACATAGAGTTACTGAATGGATAAAAAAACAAGACCCATTTATATGCTGCCTACAAGAGACTCACTTCAAATGCAAAGACATACACAGACTGAAAGTAAAGGGATGGAAAAAGATATTTCATGCAACTAATAGTGAGAAAAAAGCAGGAGTTGCAGTACTTGTATCAGATCAAATAGACTTCAAATCAAAGAACGTCACAAGAGACGAAGAAGGACATTACATAATGATAAAAGAGTCAATCCAAAAAGAGGATATAACTATTATAAATATCTATGCACCCAACACAGGATCACCTACATATATGAAACAAATACTAACAGAATTAAAGCGGGAAATAGAATTCAATGCATTCATTTTAGGAGACTTCAGCACATCACTCACTCCAAAGGACAGATCAACCAGACAGAAAATAAGTAAAGAGACAGAGGCACTGAACAGCATATTAGAACAGATGGACCTAAATGACATGTACAGAACATTCCATCCAAAAGCAACAGGATACACATTCTTCTCAAGTGCACATGGAACATTTTCAAGAATAGATCATATATTAGGCCACAAACAGTACCTCAGTAAATTCAAAAAGATTGAAATTGTACCAACCAGCTTCTCAGATCACAAAGGTATGAAACTAGAAATAAATTGCACTAAGAAAACGAAAAAGCCCACAAACACATGGATGCTTAATAACATCAATAACTAAATAAAAACAGAGATCAAGTAATATATGGAGACAAATGACAACAATAATTCAACACCACAAAATCTGTGAGGCACAGCGAAGGCTGTGCTAAGAGGGATATTTAATGCAATACAGGCCTCCCTCAGGAAAGAATAACAATCCCAAATGATAAGTCTAAACTAACAATTAATGAAACTAGAAAAGAAGAACAAATGAGGCCCAAAGTCAGTAGGAGGGACTTAATAAAGATTAAAGCAGAAATAAATAATATAGAATAAAACAAGAGAAAGAATCAATGACTTATCAAGAATAAAAAAAGTCTGCACACATAAACATAATCAGAAATGAAAAAGTCACTACAGACACCATAGAAATACAAAGAATTATGAGAGAATACTATGAACTATTATATGATAACAAACTGGATAACCTAGAAGAAATGGACAATTTTCTAGAAAAATACAACCTTCCAAGCCTGATCCAGGAAGAAACAGAAAATCTGAATAGACCAATTACCAGCACCGAAATTGAATTGGTAATCAAAAAACTACCTAAGAACAAAACCTCTTAACCCGATGGTTTCACTGCTGAATTTTATCAAACATTTAGTGAAGACCTAATACCCATCCTCATTAAAGTTTTCCAAAAAGTAGAAGAGAGAGTACTCCCAAACTTATTTTACGAGGCCAATATCACTCTAATACCAAAACTAGGCAAAGACACCACAAAAAAAAGAAAATTACAGACCAATATCCCTGATGAATATAGATGCAAAAATACTCAACAAAATATTAGCAAACTGAATTAAAAAATACATCAAAAAGATCATCCATCATGATCAAGGAGGATTCATCCCAGGGATGCAAGGATGGTTCAACATTCGAAAATCCATCAACATCATCACCTGAATCAACAAAAAGGACAAAAACCACACGACCATCTCCATAGATTCTGAAAAACCATTTGACAAAATTCAACATTAATTCATGATAAAAACTCACAACCAAAGGGATATAGAGGGCAAGTACCTCAACATAATAAAGGCCATATATGACAAACCCACAGCCAACATTATACATAACAGCAAGAAACTGAAAGCTTTTCCTTTATGATTGGGAACAAGACAAGTAGGCCCACTCTCCCCACTTTTATTCAACATAGTTCTGTAGGTCCTAGCCACGGTAATAATACAACACAAAGAAATAAAAGGCATCCAGATTGGCAAGGAAGAACTCAAACTGTCCCTGTTTGCAGAGGACATGATATTGTACATAAAAAACCCTAAAGAATCCACTCCAAAACTGTTAGATCTAATATCTGAATTCAGCAAAGTTTCAGGATACAAAATTAATACACAGAAATCTGTTGAATTCCTATATACTAATGATGAACTAGCAGAGAGAGAAATCAGGAAAACAATTCCATTCACAGTCGCATCCAAACGAATAAAATATCTAGGAATAAACCTAACCAAGGAAGAGAAAGATCTTGGCAGTACTAGCTAAATTTTCTCAAATATATAGGTGCAGTCTTATTTACAAAAAGAATAGCTCTGTAATGGAGAGAACAATTTATCAGGTGATACTATCTTCTAGAGAGAAAATCTGTAATTGTCAGAGTACAGGCTATCCTATAAACAGAGCATCTCAACAAAGAATATAGTGTCCTAGGTTATAAGTTGCCGAGTTTAACTGATTTGGTTTGTGAATGGCTGTTTTTCACAATGTAATTCTAGACCTACACTGCCTTTATGTTTTGAACTGTTTTCTCCCAGATATAGTTCTCCTTTGCATTGTTGAATAAGGTTCATCCTTCACTTCGCACACAACCAGTGTGGGAGAAAGGTGTGTTTTTTCATGTTGGACTAACAAGTCCCAAGTTATGTCTTACTGGTGAATTTCAAATAATAATTCAGTTTAGTTAGTAGATATAGAATTTTTCAGGGCAACCTTACCTCATCAGTTTGAAACCCTGATTTGAATGGTAGAAGACTAAATAGATTCCAAAGTTAAACATTAGTTTTTTCAACAAATATAGTGCAATCCAAGTTACACAGATGAGCAGCAGTAGTATAAGTACTGAATATGGATCAGTATAAACATCGTCATAGATATAGATATGGTACAGTTTATATACATTTTGTAAATGTTGCTTTGAGTGACTGATTAGGAATTTATCGGGAAATATTGTACAATATATGTAAAAACAAAACCAAGACACTTACTTTTCAAGATCTGATTACAGAAAAATATAATGATACCCAACATTCTTTTCAGTTGAACTTAATGCTAAAATTGTACCTTTCTTATGAACTAAATTCTTTTAAAAATATTTTTCATTGCCTCTTTTAGTCTTTTTGTGGGGGAGAGTTCTTTTAAATGGCTTTGAACAGACATTGTCCTATGACTCAGTATTTATCTTTTTTATTTTTATGAAAGTTTCACATGAAAAACAATGTGGTACTACATTCACCCATATTATTGAGTCCTCCCCATATGCAATTGCAGCCACTGCCCATCAGTGTAGTAAGATGCCACAGAGTCACTACCTGTCTTCTCTGTGCTACCCTGTCTTCCCCATGATCCCCTCCACACCATGTGTGCCAGTCATACTACCCCTGAATCCCCTTCTTCCGCCCTCCCCCAACCCTCCCCCAACCCTCCCCTTTGGTAATCACTAGTCTCTTCTTGGAGTCTGTGAGTCTGCTTGTTTTGTTCCTTCAGTGTTGTTGCTTCATTATTGTACTCCACAAATGAGGGAAATCATTTGGTACTTGTCATTCTTCACCTGGCTTATTTCACTGAGCATAATATCCTCTGGCTCCATCCATGTTGTTGCAAATGGTAGGGTTTATTTCTTCCTTATGGTGGAATAGTATTCCATTGTGTATATGTTCCACTTCTTTTTTATCCATTCTTATACTGTAGGACACTTAGGTTGCTTCCATATCTTGGCTATTGTAAATAGTGTTGCGATAAACATAGGGGTGCATACGTCTTTTTGAATCTGAGAACTTGCATTCTTTGGGTAAATTCCTAGGAGTGGGATATCTGGCTCAAATGGTAACTCTATTTTTAGTTTTCTGAGGATCCTCCATATTGCTTTCCACAACGGTTGAACTAGCTTACGTTCCCACTAGCAGTGTAGGATGGTATCCCTTTCTCCACATCCTGGCCAGAATTTGTTGCTCTTAGTCTTTTTGATGTTGGCATCCTAACTGTTATGGGGTAATATCTCATTGTGCTTTTAATTTGTATTTCTCCGATGATTAGTGAGCATCTTTTCATGTGTCTGTTGACCATCTGAATTTCTTCTTTGGAGAAGTGTTCATATCCTCTGCCCATTTTTTAATCAGATTATTTGCTTTTTGGTTGTTGAAGCATGTGAGCTCTCTATATATTTTGGATGTCGACCCCTTATCAGATATGTCATTTATAAATTTATTTCTGTAATACTGTGGGATGCCTTTTTGTTGTACTGATGGTGTCCTTTGCTGTACAGAAGGTTTTTAGCTTGATATAGTCCCACTTGTTCATTTTTGCCCTTGTTTCCCTTGCCTGGGGAGATATGTTCATGAAAAAGTTGCTCATGTTTATATTCAAGAGAGTTTTACCTATGTTTTCTTCTAAGAGGTTTATGGTTTCATGACTTACATTCAGGTCTTTGATCCATTTCGAGTTTACTTTTGTGTATGGAGTTAGACAGTAATCTAGTTTCATCATCTTACATGTAGCCTTCCAGTTTTACTAACACCAGTTTTTGAAGAGGTTGTCATTTCCCCACTGTATATCCATGGCTCCTTTATCATATATTAATTGACCATATATGCATGGGTTAATATCATGACTCTCTAGTCTGTTCCATTGATCTATGGGTCTGTTCTTGTGCCAGTACCAACTTGTCTTGATTACTGTGGCTTTGTAGTAGAACTTGAAGTTGGGGAGCACAATCCCCCTGCTTTATTCTTCCTTCTCAGGATTGCCTTGGCTATTCGTTTTTTTTTTTTTTTTGTGGTTCCATATGAATTTTGGAAGTATTTGTTCCAGTTCATTGAAGAGTGTTGTCAGTATTTTGATAGAGATTGCATTGAATTTGTAGATTGCTTTAGACAGGATGGCCATTTTGACAATATTAATTCTTCTTACCCAGGAGCATTGGATGAATTTCCATTTATTAGTGTCCTCTTTAATTTCTCTTAAAAGCGTATTGTTGTTTTCAGGGTATAGGTCTTTCACCTCCTTGGTTAGGTTTATTCCTAGGTATTTTATTCTTTTTGATGCAGTTGTGAATGGAATTGTATTCCTGATTTCTCTTTCTGCTAGTTCACCGTTAGTGTATAGGAAAGCAACAGATTCCTGTATTAATTTTGTATCCTGCAACTTTGCTGAATTCAGATATTAGATCTAATAGTTTTGGAGTGGATTGTTTAGGGTTTTTTATATACAGTATCATGTCATCTGCAAACAGTGACAGTTTAACTTCTTCCTTTCCAATCTGGATGCCTTTTATTTCTTTGTGTTGTCTGATTGCCATTGCTAGGACCTCCAGAACTATGTTGAATACAAGTGGGGAGAGTGGGCATCCTTGTCTTGTTCCCAATCTTAAAGGAAAAACTTTCAGCTTCTCCCTGTTAAGTATGATGTTGTCTGTGAGTTTGTCAAACATGGCCTTTATTATGTTGAGGTACTTGCCATCTATATTCAATTTGTTCATAGTTTTTATCATGAATGGGTGTTGAATTTTGTCAAGTGATTTTTCGGCATCTATGGAGATGATGATGTAATTTTTTTCCTTTTTTGATATAGTAGATTATGTTGATGTATTTTTTAACATTGTACCATCCTTGCATTCCTGGCATGAATCCCACTTGATGATGTACGATCCTCTTGCTGTATTTTTGAATTCAGTTTGCTAATATTTTGTTAAGTATTTTTGCATCTATGTTCACAAGGGATATTGGTCTGTAGTTTTCTTTTTTTGTGGTGTCTTTGCCTGGTTTTGGTATTAGAGTGATGGTGGCCTCATAGAATGAGTTTGGAAGTATTCCCTCCACTTCTGTTTTTTGGAAAACTTTAAGGAGGATGGGTATTACATCTTCTTTAAATGTTTGATATAATTCAGCTGTGAAGCCATCTGGTCTGACGGTTTTGTTCTTAGTTAGTTTATTGATTACCGCTTCAATTTCATTGCTGGTAATTGGTCTGTTCAGATTTTCTGTTTCTTCCTGGGTCAGTCTTGGAAGGCTGTATTTTACTACAAAGTTGTCCATTTCTTCTAGGTTATCCAGTTTGTTACCATATAATTTTTCATAGTATTCTCTAATAATTCTATGTATTTCTGTAGTGTCTGTAGTGATTTTCCTTTCTCATTTCTGATTCTTTTTATGTGTGTATACTCTCTTTTTTTCTTGATAAGTCTGACCAGGTGTTTATCTATTTTGTTTATTCTCAAAGAACCAGCTCTTGGTTTCACTAAGTTTCTGTTCTTTTGTTCTTCTCAATTTTATTTATTTCTTATCTGATCTTTATTATGTCCCTCCTTCTACTAACTTTGGGCCTCATTTGTTGTTCTTTTCTCAGTTTCAATAATTGTGAATTTAGACTATTCATTTGGGATTGTTCTTCCTTCTTTAAATAGGCCTTTATTGCTGTATACTTTCCTCTTAGAACTGCCTTCGCTGC
>JAQQAC010019233.1:0-11427 GCA_029783875.1 Phataginus tricuspis
GAATGAATGCATTGCATTCTATTTCCCCATTTAATTCTGTTAGTATTTGTTTCACATATGTAGGTGCTCCTGTGTTGGGCACATAGATATTTATAATGGTTATATCTTCTTGTTGGATTGACCCATTTATCATTATGTAATGTCCTTCTTTATCTCTTGTGACTTTCTTTGTTTTGAAGTCTATTTTGTCTGATACAAGTACTGCAACTCCTGCTTTTTGCTCCCTATTAGTTGTCTGAAATGTCTTTTTCCATCCCTTCACTTTCAGTCTGTGTAGGTTTTTGGGTTTAAAGTGAGTCTCTTGTAGGCAGCATATAGATGGGTCTTGTTTTTTTATCCATTCAGTGACTCTAATTCTTTTGATTGGTGCATTCAGTCCATTTATATTTAGGGTGATTATGGATAGGTATGTAGTTATTGGCTTTGCAGGCTTCAGATTCGTGGTTACCAAAGGTTCAAGGTTAACTTCCTTACTCTGTAAGAGTCTAACATAACTCACCTGATATGCTGTTACAGAGACAGTCTAAAGGTTCCTTTTTTTCTTCCTCCTTTTTCTTCCTCCTCCATTCTTTATATATATATATATTTTTAAATTTATTTCGGTATCACTAATCTACAATTACATGTGCAATATTATGGTTATTAAACTACCCCCTTCATCAGGTCCCCCCGGCCAACCCCATTACAGTCACTGTCCATCAGCGTAGTGACGTGCTATAGAATCACTACTTGTCTTCTCTGAGCTGTAGAGCCCTCCCCACGAACCCCCAACATTATATCTGCTAATTGTAATGCACATTTTTCTTCCTAATCCCTCCATTCCCACCCATCTTCCCTAGTCCCTTTCCCTGTGGAAACTATGACTCTGTTCTTGGACTCTCTGAGTCTGCTGCTGTTTTGTTCCTTCAGTTTTTTTCTTTGTTCTTACACTCCACATATGAGTGAAATCATTTGATACTTGTCTTTTTCAGCTTGGCTTATTTCACTGAGCATAATACCCTCTAGCTCCATCCATGTTGCTGCAAAATGTAGGATTTGTGTTCTTCTTATGGCTGAATAATATTCCATTGTGTATATGTACCACATCTTCTTTATCCATTCAATTACTGATGGACACTTAGGTTGCTTCCATTTCTTGGCTATTGTAAATAGTGCTGCGATAAACATAGGGGTGCATACATCTTTATCAAACTGGACTGCTGCATTCTCAGGGTAAATTCCTAGGAGTTGAATTTCTGGATCAAATGGTATTTCTATTTTGAGGTTTTTAAGGAACCTTCATACTGCTTTCCACAATGGTTGAACTAATTTACATTCCCACCAGCAGTGTAGGAGGGTTTCCTTTTCTCAATATCCTCACCAACATTTATTGTTGCTTGTGTTTTGGATGTTGGCCATCCTCACTGGTGTGAGGTGATATGTCATTGTGGTTTTAGTCTGAGTTTCTCCAATGATTAGCGATGTGGAGCATCTTTTCATGTGCCTGTTGGCCATCTGAATTTCTTCTTTAGAGAAATGTCTATTCATGTCCTCTGCCCATTTCTTAATTGGATTATTTGCTTTTTGTTTGTTAAGGTGTGTGAGTTCTTTATATATTTTGGATGTCAACCCCTTATCGGATACATCATTTATGAATATATTCTCCCATACTGTAGGATGTCTTTTTGTTCTACTGATGGTGTCCTTTGCTGTACAGAAGCTTTTCAGCTTGATATGGTCCCACTTGTTCCCTTTTGCTTTTGTTTCCCTTGCCCGGGGAGATATGTTCATGAAGAAGTCGCTCATGTTTCTGTCCAAGAGATTTTTGCCTATGTTTTTTTCTAAGAGTTTTATGGTTTCATGACTTACATTCAGGTCTTTGATCCACCGTGAGTTTACCTTTGTGTATGCGGCTAGACAGTAGTCCAGTTTCATTCTCTTACATATAGCTGTCTGTCCAGTTTTTCCAACACCAGCTGCTGAAGAGGCTGTCATCTCCCCATTGTATATCCAAGGCTCCATTATCAAGTATGAATTGGCTGTAAATGTTTGGGTTAATGTTTGGATTTTCTATTCTGTTCCACTGGTCTGTGGGTCTGTTTTTGTGCCAGTACCAAATTGTCTTTATTACTGTGGCTTTGTAGTAGAGCTTGAAGTCAGGTAGTGTAATTCCCCCTGTTTACTCCTCCTTCTCAGGATTGCTTTGGCTATTCGGGGTCTTTTGTGGTTCCATATGAATTTTAGAATTATTTGCTCCAGTTCATTGAAGAAAGTGGTTGGTATTTTGATAGGGATTGCATTGAATCTGTAGATTGCTTTAGGTAGTGTAGCCATTTTGACAATATTTATTCTACCTAGCCAAGAGCATGGGATGGATTTCCATTTGTTAGTGTCCTCTTTAATTTCTCTTAGGAGTGTCTTGTAGTTTTCAGGGTACAGGTCTTTCACTTCCTTGGTTAGGTTTATTCCTAGGTATTTTATTCTTTTTGATGCAGTTGTGAATGGAATTGTTTTTCTGTTTCTCTTTCTGTTAGTTCATCGTTAGTGTATATGAAAGCAACAGATTTCTGTGTGTTAATTTTGTATCCTGCAACTTTGCTGAATTCAGATATTAGTTCTAGTAGTTTGGGAGTGGAGTCTTTAGGGTTTTTAATGTACAGTATCATGTCATCTGCAAATAGTCACAATTTGACTTCTTCTTTACCAATCTCGATGCCTTGTATATCTTTGTTTTGTCTGATTGCCGTGGCTAGGACCTCCAGTACTATGTTGAAAAGCAGTGGAGAGAGTGGGCATCCCTGTCGTGTTCCCGAACTTAGATGAAAAGCTTTCAGCTTCTCGCTGTTAAGTATGATGTTAGCTGCGGGTTTGTCATATATAGCCTTAATGATGTGGAGGTACTTGCCATCTATACCCATTTTGTTGAGAGTTTTAATCGTGAATGGATGCTGAATTTTGTCAAATGCTTTTTCAGCATCTATGGAGATGATCATGTGGTTTTTGTTCTTTTTGTTGATGTGGTGGATGATGTGGATGGATTTTCGAATGTTGTACCATCCTTGCATCCCTGGGATGAATCCCACTTGATCATGGTGTATGATCCTCTTTATGTATATTTGAATTCGGTTTGCTGATAATTTTGTGAGTATTTTTACTTCTACATTCATCAGGGATATTGGTCTGTAATTTACTTTTTTGGTGAGGTCTTTGCCCCATTTTGGTATTAGAGTGATGCTGGCTTCATAGAATGCATTTGTAAGTATTCCCTCCTCTTCTATTTTTTGGAAAACTTTTAGGAGAATGCGTGTTATTTCTTCCCTATATGTCAGGTAGAATTCAAAGGTGAATCCATCTTGCCCGGAGTTTTTGTTCTTAGGTAGTTTTTTTGATTACCGATTCAATTTCGTTGCTGGTGATTTGTCTGTTTAGTTTTTCTGTTTCATGTTTGTTCAGTTTTGGAAGGTTGTATTTTTCTAAGAAGTCCATTTCTTCTAGGTTTTCCAGCTTGTTAGCATATAGAGTCTCATAATATTCTCTTATAATTCTTTTTATTTCTGTGGAGTTTGTCATTAATTTTCCTTTCTCATTTCTGATTCTGTTTATGTGTGTAGATTCTCTTTTTCTCTTAATTAAGTCTGGCTAGTGGTTTATCTATTTTGTTCCTTTTTTCAAAGAACCAGCTCTTGGTTTCATTGATTTTTTTTGTATTGTTTTATTCTTCTCAATTTTATTTATTTCTTCTCTGATCTTTGTTATGTCCCTCCTTCTGGTTTCTTTGGGCCTCATTTTTTCTTCTTTTTCCTATTTCAGTTATTTTGTCTTTAGACTATTCATTTGGAAATGTTCTTCCTTCTTTAAATAGGCCTGGATTGCAATATACTTTCCTCTTAGAACTGCCTTTGCTGCGTTGCACAGAAGTTGTGGCTTTGTGTTGTTGTTGTCATTAGTCTCCATATATTCTTTGATTTTGTTTTGATTTGGTCAGTTGTTGTTGTCATTAGTCTCCATATATTCTTTGATTTTGTTTTGATTTGGTCATTAACCCATTGATTAATTAGGAGAATGTTGTTAAGTCTCCGTGTATTTGTGAGCCTTTTTGATTTCTTTCTAAAATTTATTCTAATTTTATACCTTTGTGATCTGAGAAGTTGGTTGGTAGGATTTCAATATTTTTTAATTTACTGAGGTACTTTTTGTGGCCTACTATGTGGTCTATTCTGGAAAATGTTCCGTGTGGACTTGAGAAGAATGTGTATCCTTTTGCTTTTGGGTGCAGAGTTCTGTAGATGTCTGTTAGGTGTATCTGTCCTAGTGTGTTGTTCAGTGCGTCTGTGTCTTTTCTTATTCTCTGTCTGGTTGATCTATCCTTTGGAGTGAGTGGTGTGTTGAAGTCTCCTATAATGAATACATAGCTGTCTATTTCCTCCTTTAATTCTGTTAGTATTTGTTTCACATATGCTGAACCTCCTATGTTGGGTGCATATATATTTATAATGGTTATATCTTATTGTTGGACTGACCCCTTTATCATTATGTAGTGTCCTTCTTTATCTCTTGCTACTTTCTTCGTTTTGAAGTCTATTTTATCTGATACAAGTACTGCAACACCTGCTTTTTTCTCTTTGTGTTTGCGTGAAATATCTCTTTCCATCCCTTCACTTTTAGTCTGTGTATATCTTTGGGTTTGAAGTGAGTCTCTTGTAAGCAGCGTATAGATGGGTTTTGCTTTTTTATCCATTCTATTACTTTGTGTCTTTAGATTGGTGCATTCAGTCCATTTACATTTAGGGTGATTATTGATACATACTTATTGCCATTGCCGGCTTTAGATTTGTGGTTACCAAAGGTTCAAGGGTTGCTTCTTTATTATCTGACAATCTAAGTTAACTTTCTTGTTAAGTTATTGTAAACACAGTCTGATGTTTCTTTGTTTCTCTCCCTTCTTCTTCTTCTTCCTCCGTTCTTTATATACTAGGTGTTTCATTCTTTGCCTTTAGTTAGTATTTGGATGGTCTGCTTTCTTTGCTCTGATTTTATTTTCTCTCATGACATCTTTTTAGCCTTAGGAGTGCTTCCCTCTAGAGCAGTCCCTTTAAGATATCCTTTGAAGGTGGTTTATGAGAGGCAAACTCTCCCAGCTTTCGCTTGTCTGGAAATTGTTTCATATTTAAACCAAAATCATGCTGGATGCAATGTTCTTGGTTCTATGCCCTTCTGTTTCATTACGTTAAATATATCATGCCATTCTCTTCTGGCCTGTAAGGTTTCTGTTGAGAACTTTGATCATAGTTTGATGGGTTTTCCTTTGTAGGTAATCTTTTTTCTCTCTCTAGCAGCCTTTAATACTCTGTCCTTATCTTTGTTCTCTGCCATTTTAATTATTATGTCTCTTGGTGTTGTTTTTCTTGGGTCCCTTGTGTTGGGAAATCTAGGGGCTACTGTGGATGCAACAGTATTTCCTTCCCCAGCATGGGGAAGTTTTCAGCAATTATTCCTTCAAAGACACTTTCTATCCCTTTTCTCTCTCTTCTTCCTCTGGTATTCCTTTAATGCAAATATTATTCCATTTGTATTGGTCACACAGTTCTCTTTATATTCTTTCATTCCTAGAGATCATTTTATCTGTCTCTGCCTCAGCTTCTCTGTATTCCTGTTGTCTGATTTATGTTCCATTAACAGTCTCTTGCATCTCATCCAGTCTGCTGTTAAGTCTGTCGATCGCTTTTCTGATTTCTGCATTGTCTTTCCTCACTTCCCTCACTTCCTCCCTCAGCTCTTGCACATTTCTCTGTAGATACATCAGTATGGTTATGACTTTTATTCTGAATTCTTTTTCCAAAAGATTGTGCATTTCCATCCCTTCAGACTCCCTCTCTGGTGTCTGGGTCCGGATAAGCTTTGTTTGTACCATATTCCTCTGTCTTTTCATGGCAATAGAAGGTGTCGCTGGTAGGTGCCACGTATGTCATCTGGGCTCTTTAAGATTTTTTAAAAAAAGAGAAAAAAAGAAAGAAGAGAAAGAAGAAAGAAATAAAAAAGAAAAGATAGAAAAGAAAAGAGAAAAAAACACCGACAAAAAAATAACCACCAGGAGTAGATTCTGTGAGGATGCTGTAGGTGGCGTTGTTGCTCCACTATTCCACAACCACGGCCACGCTGCTCTCTATGGCCCTTTGTAGCTCTGGCTGGGTCAAGAATGAATGGGAGGCTACTGATCTCTGTGGGAAGTATCAGTGCGGCTATTTTTTCCTAGTCGCAAGCCAAGGCATCCAAAATTCCCCAGAACTCCCAGCCTGCTGGGCTGAGTGTGCTGGGATGATCCTGCTCCTCCATTGTTCCCCTGACTCTTTAAGACCCCTAAGAACAGCATGCGCTTTTCTTTTGTCCAGGTGAGCCATCTGCAAGGACCTGGTGCATTCCCCAGCTCAGAATCTGCACCCTATGTCTCTCCAATCTCCAATACACCGCGCAATGTGTGTCACTGCTCCCGTTGCCCATCACCAGGGCTGGTTATTTCATGGGCTTGTACTTCCATTCCCTCCCAGCTCTGAATCCTCTCCTCCCGCTGGTGCGCTGGGGTGGGGGTGTGCTCGGGTCCCACCAAGACACGGCTCCGTATCTTGCCCACCTCAGGGGGTGCCAAGTCCTCTCAGGTGTAGATGGAGGCTGGGTGCTGTCCTGTATCTTCTGTTCTCTCTTTTAGGAATAGTTGTATTTGTTGTATTTTTATAAATATATATGGTTTTGGGAGATTTCCGCCACCCTGCTCACACCACCATCTTCCCGGAAGACTCTCTCCTATGCTTTTTGATGAACTTTTACCAACCTGAAAACTTCCCGGGCTGAAAACCCCAAGTGTCACTCCTACAGTATGTTGATGACCTCCTTCTGGCTGCAGAGTTTGAGCAGGCCTGTTATGAGGGGACTACAAATCTATTAAGGACCCTCCAGGATTTGGGTTACAGAGTGTCAGAAAAGAAGGCTCAGCTATATATGCTGGGGGTGACTTACCTGGGTTATTTCCTGCACCAAGGCAAGTGCTCGCTCTCTTGTCATCGAGTGAACGCCATCCTTCAGGTACCTGTTCTGGACACTCAACGGCAGTTGCATATCTTTTTGGGGACTGTTGGATTCTGTAGGCTGTGGATCCCACAGTTCACTGGGCTAGCCAGACCCCTCTATGAGGCCACAAGAGGTAAGGGGAGCCTGCTGTTGTGGACAGAGGTAGAAGTTTTCCAGATGTTGAAGCAAGCCTTGGTCTCTGCCCCAGCCCCAGCTCTCCCAGAAGTGACAAAACCCTTCGTATTGTTTGTAGATGAGTGAAAGTGTGCAGTGAAAGGAGTCCTGACTCAAAGACTGGGGCCGTGGAATAGACCTGTGGCTTATCTCTCAAAATTGCTCAACCCAGTAGCAGCCAAATGGCCCACATGCCTAAGAGCAGTAGCAGCCACGGCCCTCCTGGTATAAGAGGCTGATAAGCTCACCTTAAGGCAGGACCTGTTCACTGTGGCTCCACATGCTGTTGAGTCACTTCTCCAGGACCCACCTAACTGGTGGATGACAAATGCCTGTATCACCCAGTACCAGGCTCTGCTCCTTGACCATCCCTGCATCCATTTCCAGAAACAGCAGATCGTGAATCCTGCCACAAGGTTACCTGACTCTGCATAAAATGAACCCCTCCACAGCTGCCGGGAAGTGGTGGAGAGTGTCCAAAGCTTGCAACCAGACCTGACTGATGTCCCATGGACCCACCTAGACTTGACCATCGTCTGTGATGGTAGCAGTTTCATCAAGAATGGGGAAGGGTATGCAGGTGCCATGGTTGTTACACCGGAAAGAAATGTCTTGGAAGAACCTCTCCCACAAAACTCCTCTGTGCAGAAGGCTGAGTTGGTAGCATTGACCCAATCCTTGGCAGAGGGAAAGGGACAAACTGTTAACATTTATACTGACAGCAGGTATGCTTTTGCTACTGCCCGTGTGCACAGCGCCATATATCAGGAAAGGGGCTTTCTGACAGCAGAAGGAAAAGACATCAGAAACAAGTCCCAGATTTTTTTTTACAATTGATTTTATTTTAGTATCATTAACCTACAATTGCATGAGCAATATTGTGATGATTAAACTACCCTCTTCATCAGGTCCCCCTCCACCAACCCTATTACAGTCACTGTCCATCAGTGTAGTGAGATGAGAATCACTACTTGTCTATCTGAGTTGTACAGTCCTCCCCGTGCCCCCCCACCTTATGTCTGCTAATCGTAATACCCCTTTTATCCTCTTATCCCTCCCTTCCCGCCCTTCTTCCCCAGTCCCTTTCTCTTTGGTAACTATTAGTCTGTTCTTGGGTTCTGTGAGTCTGCTGCTGTTTTGTTCCTTCATTTTTTTTTTCTTTGTTCTTATACTCCACATATGAGTGAGATCATTTGATACTTGTCTTTTTCGGCCTGGCTTATTTCACTGAGCATAATACCCTCCAGCTCCATCCATGTTGCAAGTGGTAGGATTTGTTTTTTTCTTATGGCTGAGTAATATTCCATTGTGTATATGCACCACATCTCCTTAATCCATTCATCTACTGATGGGCACTTAGGTTGCTTCCATTTCTTGGCTATTGTAAATAGTGCTGCAATAAACAGGGGTGCATCTGTCTTTTTGAAACTGGGCTGCTGCGTTCTTGGGGTAAATTCCTAGGAGTGGGATTCCTGGGTCAAATGGTATTTCTATTTTGAGTTTTTTGAGGAACCTCCATACTGCTTTCCACAATGGTTGAACCAATTTGCATTCCCACCAGCAGTGTAGGAGGGTTCCCCTCTCTCCACATCCTTGCCAACATTTGTTGTTGTTTGTGTTTTGGATGTTGGCCATTCTCACTGGTGTGAAGTGATATCTCATTGTGGTTTTAATCTGCATTTCTCTGGTGATTAGCGATGTGGAGCATTTTTTCATGTGCCTGTTCAAACCCCAGATCTTAGAGCTCTTAAAGGTGATTTGGCTGCCCTGGAGAGTGGCCATAATGCACTGTCCAGGACATCAAAAAGGAAATTTGCCTGAGGCAAGGGGAAACCATGCAGTTGACCTGGCAGTCAGACAAACTGCCCTGGAACAAATCTCAGAATTGATCATGAGCTTGCTACCACCCATGTTGCAAGAAAAGCCACACTATAATAGAAAGGACTTAGAGTTTGCGGCAGAGTATGGAGTCAAAGAAAACAGTCAAGGCTGGATGATCCACCCTGATGGGAGAATTATGCTCCCCACTGTGCTAGTAAAGGACTTGCTGAAACAGATACACTGTAGCACCCATTTGAGTAAAAATAAAATGATAGACTTGGTCCAGAAAGACTTCTGGGTTCTCGGGGTTTGTAGGATGGCCCATGAAACAGGGAAGGTTGCATTGCCTGTCAACAAGTAAATCCCTTCCGACAGGTTACACAGGTACAGGGAAATAGGGAGACAGGAGAATCCCCGGGGCAACATTGGGAGGTGGATTTCACTGAGATAAAACTTGGACAATATGGGTACAAATATTTGTTAGTTTTTGTGGCTACCTTCTCTGGGTGGGTAGAGGCTTTCCCAACAAAGACAGAAACAGCCCAAATGACTGTGAAAAGCTTCTAAATTAAATTGTTTGTCCCCTGCTTCTGGTTGCCTCTGACTATGGGGTCTGATAACAGACAGGCTTTTGTGACACAACTGACCCAAGGGGTTTTTAGTGCCCTGAATGTCCCATGGAAACTTCATTGTGCTTACAGGACCCAAAGTTCAGGCCAGGTTGAGAGGATGAGTCAGACCCTCAAAGAGACTCTTCCTAAGTTAACTTTGGAAATTGGTGAAGGGTGGGTACAGCACCTCCCCTTGGCACTTCTCCAGATAAGATGCATCCCATATATTTTAAAGCTCACCCCTTTTGAGATTCTGTTCAGTCACCCCCTCCTATACTCCTTTGAGCAGTCTTGGAAAAAGCTACAGAAATCTCTAGTCAAGAAATTGTTCAGTTCTTACAGGCCCTACAGAGAGTGCAAGACCAAATCTACTCCCTGGGGGAGGCAGCCACCCAGGGAAAGGATCTGCCAGAACCACACCTGCTCCAGCCAGGAGACCCCAGGTGAGTAACATGACCTAAGGCTGAGGCACTGGGGCCCGGGGGAGAGGACCTTACCCACCTGTCCTGGTGACGCCCACAGCTGTGAGGGCTGCTGGTGTAAGAGCATGGATCCATCCCACGCAGTTGAAGCTGGTGAGAGAAGGGGAGGAAAACCCCCCCTGCCTGGACAGTGGTGAAGCTGCTGCCCAAACAAGACCCACTGAAGATAACACTCAAAAGGAAAACCAAAAGCTCAGATGTATGGCTTTAATATTGTTTTTGGAGGCTCTACCTGCTCCCAGCCTTGCCACCCAGCACCCCCACCTGCCAGGAAGTTATGGAATTTAATCAATACAGCCTTGGGAAAGAATATTAGTTTTACAGAAAGTGACTTCCCAGTTTTTAGATTTGATCTCTTTAAACCATGGTCAGAACTATCCACTTATAAGTATCCTAAGAATAAGGATGACAAGGCTTTTCAAAGAGCATTCCAAAGGTGGGATTTTTATGTATGCCCATCAAACGGGGGCCCCACTGTCAGGGATAAGGACACTATCATTGTGCAAGTTGGGGATGTGAAACCATAGCCCCTTGGACAGACCATGACCCCTATATTTCCTTGTCTCGAGACAGCCTCCCTGACCTTGATACAGCTGGAAAGATGAACATGCTAAAATTAAAAGTTAAGAATTGGTACCTTTATAGTGTGGGGAAGGATTGGGAGATGGGAAAGCCCTTAGGGGCTCTGGCTGCATATAAGGGGCCAGGACCGGGGAACCGAGTTATTATCCAAAGAATTCAAATATCCCAGCTTCCAAACCCTGTGGGACCCCTCTGGGAAATACCCTTAAATCTGTTGCCCCTTCCAATGAGGGGAACACTGCAACTCCCCACCCCAATGCCAAAGCCTCACACTGAGCCCTCAAGTGGGAAAATTGGCCTAATAGAACATCCTGGCCCCAGCCTGTGAACGGCCACTGCAGGACCCCCTGACCAGATGCTTGAGGTGCTAGAGTCAGTCTACAAATTTGTAAATCAATCCACTGTTTATTTGACAAATGACTGCTGGTTCTGCCAAAATCCCAAACCTCCTTATTATGTTGGTCTAGCTGCAAATGCGACCCTGGGACAAGAAGAAAATGTTTGCCTTTTTAGTCTAGATGACATGAGGGACAGAGGTCTCTGTCTGTGGGGACTGCACCCCTCCCTTACCTTAGGAGGTGTGCAAGGCACAAGGTTTTGCATCCATTCCCGTTTTCAATCCCCATCTTCAGAAGCTGAAACTACTCTAAACTACATTTCTCTGTCCTCCAGTGAGAAAGTTAACTTCCTGGTCAGGCCATCTGTCACGTGGTTTC
>JAQQAC010019235.1:2258-14208 GCA_029783875.1 Phataginus tricuspis
ATAGGTTTTTATATTTAACTATACCTACATTTAGTTAATTTAAACTACTATCCATATAACGAGTGTGGAAGAAAATGTAACACGTTTGAAGTTACAAATAATTTTCATGATCACTGTAAAATGTTGATTACAGAAATATGAAATAAAGGTTGTCTAATAATTAGAGGTTAAGAGAATATACCTTAAAAAAGTGTATTGAGGGGGGACTCTCTCGTCCCCTCCTGGCCTGGGCCTGGAGCTCTGTCCTGTCACCTTCTTTCTAAATAAAAGCCTCTACCTTGCTCTCCTAAAAAGACAGCAACAACAAAAAATATATATATATATTGGGGAGACTCTACCCTCTATCCCAACTGGAAGGCAAGGGGCAATAATAATAGGACAAATCTTAGCTTTTGATGAAAATGATCCTTCATTTGATAGTGCCATCACTTTGGACTCAGGGAAAACTGCAAAATCCACGAAAACTATGGCAGCATCTTTTCAGATCCAACTATTTTGTAAAGAGGTGACTTTGATCAAAAAGTTCATAAACTTTTCAAAAGATTAAAATTTCTAGATTTTCATGTAATGTCATTTCAATATTTTTATGCAATTCTCAGCTAAGCTGCAAATGCTTTGCATCCCTTTATGGCAATATAAACCAAGCATGGGAAATAAGGTCACCATGTTGTGAATCACTCAAATATCTTTCCCAGTTTTCTTTGAATTTTTTCTCATTTCACAATGGACTGTGGTGCATCCATACAAGGGACATACTGCTCAACAACAACAGGAATGAACTATTGATGCACTCGTTAACCATGATGAATCTAAAGGCATTAGGCTAAGTGAAAGAAGCCAAAGGCCAAAGTCTCAAAAGGTTACGTAATACATGATTTCATTTATGTGGATTCTTGAAAAAGATAAAACCCCAGTGATAGAATAGATCAGTGGTTGTCAGGGGTTAGGCGTGGGGAGATGTCACTATAAAGTGTTAGCACCAAGAGAGTGGGGTCTGTGCTGGTGATTATGATGGTGGTTGCAATATATGTAGGTGTTAAAATTCAATTTTACGTTATAATATTTTAAAAATAAAATTAACTTAAAAAGGAAAAAAAATTAATGAATGGCCTCGTGAGAGCTCCTACAGACCATTCTGAATATTTATTGAGTGTTTCAAGAACCACTTTTATTTAAAAATGAATGCATTTAAAGAACTTTCATTTTTCAATTTTATAAAATAAGTATATTTCATAATGCAATTATATTGAAAGTCTCTACTTGATATGATTAATGGGGAAATAATACTTTTAATTTGGCACCATGCAAATATAATCTAAGATCTTTTAAATATTTTCAGCTGACATGATCTCAATTTCTGTAATTCCCTCAGGTCTACAAAAGGTTTGAAGTCAGCTTATTTTAAGTATGTTAAATATCTTTTCTGAGAGAATATATCAGCTTTCCTCTCCACAGAAAACTTCAAGGGTTTGAGACAGGGCCACTAGAAATACAACCGTAATAGTTCTGCTCTGCTCTGTACGACCTCAAGCCAATTTAATATTCTGAAAGGCCATTACTACCAAGTCTTCTCATGTTCTAGCTTATTATCTTCTTTTAATATTGTTTAAATTAATCAACTTATTGGCTGTCAACTGGCTATGAGGAGGGGTTTTTCAATTAAATGAGGTAATGTGAGCTTAAAGGCAATTTAAGTAATTTCTTTATCCATAAAACAGATGGCAGATGCTTGAAGTACCCTACTAGATAAAATAAAGTAAAAAATAAAATAAGTGAAATCAGTTTTTTACCTGAAGACCTGGGTCACCACTTTCACCTTTGGCCCCAGACGAACCAGGCCCCCCCCGTAGAAAAAAGGTGAGTATATAATCATACATTTAGTCATTTCCTAGCCATTTTTACCTACCATTTTTATAGAAATAGTTAAACATATTTCAAAATCTATTTAATCAAATCAGTATGACTATTAAAACAATAAATTCATCAAGTCCCTTAATGAAATATATCTCTTTTCAGACTCTGATTGTATTCCAGTGAGGTATATTTGAGAGTTTATATTTTATGCAAACCTACACAGAAGTCAATTTCATGAAATCATACTGAAATTTTCTATAATGTGTGAATCATCACAGCACTTCTGAGGATACACAAGGAATTCTTAATCATTACAGTGTGCTGTCGTATTAGAGGCAACACACGTCTACTGAATCAGGTATACACTGAATCTATTTATACATGAAGGACTTGGCAAAATGTTACTGCCTTTGCACTCAGAAACGTCTCAGACACTGAATTCTATAGCAATAAAATGTCAAGAACAGATGGTATTACTACTATTATAATTGTCCTAAAATGAAGTCAGACATTTATCCCATATTGTTCCGTTTATTTCTCAGGAGAATAAGTCATTAAGACAAATGCCTCTTACTAACATGGACATAATCAAAAAGTGCAACAAAAACCTGCCACATTAACTAGAAAAAATATAAAACCCCTTTATAGATGTTTTGTGAATTTTAAAAATACTAAGCTGTTCAGCCCCTTAAAAGGCTTTAGAACATTAAAACTGAACATGCTGATAATAGTTACTTCATGCCAAACAAATATACTTGGTATGTTTAAAAAGTTTCTGATTTATTTAAGTCAATATACATGTAATTAAAGAGTGTGTTGAATTGAAGTACAGAAAGATTAAAATTATGCTAAGTCTGAAAGTGTTAGGTATCTAGAGCCTCCTGGTGGCTCCAAAATACAATAACCATTAATATGATTCCCAAGAAATACGGCAAGTCAAGCAACAGGAGTATTCTAGTCTTGAAAATTACAGGAATGATGACTTTCAAGCTTCTAATTAAGAATATTGCAACTAAATTTCTTAAAGAGGAAAATAGGCTCTACATGAAATCAGATTATTGATCACTGAATTGAAAGCAATTATAGGACAATTTGTTTTTAATTCCCTCACTGCACTATATGTATATCCTCTGTATGTAAACATTACCTACTTAACAGATTATAATCACTTTGCCCAAACACTATGCTAAAATTTGTCGTGCAATAATTAAAGTAACAGAATAAGAATAAAAACACATTTTTACATTCCCTGCAAATTTTATAATATAGACCTACCTCCATTTGTCTAGAAAAGCAATTGGAAAAAGCAATTGAATAAAGGAATTTTTCATATGAGGAACGTACATGTTTATGTCAGAATACTGATGTAGACTTTGTTTCTTTTTTAATTTTCGTGTATAAAATATTCATAGACTCTAAAATTAACAGATATTTAAAAGTCTGTCATAATTTGATGTTTTAGAGCAAAGGACGGGGTAAAAAGAAAATGGTAAAAATAAACTATGATTTTTGTTTCTCTCTCATATATACCTTTCATATATGAAGAAGCTAAAACTTCACACAACAAAGACTTAAGTAATAAAAGTCATTAATCTGGATATGACACTGAGAATGTGCACATGACTGTCAATGCTTTCTCTTTGCCAACATTGCTGAGAATAACTGACCCTTAATGATGGCTCGGTGTAAACAGGACCTGTTGATATAATATGCTTTCATTGATTCTGCGCATCAATGTCCTAACCCTCTACAGATCCAATAGGCTTGTGTTTGTCAGGATAAGCAGGAAAATTCATTTCAAAGATACGGTTTTAGATATCTTAAAATTAAGTAGTACGACTGTTTCCAAACATGCATCACCATTAGAAATTAGCCCGGTGCCCTCATCTAAAATATAGTTTGCCAGTTTCAGCTCTGAACTAACATCATCAGAGTCTCAAATTCAGGGCCTGAGAACTTTTATTTTTAATAAAATAATACAGGTAATTCTTCTGCCTCCAAATCTGTAAAACACTAGCATCCTGCTGACTTTCTTCCACCACGTAAACTTGAGTTATCCCTAACAAGTAATTAAATATTAACTGTTTCTTCCTTTGTTAAATGATATATAATCTTCCATGTTCCCTATTATATTTTTAAATGTTCAACAATAAAAATAACACGATAAATTCTTGATAATGCATTTATAAATGTTTATAATTTAAATTCTGTGGAACATATTGCCAGAACATGTATTCCACATGAGGTCGTATGTTTCAGTGTATAGCCCTTTAAAATAGAGAACACTCTCATCCTAATATTATCAGTAAAACAGATTAAATAATTAGAAAAGTATTTACTTGACTCAAATTTGAATAGTTTTGCTCTAAGTAGCTCTTGGCAAGTCAAAGATAACATTTTAATACTCATAGTAATAATTCCTATAAATACCATCTATTTCAGTAAAACATTGAAAACATACACTATCATGTGAAAGCATAGTAAACTAGGTTTTCTATTGAAAAACACTTACAAGAGAAATTATTCATTCCATTAATTTTAAAATGAGTAAGAACCCAGGTTGTTATCCTACAGCATTCTTTCCTCTTATGAAAGCAATATGGATTAAAAGGAATCTCTGTGGGGGTTCTTTGTGTGTGTGATGGCTACATTGCTTAACCTCTAGTAACTTTCAAAATATTTGAAGATATTAAAAAAAACTATTAGGAATGTATTAGCTTACAAGCAAGCTTGTATGAAAAAATAAAACACCATTATTGTCCAAGAGTCTCTAAAAGATAAACTAATTTTTCTAATATCTGAAGCACTTTGTGGAATACTGGAGGCAACCTGAAGTTTAAACCAAGTATCCTGCTTCTGCTCCTAAGATTAATGAAAATTTTCATTGACCTCACATAGTTTTTCTTTTTTATTGAAAATTCAACATAAAATTGTCTCAGGAATTTAATGTAACATCTGAATTTTAGCAACTCTAAATACTATGCAAACAGATTATATAGTTTCAGAAATTAATAGTTGGATACGTGACTTTTAATTATACTTTCATTGTATTTATTTGATTTGAAAACTTTTCATTGAAACCCTTTCATCAAAATTTACTGAGGATTGAATTAAATAGAGTTTTTAAGTGGAAATAAAACAAAACCTAAGAAGTGTATGTACCCTATTTTCCTTAGTCAGAAATATGAACGATGCCTGGACAAAGCTGCACAAGGAAGTACTAATATGGGAATTTTAACATACATGATCTTTTTAACTAACCTACCACAGGACCTGGTCTTCCAGTTAGACCCACTGGGCCAGGTGGACCTCTCAGAGCAATCTAGAAAAAAAAAATCAAACTCAAGAACGTTCTCCAGGATGAGCATATTAAACTACAACATTCATCGCACAAACGACCCTTGGAAATAACAGACCGTCAGCACAGGTTTAATTACCTACATTCTAGAAATACTGCCTGATTACTGAAGAATTGCAAGTCTCTAGAGTGATAAATAACCAAAATAAGCAACGGACATTTTTAAACTATAACTTATATACAGTCTTTTACCATATATTATTATGATTTATCCAATGATCAAAGTTAACATATATTTTAGAATAAGAAATCTAATATCTGATTTTTTCCTCTGAAGTGTACTTCAGAATTATGTGTAGCCTTCTCTTAAACATGTAGATGCAATTCTCATTGAAAATGTTTTTAGAGGTGAACCATCAAGAATAGCATTTTCTGGCAATATTTTAGAAAGAAAACTATGATGATTCAAGCTGGATAGCAAAAATGGATCAGAAAGTGTTATGATAATACATTTATTTTAACAACTATCATTAATGCTATGTAGAAAAATACATTTAATTTGTATAATCATAGACAGACTGAATACATGCACTATTGATATTGAATATTAGAAATGTGAAATTAGCACACTTGAAGAGCTGGAAAAAGTAGAGTACAAAGGATAAATATTTGATAGATGTTAAATTAGTATGGTGTGTTATTTTTTAATATTAGTGATTCCAAACATGAATACTTAAAAAGATTATAAAAACAGATATCAAAATAATACTGTAATAGAAGTAATATGTAAAATCATAATAGAAAAGTACAGGACATAAAAACAGTAGGATCTCCAAAGTTCTACCACTGACTCACCATGAGATTTTTGACAATACACTTCTTAATCCTTGAGATTAAATATCTGAAATACGGGAATTATAATGCTTGCTACCTATTTCCGAGTAGGTTAAAAGGACTAATACAGTGAGGAATTCAATGGCTTCATAAAATATTTAAGCTCAAATAATTACCTTAAATGTATTCAAAATAATACATAAGATAAATTACAGTAATTGTTAGTAAATTATTTTAAATTTTTTAGATTATGCCAAGGTCTAATAAACAAATATTTAAAATTTTCATTGTCTTTATACATGCTGTAACCAAATAATGGCATCTTTTCAGATCAATAGACTTAGTAAATAAAATCTGAGAGTGCATTTTAACCTTCACTTATGTTTTCAGATAGCTTATACACCCATAAATGTATGATGATAAGTACATTATCACAGAAATGACTTATAGCACTCAGAAAATGGGTTTCAGATTCATATCAAATGTAAGTAAGCCATTTATTTCATTTTTCTTTAAAAAAAAACACACTCTATATTGTGAATAAATTCTGGGTCCAACCTTTTGATTTCATTATATACATTTTAATCACAATAAATCTGATTTTAAAAATAGATAATTATGTTATAAAAGTATACAGGTATACTTATAAAGCTTTCAGCTGACAAAGGGTTACAAGTTAAATGGGTTTTGTAAAAATATTATAGATTATAAAGGTTAACACTTAGAGTACATATTTAAAGGCTTCTTTCCTATACAAGAATTCCTAAGTTTATTTTTTGGATTGTTTGGGATACCTGAATAATCTAGGAGATTAGGAGAAAAAATAGTTAATTTTTTTCTTATTCTCTTTATTCCTTAATCACTGATTTATGCTTTTAGCAGGAAAAAAGTATCTTCATTGTTTTTCCCATAACATTGTAAAGCTTTTTTTTTTTCATTTTAACTCAAACATGGGGAGTGCTAGGAATAAATCCATCAGTACTGTGAAAAAAATTTAGCAATTTTATGTTATCGTTTATGTGTTATTGCCAGAATTACATAAGGCAATACCTCAAGTGTCAGTCATTTAACTTTAATATTCAATTAAAGAAAATATTCCTACTGGAGAAGTGGATATAATTTTAGAATTTTTTCCCATCTAAACTCAGTACACTATTCAGAAATATTTTGTTCATAATAGTGGCACACTCCAGGCACACACACACACACAGGCATGGATGTGTTCACACACATAATTTGACATAGAATTAGGTTATGGGAACACATGTTTATTTATCCTTTCTTACCCGAGCCTGCTGAAGAATTGCCTGGGCCTGAGCTTCCTGAGCAGAGACAGTTGGTCCTTTGGAACCATCGCCACCATAACGAAACTAAGAAAAAACACAAGCTCAAAATGAGCCCTTGTCAAATAGGTACTTTACTAGATTTAAAACACTTACTTAAAATAGTGGGATTTTACAAAAGTCCAAGGTAACTCCACCATGAACCGTGATATCTAGATGCTTTTTTTTTTAATTCTCCTGCCTATTATGGAAGTTCTCAAGACCGTGTTTTGCCATTTGTAGAAGAGACTATAGACTCCTTTTACAATTTTAAATCTTGTAATCTCTGAATACTCTGGAATAAACCATCATGAAGATTTTACCTGCATATACTGCTACCCATTCTATTCATTCCTTCATAAAAATCCCAAAATATCAAGTCATTCTTTATAATATTGTTATAAACGTTATAACATTCTTTATAACAATGAAGGAAAAAACATACCAGTAACATTAACATGGTACTTGTGGACCAGGTAGACCATCAGCCCCTGGTAATCCAGGGAGTCCTGGGGGACCCTATGAAAGCAAATGAAATTGCCAAAATAAATAAATTAATGGATGAATAAATAGATAAATAAAAAATGAATTATCAAATCTATTAGAGATAGAATAACTTTTAATAACTTAAGTTTACATCGTCTAATTTGCATCTGTCCTCTCCTCCTCGGCCAATGTCCTTTTAGCAAATATACCTAGAGAGGTTGTATTTCATTACACTAGTTTTACATGATCTTAATAATACACAAAGTTATTGGCTACTTAACGATGGAGAAAAAAGGAAAAGAGATTTTTACAAAAGTTTGGAAAGAAGGGTCTAAGCCAGGATATAATCTTCAAATTTGACTTCAGGTATTAATTCAATTTATCAGCATCCAAATAAATACCCATGGAAGTTCCTGGAAAATGTCTGAATTTAAAGTAAGAACTAAATGTCATGTAACAGGTTCATGTCAATATTGGAATAGATTGTAAACAACAGTTTTCTTACTAATTATAATAGATAATTGCATATTTTTTGTTATTTTTTTTAACAACATAATTGACTATATTCCCTATGCTGATAAATGCACATTGTTTACCCTCACTTTTAAAATTATAGCTTGGAAAATTAACCAAAATGTTGCACAACATTGAATTCATGGACTTCTGACACAGTGAGAAAGATTAACACCTTAAACTTGTGGAAGATGTATTGATTACTTTAATCTATGTTACCTTTATTTTTGTTACGAGGATTCCCTTCACTTACCCTCTCTCCAGGGTCACCACGGGGTCCAGTGGGGCCTTGTAAACCTGGAGGACCCATAAGACCCTACAGAGAAATGAACTATGATCTGAGTCAGATTCCTGATCTCATTAGTATTCTGGCAAATTCATCCAACCAAAATCAAAGAACAGCTCATCTATATTTCATAAATATAAGCTTGCTTCCCAAACAATTGCCCTGTTTATCTGACAAGACAGCATTTATGGGCCCCTCTGTAGCTAGCTCAACTCCTTCTCCATGAAGCTGCTCGCAGGATGGAGGCAGACATCCCAAGGGAAACAGGAACGGAGAATATGCCAATGTAGTCCCTGAGGTAGACACTGGCTCCCAGTTCTTACTGAAGAAATGGTACACTCATTCAATTAGACTTCAAGAATGAGACAGCAAAGTTGAAATGTAGAAATCACTTAGCTTGGAGGGATTTTTATATTTTATTTTATGGACAAAATATTTAAAGGCATAACATATTTACTTCAGATGACAAGAATTTAATAAATTCCACAAAAGACAGGATTTCTTACAAGTCAGATCAGTACAACTACCTGAGAATAAAGACACACTGCATGACATCAACCTTATTAGGAAACCACATGGAAGCTGGTAATCATTCCACACAAGAAGTATAAAGGCAACGGGTCTGCTTAGAACTCTCACCTCCATTCTCTGAGATATTTTCATACGTCTTTAATCAAAATAAGGATTTTTTTTAACATATAATTTGCATCTATCCTCTCCTCCTTGGCTAATGTCCTTTTAGCAAATATACCTAGAGAGGTTGTATTTCATTACACTAGTTTTACACAAAGTTATTGGCTACTTAACGATGGAGAAAAAAGGAAAAGAGATTTTTCGTAACTTTCAGGTAGAAAGCTGAAAATGAGGGTAGAAGATGCTGAGATATTTAAGCAACAGAAATATTTAAAACAAAATTTAATTCCATTGTTCTCAAAAGAATGTCACTTGGATAGCCAAATCAGAAAGCAATTCAAGACTACCAGATCCTATGACAAATGTTTGTTTGCCTCTGTAATTCAATACTCAAATTATAGTCTAAAATATATAAATCCAATAATGTATAAGAAATCTCATATCTCATATTTTTAAAAAACAAGACAAAAATAAAAGTAATCAAGACTTTTACATACCGCAGGTCCCGCTGGCCCCTGGTGGTCCTTCAATAAGCATACCCTATAATATAAAAAAGACAGAGAATCATTACTAGGGAAATGTGACCCCTAACCTTTATCTAAGTGGATCTAAAAGAGCACCACATCCTTGCATTTTAAAAAGTGAATTTTCTATTCCTACTATATACAACCAATTTCAAAAGTGTTTGTATGGGAGATGGAGGAAATAAAAGTGACCGAAGACAGTCCCTGTTCTCAGAACATCTTTGAACTCATTAGAAAGGAAATAAATATTCAGATAAGTACAAAAAGAATATGCTAAATGCTCTCAAGAAGGCAAAACAGACATTTGACCACGTCTTCCCTGGCACCCAGAAAGGGCCTGGCACAAAGCAGGAACCTGAGACATACTTGCTGCTTAAATGAAAGAATGGAAGTAAGTGGCACCTAAATGCTCTATTTTAGGGAAAGGGAGAAAAGTCCATACACAAGAATTGGGGATAAATATAAGATAAGCTCTAAAACAGACAAGAGAATAAGAGAATATTTCAGGATAAGAATTCAGTTCTTAAACATTTGTCTCCTTTTGTTTTTTAAAAATCAGTCAAGTGCACTCTAATCTAAAAGTCTTTCACTGCTACTATCTTGTCTTTCCTTCTCCTTACTACAAACATTTCTCAAAGACCCTGACTGGCTTCATGTTCTCTCCTCCAAGGTAATCTTGACCATAAAACGATGTGGTTTTCATGACTATATTTTATTTATAAATTCTTATGCTATATTAAAAAAGGTTTTTCTCTGAAAAAATATTTTTTATACATTAAAAAAATACATGTAATATGAAAGTCTTCTGTAATCCTACCCTCAGATAAAAATTTCTATTAACAATCTGGTAAATAGCTTTGCCACATTTTTTTTCCTATGCAAAAACACATGTTACAAGTTTTCCAAAAATCTAAGGTCACAATACACAGAATGTTTTCAACTGTATTCATATACTTTATCTGGCCTACTTAATACATATTAATACTGGGCTATTTAATACATATTCATTTGACCTCACTCTTTAACAGTTGTGGTCCAGTATATGGATATATATTACAATTTAAAGTGCCCCCACCCCTTATTGAGAATTTAGGTCATTTCTGTTGTTTCACAATAAAAAGTCCTTTATTAACAGACTGTGTTCATTCCTCATTTTGTGTCATCACAGGATCTCATCTTTAAACCCCCTCCTCTTTGCATCCAAGATAGTTTCTTTTCTTATTCTACTTCCTTTTTAATTTCTCCCTGCCATTCTCCTTTGCTGCCTAGTCTTCCTTTGGGCAACCATATCAATTCACCTGGTTAAAGAAACCGCATTTTTGACCATGCCTCAGCTCTAGACCAGTATTTTTTAATCCTTTTAAAAATATTTCCACAGAGACTTCCAGGAAGATGGCGACGTGAACAGACCGGCAGAAAAATTCCTCCCAACATTGCATTTAGTCACAAAAACAGAGCAAATACAACTATTCCTAAGAGACCAGAAAACACAGGAAAGCACACAGCATGCAGGTACACCTGAGAGAGGACTCGGCACCCGGTGAGACGGGTAAGATACGGAGCCACAACTCGGCGGGACCGAGCGCTCCTCCCCCCCAGCACTCCAGTGGGCAGCTACACCTGAGAGAGGACTCGGCACCCGACGAGGTGGGTAAGATATGGAGCCACGACTCGGCGAGACCCGAGCGCTCCTCCACCCCAGCCCTCCGGTGGGCACCTACACCTGAGAGAGGACTCGGCACCCGGCGAGGCGGGTAAGATACACAGCCACCACCCACGGGACCGAGTGCTCCTCCCCCCCAGCGCTAAAGCGGGAGGAGAGGATTCAGAGCCAGGAGGGAGTGGAAGTCTGCGCCGGGAGCGCGACACACAGCCTGTGGTGTAGCAGAGATTGGAGAGACAGAGGGCGCAAGTTCTCAGCGGGGAACGCGCCAGTTGCCTGCGGGAGGCTCAGGAAGGAAAAAGAAGGGAAAAAAAAGGGAAGAAAACCGCGCGCGCGCCCTTTCTCAGCGGTCTTAAAGAGACAGGAGCTCAGCAGAGGGGCTGGATCGCCCCAGCACACTGAGCCCAGCAGGCTGGGAGTCCTGGGGAGCTTTGGACCCCTTAGCTGGCAACTGAGAAAGGGTGGCTGCTCTTAAGACCCCCAGAGAGATCAACAGCTTCCCATTCGTTCCCAACCAGGCCAGAGCTATAAAGGGCC
>JAQQAC010019249.1:0-40238 GCA_029783875.1 Phataginus tricuspis
GAAAGAAAGAAAGAAAGAAAGAAAGAAAGAAAGAAAGAAAAAAAGAAAGAAAGAAAGAAAGAAGGAAGGAAGGAAGGAAGGAAGAAAGGAAGGAAGGAAGGAAGGAAGGAAGGAAGGAAGGAAGGAAGGAAGAAAGGAAGAAAGAAAGAAATGTTGCCATTTGCAACATGGATGGATCTAGAAGGTATTATGCTAAGTGAAATAAGCCAGGCAGAGAAAGACAAATATGGTATGATTTCACTTACATCTGGAATCTAAAAAAACCAAACAGAAATAGACTCACAGACACAGAGAAGAGACTGGTGTTTACCATGGGGAGGGTTTGAGTGGTGGGTGAAATAGGCAAAGGGATAAAGAGGCACAAAATCTCATAATATAAATTAGTTACAGGGATAAGATTACAGCATAGAAAATATAGTCAGTAATACTGTGATATCTATGATTACAATAACTAGACTTATTGGGGTGAGGATTTAATAATGTAGATAACTGCTGAATCACTGTTGTCATTCAGCAAATATAATACTGTATATCAATTGTACTTCAATAAAAATTTTTGAGATTTGCCTTTCTTTGAAAAAAAAAAATCCATGATCAGATAGATGGATTCCCTGAATTCCACCAAACATTTAAAGAATATGAAACCTTCTCAAACTCTTCCCCCAAAAAAATCAAAGAGGAAGCAATACTTTGAAACGCATTTTTCAATGCCAGAATTACCCTGATATCAAAGCCAGACAAGGACACTACAAGAAAAGAAAATTACAGGTCAATATCCCTGATGAACATAGACGGCAAAATCATCAAAAAAATATTGGCAAACCAAATTCAATAGTACATTAAAAGGATCATACACCATGATTAATTTAAGTGGGATTCACTCCTGAGATGCAAGGATGAGTCAACATAGCAAATCAATAAATGTGATAAACCACATTAACAAAATGAAGGATAAAAATCATGATAATCTCAATGATGCAGAAAAGCATTTGATAAAATTCAGGTATATTCCATGATAAAAACTCACAAAAAAACTGGGTATGGAAGAACATACCACAACATCATAAAGGCCATATATGACAAGCCTACAGCTAACATACTCAAGAGAGAAAAGCTGACAGCATTTCTTCTAATTATCAGGAAGAAGATGAGGATGCCCACTCTTGCCACTTTTATTCAACACAGTACTGGAAGCCCTAGCCAGAGCAGTCAGGCAAAAAAAAAGAAATAAAAGGCATCCAAATTGGTAAGGAAGATGATGTAATATTATATATAGAAAAAGATGGATTCCGTCAAAAAGCTGTTAGATATAATAAATAAATTCAGAAAGTTACATGATACAATATCAATGTAAAAAATCAATTGTGTTTTATACACTAACAACAATCAGAAAAAAATTAAGAAAACAATCCCATTTACAATTATATCAAGAGTAAAATACCTCGAAATGAATTTAATCAAGGAGGTGAAAGATCTATACACTGAAAACTATAAGACACTGAGGAAAGAAATTTAAGATACAAATAAATGGAAAAATATACTGGGTTTGTGCATAGGAAGAATTAAATATTGTTTACATGTCCATACTTCTCAGAGCACCGTAGCTTCAATACACCCCCTATCAAAATAGCAATGGCATTTTTTCACAGAACTAGAAAAAATAAACCTAAAATGTATATGGAACCACAAAAGATCCTGAATAACCAGAGCAATCTTGAGAAAGAAGAACAAAGCTGGAGGCATCAAACTTCCTTATTTCAAAGTATATTACAAAGCTACAGTAATCAAAACAATATGCTACTGGTATAAAAAGATTTTCTACCTCAGTGTAACAGCACACCATAACAAAGAACTCAATTAATTTTCAACAAAGGAGCCAAGAATATACAATGGGGAAGGATAATCTCTTCAAAACGGTACTGGGAAAATTGGATAGCCACATGTAAACAAATGAAACTGGACCCCTATCTTACACCATACACAAAAATTAACTCAAAATGGATTAAAGACTTGAAATGAACATAAGACCTGAAATCTTAAAACTCCTGGAAGGAAACAGATGGCTTATTGATACTGGTCTTGCCAATCATTTCTTGGATTAGACACCAGAAGCAAAATTATTACAAGTGGGAAAAGCTTCTGTACATCAAAGGAAACAATCAACAAGATGACAAGATAAACTACGGAATGGGAGAAAATATTTGCAAATCATATATACGATAAGAAGTTAACATCCAAAATATACAAGGAACTCATACGATTCAACAGCAAAAACAAAAAACAAATAAAAAATTTAAATTGGACAAAAGCCCTGAATACACATTTTTCAATAGAAGACATACAAATAGTCAAAAGGCACATGAAAAGGTGCAACATCACTAATTATCAGGGAATGTAAATCAAGACCACAAGAGTCACCTCACACCCATCAGGATGTGTTATAAAAAGACACAAGGTAACAAATGCTAATGAGGATGTAGAGAAAGAGGAACACTGGTACGCTGTTGAGGGAGCTACTACAGCCACTAAGGAAAATAGATGGAGGTTCCTTCAACAATTAAAAATAGAACTACTGTGTTATTCCAGTGATCCCACTTCTGGGGTTATATGCAAAGGTAACAAAACCTTGATCTCAAAGAGATACCAATACACCCTTGTTCACTGCATTGTTCTCAATAACCAAGGTATGGAAACAACCTAAGTGTTGGTGAATGGATAAAGAAAATGTGGTACATGTATACAATGGAACAGAATTCAGCCGGGAGAAAGAAGGAAATCCTGCCATTTGCAACAAACAATGTGGATGAAGCTACAGGGCATTATGGTAAGTAAAATAAGCCAGACAGAAATAGATACTGCATCCTATCACTTATATGTGGAATTTAAAAAAGAGCCAAACCCATAGAAACAGAGCACGAAAGTGGTTCCCACGGGTTGGGGGATGCAGGAAATAGGAAGAGGTTGGTAAAAGGTATAAACTTTCAGTTATAAGATGAAAAACGTCTGAGGATCTATTGTATACACGGTGACTATGGCTGATGACACTGTATTGCAGAATTGAAATTTGCTAAGAGAGTAGAACTGAAATGTTTTTTTTTAAAAAAGGTAAGCATGTCAGGTGATGGTTGGATTAAGTAACTCAAGGAATCACTGACAATGTATACGGGTATCAAATCATAGTTAAACTTTAAATTTTGCCAACTATACCTCAATAAGACTGAAGATAGATAAAAGAAATGAGCTTCAAGAGAGAGAATATAAAATAAATATTTTTTAAAACTGGGAAATGGTGTACAAAGTGAATATTTCATCAATTTATGAAAATACAAATCTTAAGTTTCATTATCAAAGCATGTCCATGTCATAAACATACCTCAACGCATTGATTTATTCACCCTGAATTCATATTGATCAAATTCTCTACATTTGTTAAAAACAAAACAAAAACATAAAAAGTAGAAAGAACTGAAGAAAAAAACAGCAACAAAGAACAAGGGCAATAAATACAAAACAGTAATAAATATGGTAGATATTAACCCAACTATATCAGTATTCACTTGAATGTCAACGGCCTAAATGTACCAATTAAAAGACAGAGACCGTCAAAGTGAATTAAAAAAATAAGATACACAAAAAAAGACAATTATGTGTTGCCTTCGTGAAGCCCACTTTAGATATACAGACACGTGTAGATTAAAGGTAAATGGATGGAGGAAAATTTGTGTCAACACCAATCAAAAGGAAGCAGGAGTAGCTCTGTTAACTTCAGACAGAGCACCCTTCAGAGCAAGGTAAGTTCTCAGGGATAAAGAGGGACATTGCATAACAATAAAGGGGTCAATTCTCCAAAAAGACATAAAATCCTTAATGTGTATGTGCCTAACAACAGAGCACCAAACTATGTGAGGCAAAAACTGATAGAACTGCAAGGAGAAATAGATGAATTCACTATTATAGATGAAGGTTTGACAACCCTCTATCAGAAAGGGACACAGCAAAGAAGCAGAAGATCAATAAGGACACAGCTAAATTCAACAGCACCGTCAACCAACCGAACATACTGGTCATCTACAGACTATTTCATACAAAAGCAAAACATACATTCTTCTCATGAGTAACATTCTCATGAAACATTCACTGAGAGAGACCACATTTTGGGTCATAAAATACATCTTTAAAAATTAAAAAGAAATAGAAATCAGACAATGTCTACTCTCAAGACCACAGCAGACTTAAAGTAGGAATCAGTATGAGAAAGATTACCTGGAAAATCACAAAATCTTGGAGATTAAACAAAAAAATTCTAAATAACACATGGGTCAAAGAAGCAATCTCGGCTGACATTTTTTAAATATTTTGTATTTTCTCACAATTTTTGTGCTTTGATATAGTCATGTGAATTTTCTTCTTTAAACTAGTAATAATTACATTGATTGATTTTTAAATATTGAACCAGCCTTGAATTCCAAAGATAACCTCTTTGTTGTATTACTGGATTAAATTTGCTATTATTTTTTAGAATATTTCGATTTATGGTCATGAGTTATTAGTCTGTAATTTTTGGTTTTTGTTCTAACTTTGGCTCTGTTATTAGGGAAATACTGGTCTCATAAAATGCTATGGGATTTCCTTTTCTACTTTCTGAAAAAAAATTGATTAGATTGACATTATTCCTTAAATGTTTGGTAAACTGCACCAGTGAAATAATTTAGGCCTTCAGATTTCTCTTCAGAAGGTTTTCAACTATAAATTCAGTATCTTTATTAATTACTTGATTATTCAGGTTATCTACTTCATTGGGGGGTGGGTTGTGGTTGTGTGCAGTTGGCAAATGAATCGCTCCTTATCATCTAAATTATTTAAGTTATACATGTAGGGGGAGAATCAAAGGAGGAATAATGATAAACTCAAGACCAGGTAAGTGGTACTTAGAATCCTGGTCTTCTTCACCAACCTTCCAGCTACCAGGTATTTATCAAAGTCCACAAATAGCTTCCACCTGCATCCTGTCCTGGACCTATAGCTACATTCAGTGGGAAAGAGAGAGAGGAGTGTGCTTACTCCATTTTACCTGGAGCTGAATATAGGTCATGACTATATAGAATTTTTAAAAATGAAACTGGAATGATACTGTACATATTTCGTTTTAAAATGAACAACCTGTCACCAACTTATCTCTAAGATTATTAAAACTCTACAACATAATTTTAATTTTTAATGATTTTTCTAATTTAGAAATACTTTGCATACATCACTATGTAAGTTTAAATTGTACAGCGTGATGGTTTGATTTACATATACAGTGAAATGATTACCAAAATAAGTTTAGTTAATACCCATGATCCGATATAGACACAATAAAAAGAAAAAATATGTCCCCTTGGGATGAGAACTCTTAGATCTACTCTCTTAGCAACATTCCCATATGACACAGCAAGGTTAACTATAGTCATCCTGTTGTACATTACATCCCTAGTACTTATTTTTTAACTAAGGTATCATTGATATACAATCTTACGAAGTTTTCTCAAGACCAAAACTGTGATTACTATATTCACCCAAATTATCGAGCCCCCACCAGACACACCACCATAATCAGTATCCATCAGTGTAGCAAGATGCCAGTGACTACTTGTCTTCTCTGTGCTACACTGTCGACACCGTGACACCCCACACCATGTGTGATCATAATGCCCCTCAATTCCCTTCTCCCTCCATCCCCACACATCCTGCCCAACCCCTCCCATTTGGTAACCTCTAGTCCCTTCCTGGAGTCTATGAGTCTGCTGTTTTGTTTTTTCATTTTTGCTTTGTTGTTTATACCCCACAAATGAGTAAAATCATTTGGTACTTGCCTTTGTCCACCTGGCTTATTTCACTGAGCATAATACCCTCAAGCTCCATCCATGTTGTTGCAAATGGTAGGATTTGTTTTCCTCTTATGACTGAACATTATTTCATTGTGTATATATACCATCTCTTCTTTATCCATTCATCTACTGATGGACCCTCCTTCTACTGACTTTGGAACTCATTTGTTCTTTTTTTAGTTTCATTAATTGTGAGTTTAAACTATTCATATGGGATTGTTCTTTCCTGAATTACACTGGCAATATACTTCCCTCTTAGCACGGCCTTTGCTGTATCCCACAGATTTTGCAGTGTTGAATTATTGTTGGCATCTGTCACCATATATAGCTTCATCTCTGTTTTTATTTGTTCATTGATCCATTGATTATTTAGGTGCATGTTGTTAAGCCTACATGTGTTTGTGGGCTTTTTCGTTTTCTCTGCGTAAATTATTTCTATTTTCATACCTTTGTGGTCTGAGACGCTGGTTGGTACAATTTCAATACTTCTGAATTTACTGAGGCTCTTTTAGTGGCCTAGTATATGATCTATTCTTGAAAATGTTCCATGTGCACTTGAGAAGAATGTGTATCCTGCTGCTTTTGGATGGAGTGTTTTGTAAATGTCTGTTAGGTCTATCTGTTCTAATGTGTTGCCCAGGGCCTGTCTCCTTACTTATTTTCTGTCTGGTTGATCTGTCCTTCAGAGTGAGTGGTGTGTTGAAGTCTCCTAAAATGAATGCACTGCATTCTATGTCCCCCTTTAATTCTGTTAGTATTTCTTTCACATATGTAGGTGCTCCTGTGTTGGGTGCACAGATATTTATAATGGTTTTATCCTCTTGTTGGACTGACCCCTTTATCATTATGTAATGTCCTTCTTTGTCTCTTGTGACTTTCTTTGTTTTGAAGTCTATTTTTCTGATACAAGTACTGCAACTCTTGCTTTTTCACCCTATTAATTGCATGAAATATCTTTTTCCATCCCTTCACTTTTAGTCTGTGTATGTCTTTGGTTCTGAAATGGGTCTCTTGTAGGCAGCATATAGATGGGTCTTGTCTCTATGCATTCTGCCACTCTGTGTCTTTTGATTGGTGCATTTAGTCCATTTACATTTAGGATGATTATCGATAGATATGTTCATACTGTCATTGTAGGCTTTAGATTTGTGGTTACCAAGAGTTCAAGAGCAGCTTCTTTACTATCTAACAGTCTAATTTAACTCACTTAGTATGCTATTTCAAACCCAATCTAAAGGTTTTTTTTTTCCTCCTCCACTCTTTATATATTAGGTGTCAAATTCTGTACTATTTGTGTATTCCTTGACTGACTTGGTGGGTAGTTGATCTTTCATTTGTTTAGTAATTAATTGGTCTACTTCCATTACTGTGGTTTTATTTTCTCTGGTCACAGCTATTTAGCCTTAGGAACACTTCCATCTATAGCAGTCCCTCCAAAATACACTGTAGAGATGGTTTGTGGGAGGAAACTTCTCTCAGCTTTTGCTTATCTGTAAATTGCTTAATCCCTCCTTCAAATTTAAATTATAATCTTGCCAGTAGAGTATTCTTGGTTCCAGGCCCTTCTGCTTCATTGCATTAAATATATGCCACTCCCTTCTTGCCTGTAAGGTTTCTGCTGAGAAGTCTGATGATAGCCTGAAGGGTTTTCCTTCATATGTAATCTTTTTTCTCTCTCTGGCTCCTTTTAACACTCTGTCCATATCCTTGATATTTGCCATTTTAATTATTATATGTCTTGGTGTTGTTTTCCTTGGTCTCTTGTGTTGGGAGATCTGTGAACCTCCATGTCCTGAGAGACTATCTACTTCCCCAGACTGGGGCAGTTTTCAGCAATTACCTCCTCAAAAACACTTTCTATACCTTTTTCTCTCTCTTCTTCTTCTGGTACTCTTATAATGTGAATATTGTTCCATTTGGATTGGTCACACAGTTCTCTTAATATTCTTTGATCCCTGGAGATTCTTCTTTTTTCTCTCTGTGCCTCAGCTTCTTTGTATTCCTCTTCTCTAATTTCTATTTCATTTGCCATCTCCTCTACCTCATCTATTCTGCTTTTAAATCCCTCCATTGTATGTTTCACTTCAGATACTATATTTTTCAAAGTTTCTCTGTCTTTCTTGAAGTCCTCTCGGAGGTCTTGACTATTTTTCTGTAGCCCTATGAACATGTTTATGATTTTTATTTTGAAATCTTTAACATGAAGATTGGTGATTTCAGTTTCTCTGAGCCCTCTTTCTGGTATTTGTGGGATTTTTGTTTGTACCAGGTTCTTTTGCCATTCCATATTTATATTGATTACTCTGGAATAACTTTGTGTAGGTGGCGCCCTCTAGTGACCATAAGTTCCACTCTCTGGAGGTGTCCAGCACCTGGAGCGATTACGGGGGTTACAGGTGAACATCGCCAGTGCCTGTTGGGAGGAAAGTTATTTCCTGCTTCCCGGCCACAATGCTTGACTCCACTGCCAAAGCCAGTGAGCTGAATGCACAGGGAGAAGCCTCTAAGCTATACCCATGTAGCTGCTGTAGTCGGAGCCACCTTCTGGCCAGCCTGTCACAAAAGGGGGACAGCAGGTTAGTGAACCGGTGCTGGCCAGGTGGAAGGAGCGGTAGGCTGCATGTCGCAGTGGGGGGCCTCAGCATGCGACGCCAGTCAGGGGAATGGAGCACCTGAAGCTCCTGAGAGTTCCCAACCTTCTGGGCTGTGTGCCTGGACAATTTTGTCCACCTGACCTTTCTCCTGAGCAGGGAGCTCTGTGCAATCTTTAGCAGCCCTCTTGCTATTGGGAAGTCTTTCAAAGTGCCCACCTTTCTTTTGTTCCAGAGTGGCCAGTTGTGGGTACCTGTTCTCCATGAGAGGCTGGAATCTCAGTTTCTATAAGTATTCTGCATGTCTTTCCTTTCCAACCACACTAATCTCCAGAGCACCAAGCCCCATGTAATGTGGGCTCATGCTCCCAGAGCACATCTCCAGGGCTAGGTGCTCAGCAGTCTTAGCCCTCCACCCCCTCCCCGCTCTGTTTCTCTTCCTCTCGCTGGTGAGCTGGGATGGTGGAAGGGCTTGGGTTTCTCCGATTTCAGCTTTGCAACTTTACCCTATTGTGTGAGGTCTTCTCTTTTCTTCAGATGTAGGCAGTCAACCGCAGTCTTCTTTCCAGTTGCTCTTCTAGGATTCGTTGTATTTGCTATATTTTCTTATTATATGTGGTCTTGGGAAGAGGTTTCTGTCTCACTTCTCACACCAGAAATTTGTACTGTTGAGTACCTCTCTCCAATACCCCCTCCCCTGGTAAACAAAAATCTGATGTCTTTTTCTGTGACTTTGGTGGTGGGTTTTTTTTGCTTTTGGATTCCAGATGTAAGTGAAATCATACAATATGTGTCTTTCTCTGTCTGACACATTTCACTTAGCATTATGCCTTCAAAAGGTTCATTTATATTGTCACAAATGGTAGGATTTCCTCATTTCTTATGTCCAAATAACATTTCATTGTACAATTGATCCTTGAACAGTGAGAGCACTTATACACATATTTTTTTCAATAAATGTACTGGAAAAATTTGGGGGGACATTTGTCACAATTTGAAAAAATGTTTTCTCTAGCTTACCTTATTGTAAGAATACAGTATATAACACATTTAAATTACAAATTACATGTTAACCAAATATTTATATTATCAAACAGGCTTTTAGTCAACATTAGCCCATTAGTAGTTAAGTTGGGGGAGTCAAAAGTTATACATGGATTTTCAACTGCACAGGGGGCAGGCAGCCCTAACCCCTGCATTGTTCAAGAGTCAGCTACATATACCCCACAGCTGCTGCTGCTTTTTTTTTTTTTGGTGTCACTAATGTACAGTTACATGTGCAACATTATGGTTACTAAACTTCCCGCTTCACCAGGTCCCCCACCTACCCCATTACAGTCACTGTACATCAGCGTAGTGAGATGCTACAGAAGCACTACTTGTCTTCTCTGAGTTGTACTGCCCTTCCCGTGCCCCCCCAACATTATGTCTGCTAATCGTAATGCCCCTTTTTCCCCCTTGTCCCTCCTTTCACACCCATCTTCCCCAGTCCCTTTCCCTTTGGTAACTATTACTCTGTTCTGGGTTCTCAGTGTCTGCTGCTGTTTTGTTCCTTCAATTATTCTCTTGTTCTTATACTCCACATATGAGTGAAATCATTTGATACTTCTCTTTTTCGGCTTCACTTATTTCACGGAGCATAATACCCTCTAGTTCCATCCGTGTTGTTGCAAATGGTAGGATTTGCTTTCTTCTTATGGCTGAATAATATTCCATTGTGCACCACATCATCTTTATCCATTCATCGACTGAGGGACACTTAGGTTGCTTCCATTTCTTGGCTATTGTAAATAGTGCTGCAATGAACATAGGGGTGCATATGTCTTTTTGAAACTGGGCTGCTGCCTTCTTAGGGTAAATTCCTAGGACTGGGATTCCTGGGTCACATGGTATTTCTATTTTGAGTTTTTTGAGGAACCTCCATACTGCTTTCCACAATGGTTGAACTAATTTGCATTCCCACCAGCAGTGTAGGAGGGTTCCCCTTTCTCCACATCCTCGCCAACATTTGTTGTTCTTTGTCTTTTGGATGTTGGCCATCCTCACTGGTGTGAGGTGATATCTCATTGTGGTTTTAATTTGCATTTCTCTGATGATTAGCGATGTGGAGCATCTTTTCATGTGCCTGTTGGCCATATAAATTTCTTCTTTGGAGAAATGTCTATTCATATCCTCTGCCCATTTCTTAATTGGATTATTTGCTTTTTGTTTGTTGAGATCCTTGAGTTCTTTATATATTTTGGATGTCAACCCCGTATCAGATATGTCATTTATGAAGATATTCTCCCATACTGTAGGATGTCTTTTTGTTCTACTGATAGTGTCCTTTGCTGTACAGAAGCTTTTCAGCTTTATATAATCCCACTTGTTCATTTTTGCTTTTGTTTCCCTTGCCCGGGGAAAGATGTTCATGAAGAAGTCGCTCATGTTTATGTCCAAGAGATATTTGCCTATGTTTTTTTCTAAGAGTTTTATGGTTTCATGACTTACATTCAGGTCTTTGATCCATTTTGAGTTTACTTTTGTGTATGGGGTTAGACAGTAGTCCAGTTTCATTCTCTTACATGCAGCTGTCCGGTTTTTCCAACACCAGTGGCTGAAGAGGGTGTCACCTCCCCATTATATATCCAAGGCTCCTTTATCAAATATTAATTGACTGTATACGTTTGGGTTAATGTTTGGATTTTCTATTCTATTCCACTGGTCTGTGGGTCTGTTCTTGTGCCAATACCAACTTGTCTTGATTACTGTAGCTTTGTAGTAGAGCTTGAAGTCTGGGAGCATAGTTCCCCATTTTACTCTTCTTCTCTTGGGATTGCTTTGGCTATTCGGGATCTTTTGTGGTTCCATATGAACTTTAGAACTATTTGTTCCAGAGCATTAAAGAATGCTGTTGGTATTTTGATAGGGATTGCATTAAATCTGTAGATTGCTTTAGGTAGTATAGCCATTTTGACAATATTTATTCTTCCTACCCAAGATCATGGGATGAATTTCCATTTGTTAGTGTCCTCTTTAATTTCTCTTAGGACTATCTTGTAGTTTTCAGAGTATAGGTCTTTCACTTCCTTCGTTAGGTTTATTCCTAGGTATTTTATTCTTTTTGATGCAATTGTGAATGGAATTGTTTTTCTGATTTCTCTGTTAGTTCATCGTTAGTGTATAGGAAAGCAACAGATTTCTGTGTGTTAATTTTGTATCCTGCAACTTTGCTGAATTCAGATATTAGTTCTAGTAGTTTTGGAGTGGAGTCTTTAGGGTTTTTTATGTACAGTATCATGTCATCTGCAAATAGTGACAATTTGACTTCTTCTTTACCAATCTGGATGCCTTGTATTTCTTCGTTTTGTCTGATTGCTGTGGCTAGGACCTCCAGTACTATGTTGAATAAAAGTGGGGAGAGTGGGCATCCCTGTCTTGTTTCCCATCTTAGATGAAAAGCTTTCAGCTTCTCGCTGTTAAGTATGATGTTGGCTGTGGGTTTGTCATATATGGCCTTTATTATGTTGAGGTACTTGCCCTCTATACTCACTTTGTTGAGAGTTTTTATCATGAACGGACATTGAATTTTGTCAAATGCTTTTTCAGCATCTATGGAGATGGTCATGTGGCTTTTGTTCTTCTTTTTGTTGATGTGGTGGATGATGTTGATAGATTTTCAAATGTTGTACCATCCTTTCATCCCTGAGATGAATCCCACTTGATCATGGTGTATGATCCTCTTGATGTATTTTTGAATTCGGTTTGCTAATATTTTGTTGAGTAGTTTTGCATCTATGTTCATTAGGGATACTGGTCTGTAATTTTCTTTTTTGGTGAGGTCTTTGCCCGGTTTTGGTATTAGAGTGATGCTGGCTTAATATTATGAGTTTGGAAGTATTCCCTCCTCTTCTATTTTTTGGAAAACTTTAAGGAGAATGGGTGTTATTTCTTCTCTGTATGTCTAGTAAAATTCAGAAGTGAATCCATCTGGCCCGGGGGTTTTGTTCTGGAGTAGTTTTTTGATTACCGAGTCAGTTTCATTGCTGGTGATTGTTCTGTTTAGGTTTTCTGTTTCTTGCTTGGTCAGTCTTGGAAGGTTGTATTTTTCTAAGAAGTTGTCCATTTCTTCTAGGTTTTCCAGCTTGTTAGCATATAGATTCTCATAGTATTCTCTTATAATTCTTTGTATTTCTGTGGGGTCCGTCATGATTTTTCCTGTCTCATTTCTGATTTTGTTTGTGTGTAGATTCTCTTTTTCTCTTAATGAGTCTGACTAGGGGTTTATCTATTTTGTTTATTTTTTTAAAAGAACCAGCTCTTGGTTTAATTGATTTTTTTCTATTGTTTTATTCTTCTCAATTTTATTTCTTCTCTGATCTGTATTATGTCCCTCCTTCTGGTGACTTTGGGCCTCATTTGTTCTTCTTTTTCCAATTTCAGTAATTGTGTCTTTAGACTATTCATTTGGGATTGTTCTTCCATCTTTAAATAGGCCTGGATTGCAATATACTTTCTAGAACTGCCTTTGCTGCGTCGCACAGAAGTTGTGGCTTTGCGTTGTTGTCATTTGTCTCCCTATATTGTTTGATCTCTGTTTTAATTTGGTCGTTAATCCATTGATTATTTAGGAGCATGCTGTTAAGCCTCCATGTATTTGTGAGCCTTTTTGTTTTCTTTCTAAATTTATTTCTAGTTTTATACCTTTGTGATCTGAGAAGTTGATTGGTAGAATTTCAATATTTTTTAATTTACTGAGGTTCTTTCTGTGGCCTAGTATGTGGTCTGTTCTGGAAAATGTTCCATGTGCACTTGAGAGAAATGTGTATCCTGCTGCTTTTGGGTGTAGAGTTCTGTAGATGTCTGTTAGGTCCATCTGTTCTAGTGTGTTGTTCAGTGCCTCTGTGTCTTTACTTATTTTCTGTCTGGTTGATCTATCCTTTGGAGTGAGTGGTGTGTTGAAGTCTCCTAAAATGAATGCATTGCTTTCTATTTCCTCCTTTAATTGTTAGTATTTGTTTCACAAATGTCGGCGGCTCCTGTGTTGGGTGCATATATATTTATAATGGTTATATCCTCTTGTTGGACTGACCCCTTTATCATTATGTAATGTCCTTCTTTATCTCTTGCTACTTTCTTAGTTTTGAAATCTATTTTGTCTGATACAAGTACTGCAACACCTGCCTTTCTCTTTGTTGTTTGCCTGAAATATCTTTTTCCATCCCTTCACCTTTAGTCTGTGTATATCTTTGGGTTTGAGGTGAGTCTCTTGTAAGCAGCATATAGATGGGTCTTGCTTTTTTATCCATTCTATTACTCTGTGTCTTTTGATTGGTGCATTTAGTCCATTTACATTTAGCGTGATTATCGATAGTTATGTACTTATTGCCATTGCTGGCTTTAGTTTCGTGGTTACCAAAGGTTCAAGGGTAGCTTCTTACACCACAGCTTCTTTATCCATTCATCCCTTGATGGACACTTAGGTTGTTTTCATGTCTTTGCTATTGTAAATAATGCTATTGTAAAACATAATTCTAGTGGCCACAGAGTATTCCCTTATACTGATTGCCATAGCTACTTCTATTTTTTCAATTTTCTTCCATTTTAAAGGTACTGCCTTGAACACTTTTGATCATAAATTTGTATACAAACCTGATTACTTCTTGGAACTATTTCACTTAAAATTTTTTTAATGCTTCTTAACATATTCTGCTCTGTTTTCCTTCAAAAGGCTGTATCAGGGAGGGAGGAATGGATGAAATTGGTAAAGGGGAAAAATTAGTGAGCATGTTTGACATCTTGATCTGGGTGATGGTTTACAAGTGTGTACACATCAAAACTCACTGAGCGGTACACTAAGACTTGTGTGTTTTATTGCATGTACCAAAATGAAATAAATAAATGAAAGTAAGATGATATTCAAAGAACAAAACAAAAGCTATGCCAATCTATAACACCAAAAAGAACGTATGGAAGCGTGTGTTCACCTGAAACCACAATAACCCTAGGTACCGCAGACACATGATTCCTCAGTTTGACGTTAAGAACACTTCAGTTGCCTCTTTCGATTGTGACATTAAACATGTCTGTATCTGGTCTCATTTCCCTGGTGAGTACCCTTCCATCCCTTTGCTCACTTCCACAGAGTGGAATGTTTTCTCACTGCCTTGTTGGGCCTGTTAACAAACACGATATTCGCCCTTTGTCATATAAGCTTCAATTCTTCAGAGTCTCACTTCTTAATAATTTACAGGTTGGTTAGTGTATAAAGGACACAACTTGGGGAACATTGTAGTTTCTTTATGTGTTTTATTCCTAGAAAGACTTTCCCATCCTAACATCAGATAAATATTTTAGCAATTGTTTTATGTTTCTTTTTGAGAAAACACTTAATTATGCAATCAGGCTGGAATTTACTCTAGCATACAGTGTAAACAAACATCTATTTTCTTCAAAATCATCACTGCTTTAGTACCATCTTTCAATGAGTATCTCTCTTTGCCATACTGACTGGAAGCCTCTTCTTGCTGTTAAATAAGTGCATGTGTGATCAAGGTTTGTTTCTCAGCTTTCTGTTCTGTTCCATTGACCACTCTGTCTTCTTACTACCTGCCAGCAGCAGAGCAGTATGATGGGTGGGAGAGACCGGGCTACTGAGGTGTGAACTCTGTGAACAGGCAGCTAAGGTGGCCAGGCTGCCAGTGGGGCAAGAAGCACAGGAAGGGCAGCTTCAGGGGACAGGGGTTCTGTGCAGGGACATGGTGCAGTCCAAGCAGGTGAAGCTGTGACCCTTCCTCAAATGCACAATCTCCCTGTCTCAGTCTCACCCACTCTGGGCATGCCAACAGTCACCAAATGGAGCCCTCTGGCAGGATGTCCCCAGGCACCTGTACAAAGCACCATGCCTCCCATCACTGTCCACCTGCTCCAGACTCCATCCTGACTCAGTGCCACCCCCATTTGTCCTCACCATTGTCCTCACTGCTGTCATGCACCAGGCAGAGGTCAACACCAGAAAAAGCACTGGACAGTTTTGCTTTAATTTGACAGCTACAGCTCTCCTCTGGATGCTCTGTGCACACGGCTGCCCCCTGGCCCCCATCCGGCACCCTCTGCACAGTCCACAGCCATCCTGTGTGTCCCAGGTCCCTTACCAGCAGACACGTCCCCATCCACTCGGACACCAGCACATCCACCTTCTCAGGCAGGACCACGTCCTCCACCTTCTGTTGGAACACGGTGATGATGTCGGCAAAGCCATTCTGCATGACCAGCTGCCCTGTATGCTGGGCCATCTCACTGGCCTCCACCGCGTACACCTGCGTGTGGCAGAAGCACACTCAGTGCAGGTCCTGGCCCACAGAGCAACCTGTCCTGCTCTCCCTGAGCCTGATGCCTCAGCTGAGTCAGACCAGTACCAGAGAAAATGACAGGAGGGTGGTGTACTGGACGGCGGATAGGCAACACTGGCTGCTCCACCAACAGGGCCCCAGGAAGGGAGCTCCTCCAATCCCAACTCCACATCAGCCACACAACTCACAGCGCACACAGAAGACTCCCAGTGCTGCTCTGAGGGCAGCTGGACTTTCAGGACATGGTGTTCTGAGATATTTCAGACCAGGTCCTCAGAAGGTCCTCGTTCTGGCACGTTCTGGACTGCAGTTTCACCTATAAACTATCCGTTTCACCTGCCTGTGTTGTGCGGCTCCAGTGGGCTTTTCAGGGAGTAAGACAAAGGTCCCAGCATGTGTCAGAGCGTGGTCTGCCCTCCCCTGCCAGGCCATGACTGCTCCCAAAAAGGATAGCACTTGGACGGTATCTGCACCAGTGACCCAGCCCAGACACATGGACACACGTGCTTCTATATTTAACTGAAATAAATGCTTCACAGAAAGTATCCCACACAGGCAACCCACTAGGGCATTTTCTGTTCTGTCCTATTCCTCTCTGTGCTGCTTGTAACTCACAAAACTGGTATCACAGCCTGACGGGCTTGACCTGCAAGGACGCGCTGCCATTTCACCGACACGGGGCTTGCTCAGGGAGGCCACTGCACCCAGACTCAGTCAGAACTTGCTAAAGGGACGGCCGGTCCCACTCACGGCTTTGGGCTGCGCATGGTGTGCACAGAAGAGGCTGATGATGCCGGTCCCACAGCCCACATCCAGGATCACTTTATCCTTCAGGGATTCTTTATTCTGCAGGATAACGTGGTGGTATTTGGTTGTTCGCGGCTGATCCGCCAGCATCTCCAAGTGCAGTTTCTAGAGGAAACACCCATTAAGAATATCACTACCTGTCATCAGAGCAGAGCTACGTCAAACTCAGATTCCAGGTGGGGGATGGAGCCAGAGCTCACCCCCTAACCTCACCACTCCAGACCTGAAAACATGAGTGACAAGGAGCTTTTAAATATCAAAAGACCAAAATACACCACAGATAAAACCAGAGTAGACAGTGAAGGAATAAAATGGAAGTTTCTGGAATCCTTCCAACTCAATATGGTGCTGCCTGTAGCTTCTCTCTGCACCTCCCCAAAAGCAAGGTGAGCAGAGAAGCAGGTGTGGCAGCAGGAAGCAGAGCAGACATGTCCTCCTCACCACTGTTTCTGCCTGAGACAGGAGGAACTGCATTCCTGACCAGAGCAACCTGGCCAAGTGTTCACCATGACAACACAGATGAGACAGCAGGAGATGCTGGAGGAGGCACATGGGCCCCACCCAGGCCCAGAACTCACTCTCAGACATAACTATGCCCCTAGTTTGCTTGGGGAGTGCAGGAACCATAGCTGCAGAGGAAGATGGCAACCCCCACAGAAGGTGAGCTCAGGGCCCCCAGCCAAGTCCAAAGAGAGGAAAACATTTGAAACCCAAGAACAGGCCCCTGGAAATCAGGCCAATCCCCAGGGAGGCAGAGAAAGCCTCCACCAGAAGGTTCCTGAAGCCACAGTGGGTGGTCAGAGCCCCGATGGGCAAGGGCGCACCCACAGAGCCCCCCTCAAGTCTCCAACTGCAGAACACCCAGCCTACAAACAGCACACCTTAGGGGGAAGACAGACAGCCAGGCTGCCAAGACCACATCAGCACAAACGGGTCCGGGGGGGCTTCACGAGCCCCCTGTGGCTCCTCACATATTACAGACTGAGAAACTAAGGGGACAGAGAGAGGCTGTGGAGGGGCAGCACCAAGCACTACTGCCCTGCTGTGGTGCCCACCTTTACCACACTAAGAGCGGAAGGAGCCGGAGAGGCCACTTTAGCATTGCCCAAGATACATCTCAGAGCAAAGAATACTCCCAGGGCCACAGAGGGTCAGTTTATAACAGAAGCACCACTTCAGCAAAGGACAGATTAATTCTCAATGTTTTGCACCGAAAACAGAGCTTTAAAAACCAACAGAAATGCAACAAGAAATAGATTCACAATTATGGTCAGAGACTTCAACACCCTTTTATCAGAAATTGATAGAAGTAGACAATCAGGACAAAGACTTGGACAATACTATCAGCCACTTTAATATAATTGGTGAAGTGGTATGGATACTTCACACAACCGCCAAGCAGTAGAGTTAATGAGACGGGTACACACCCTGTGTGATCAAAACCTGAAAACTCTGAGACATAAAACAAGGCTTGATAAACGAGAAGTCAGCACAATGCTACAAAAATGTCACTTGTCCTTGAACTAATGTACACTTCCCATGCCATCCAATTAAAATTCCAACCAATCTGGCATGGGGTGCAGGGGCAACAAAATAGTAATAAAATCAGTTCTAAAAAAATAGATAGGGGTAGCCATGAAAACGCTGAAACACAGGATAACTGCGAGAGGCCAAGCTCCCCCAGATGTTGAAAAGCTACCTGCACTGGAAATGCACAAGAAATAGAGCGGACAGTGCGGCAGCCAGTGCCCAGAGACCCCCGGAGCAGCCCCAGGGTGTGACTCCGGCAGTGAGGGGCAACACCTGCCACTAATGCTGAGAAGCTGGGCGCTCATGGGGAGAGTAAGTTGTAATTTTACCTCACTCTTCACAAGTAAATTCTATTGATTTAAACATTTCACTGTTAAAAACAGGATCACAACCCAGCCAGTGAGAAGCGGCCCCCACCAGCCCTTCCTCTCCTCCAATGGGCTTCGTTCTCAGCAGCCCCTCCCAAGTCCCCCTTTTCCTCTATGAAGTGGCCTCCTCTGCTTTCTTCTCCCACTTGCAGGTTTGTTTGTCCTGAACTGCAATTCTGATGCCATTCCCACATAAACCCACTTTGCTAGTAAGATAAACAGCCGTTTTGCAGATTGACATGATCGCAAAACCCCTCTTACCAGTAACCAGCATCTTGATATTCAGGGAAACAAGGTCCCTCACCTACTTTAGAGTTTCACCACTTTGCACATTCATAAACAATACCTTCTGCCACTGCCTCTTAACTTTAATAACTGAATCATTTTCTTTGCTGTCCTGCCTCTTTATGTTGCACAAACAATTCAACATTATGTTTGCAATGCACATCCTGCAAGGATCTGTTTTTATCGTTTTAAAATATAAACAGGTTTTCTGGACCATAGTACCACGCATCATTATCCAAACTGAAAAAAAACCTAATAAGCTACAATTTAGGAGTATTATTATTGATTTATATAACTTTTTGTATTTTATTTTTAAAGTAAAATGTTTTTTTTTTAATACTGAAAAAATTTCATACTACTGCTGCTCAGATGATTATCTCTATGCCAGGGGTCAGCACACTACAGCCCATGGGACTATACAGACTGCTACCTATTTTTGTGAGGCCTGCAAGCTAAGAATAGCTTTTACATTTTTAAGTGAAATATGACACATAAAAAAGTATATGAAATTAAGATTTCAGTGTCCACAAAGTGCTATTGGAACACAGACATGTGTTTTCATGACTGCTTTTGCAGTGAAATGGCAGAGCTGAGCAGCTGCAATACAGACCACATGGCCTGCAAAGCCAACAGCTCTCAACAATGAGGAGCAGCTCAGAAATTAGATTTTTAAAGTTTGAACCTAAAACGAGAGAGAAGAAACCACCACTGCCCAGCTGTACCAGGGTCCCGTAGCTGCCGAAGTATTCCTCATCCTGCCACGTGTCCTCCAGGTCACACTCCTCCAGCTGCTTCCCGAGGTGGTTGGCGGGAATGTACCCACAGCAGCCTGCACGCTCGCCCCACCACCAATCAGCAGTAGTTTGTCTCAGGATGAGAATTTTTTCTCCTCTCAAAAAACTAAGCTGGAAAAAAAATGTATATATGGAAGTAAAAATTCAAGAAAAGCCTATAGTTGATATTTCAACTGTGGCTCAATGATACATCTTCCATCACTGGGGACCAAATCACAGCAGTATCAGAAAGGAGTCAATAGGAATTTAAACCAACTGGCAATCTATGAAAATGCTACCAGGACACATTGATTTTTGTGCAACATCTACAGGAAAGCACAGCTTAACTGATATTTTTTAAAAGAAAGATTAAACACTTTCAAATGGCTTAGGACAGATTTTCAACAGCCTCCTCACTATAACTCAGCAATGTGGTAGCTGATTCAGTCACTGAGACTTTTAAATCCTAAGAGATTCCTGTTACAAAATAAAGATAGCTATGTTTAAGTGTATGTCTTCATTTTTGGCCTGTGTCTCATTAACTAGAGTAAGTTCTAAATCCAGGTTTCCAAGCAGAAACTGGAACTGGTGCTTCCCCCCCATTCCTCACCAGGTATCTTCCAGGTCAGGACTGGGGTCAGATCTTGCTAGGCTGGGAAGAGAGAGGTCACTCACAGGTCTCATTTGGCTCTAAGAATCTAAAAACTTCTTTACACTTTGGTATGACTTCTGCAAAAATTACATCTAACTCTGTACTTTAAAATCTGAATACATAAAATACAGGCCCCATGCCCACGGCTACCTGTGTCTCATCGGTGGCAGAATAGTCTGCAATGGCCACAAACTCCTCCGGGTGCACAGCCTCCTGGGGGGTCTCATCTTCACTGAGCTGGACAGGCTCTTCTCCCTCCTGCTCAAAGAAAAGGAGAAAACATGGAAATGACAATGGTCTTCTCTCTCTCCCTCTTTTTTTGGCTCCAGGTTACTAGGATGGTTCAGAGAAAGATGCATGTTGACTAAGTTTAATCATACAATTTGGGTCATACTATCAGAATTGAGGGATTGCACCCTCACTCCGCCTTTATGTTCCCACCATAGATTTACATCTCTAATACAAAATGATTTACATCTTAAAGAGATCAAATAAAGACCCACTTTTAGTGTCTGCTTGATGACGGGCCTCTGATCACCAGCAAAAGGGATGACTGGCCCCAGGAGGGGACCTGTCAGACCCGAGAGCTGGGCAAGCACTGGTGACCTGGCAAGCCAGCAGGGCTCGCTCCAACTGCACTGCTGCTGGCCCACGCTGCTCAGGACCCAGAGGAGGAGCCCTGGACCTGGGGCAGGCACTTGGCCTCTCCACTCTGTGCCAGAGTATGTGTGTGGAGCCCTCCAACCATTTCCAGTGCCCTGCAGCAACCGCACCCCAACATACCATCTTAAACTTTCCTAAATGTAAATGGATCCAGGTTCACTTTAGAAAACGTGTTTAAGCACAAAAGTTGAGAGGAAAATTAAAACCACCTGTAATCTCACTCACTTGCCAGAGATAATGACAGTTAACACCTTAACATATCCTTTGAGGCTGCTTTTCTGAAGTGTGCATGCAACACATGCATATAGGGTGTGCTTGCAATCATAGAATCCAACCTGTGATGTTTTCCACTTTTTCAATTCTGAACATTTTTCCTCATTATTATTTCTAAATACCACATTTTTAGTATCTGATAGTATTCCACTCTATGAACTATTATAACTTATTTATCCTCCTACTTTTGGACATTTAAACTGTTTTCGGTTTTTACTATTATAAATTGTTAGGATGAACTTTCTTAGACATCAATCATTTTGTCCATACCTGACAATTTTCTTAGGATAAATTTCTGAATGTGAAATAGATGGATCAAGATGACACATACTTCTGGCTTTTGATACCAGCACCAAACACCGGGCAGAAAGGCAGTTCCTTAGACTCCTATGCGAGAGCAGGACTTGGGTACCTAGAGTAAGGGGCAGATTTTTTTATACCCTGATCAACACATTCATTTCCTTGATTTCTGCTAACCTGATGGAGAGAAATTTATCTCTGGTACTTCATGACATCTGCATTTATTAGTGAGGTCAAACATGTTTAAGTACATATTGGTCACCTTTCTTATTTTGCTAACTGCCTATTTTTATCCATTGCACATTTTCCTAGGACAGTGACATGATCGGTTTTAGCACAGCATCCATTTTCTACCTTGCCCTTGTCCTGTCCCTGCCTACCTACACCACCATCCAGGATCCTTTTCAGCCACCTGGTATCTGTCCTCCCATCCTTCTTCCATGTTCGTGTCTCTCTCTCTCTCACACACACACAAAACACGGTGTCTTCTATTGACATAGCTTTCTGTAAAGGGTATCACACACCACTTATTTCACTTTTCTTACACAATACCTTGTAAAGAATTCTAACTTATCATTCTCAATGGCCATATAATATCACACAGCAGGAATTCTGCCTGATTCTTTACAGTCATCCTCAACTGATGACGTTCTTTTGGTGTCCAGTTCTCTATCACCATAAATAATGCTGCCATAGCATCTGTGTAAATTTATCCTTATGTGATGGCATTTTATTGTTGTGGTACACATTACCAGGGCTGAGAAGTAAGCACAGCTGTCATTCACACTTCTGTCACATTCTTTCCATAAAAGATGTAGCACTTCACACTCCCCAGCTGTGCACGGATCACCCTCTTCTGGAACAGGTATTGTCACTGTCTTTAACTCTGTCGGCGTGACAGGAACAAAGACCCCAGAAAAAGTAAGTATGTGGGAAAACAGACTACTTTTTATACTTTATAAAAAAAAGGCTTTTGATGGTATAAAGAAATAATTTATTGCAGGGTTTATAACATATAGAAATAAAATGTTACAATTGCACAAAAAAAATGGGAGCTGGCAGGTAGAACTAATTTCAAGGATTCCTACATTGTGAAGTGGTTTTAAAAAAGAGACTGGAATAGGTTACGGATGCATATCACCATTTCTTGGGTAACCACTCTATCTCTAAAATAATATAGAAAGGTACATCTAAAAGCCCATAGAGGAGGTAACATGGAATCATAGACAATGCTTTATTAATCCAAAAGAGTAAGAATGGAGAAAGATGCAAAGAAGAAAGGCGACTATAGAAAACAAACAGCAAGATGTTAAACTTCATCATTTCAGTCATTACGTTAAATGTTAATGTATAAATCCTCCATTAAGGGGCAGAAATTATGTGACAAAAAAAAAAGACACAGCTCTAGGCTCTTTACAAGAGAAACACTTTAAATATAAGACAGGTTGAAAATAGAGGTACATGTGTGTACTATGTAAGCACTGACCATGAGAAAGTTGGCACAGCTAGATTAGTGTAAGACACAGTAGCTGTGAGGCAAGACAAATTTGCAGGTAAGAAGAGAGAGATTTCATAAAAATAAAAGGGCCAATCTAGAAAACAAAAGCTATCCTAAATGTATGCACCAAATAACAGAGACTCAATATATCTGAAGCAAAAAGTGATAGATCCAAAAGGATATAAACAAAAAAAATAGATAAACTATAGTGGAGAGTTTTGAAGTTCATCTCCCTCAGTAACTAACAGAACAAATGGACAAAAAAAAACAGAAAAGATATAGAAATCTAAACAATACTAATAACCCATTTGACCTTTATAGCATTTACAGAACACCACATGTAACAAGTGCAGAACACATATTCTTTGCAAATGCACATGGTACAATTACTGAAATAGCCCATATGACTAGCCTATAAACCAGGCTTGAATAAATTGCAAAAGACTGAAATTTTACAATCATAATCAAACCAAAATTAGTAAGAAAAAGATGGAATCTCCTGAATGTTTGGAAATTAGGTAACATACTTCCAAACAGCCCAGAAAATTTCTAACTTCAACTGTGATATTTTAACTGAATAATAATGAAAATACAATGTACCTAAATGCGTGAGGTTCGGCTAAAGCAGTGATTAGAGGAATTTTAAAGACATACATTCAAGAAAGGCTTAAAATCAGTAATTCAAGCTTCCATTTCAAGATGCTATAAAAAAGAAAAACAGAATAAAGAAAATAAAGATAAAAGCAGACGTCAATGAAATACAAAACACATGAAGAGAAAGTCAAGACAAAACAGGTTCTTTGAAAAGATAAAACTGATAAAACCCTAAGAAGACTGATCTTTAGGGGAAGAAAAGAAATTAAATACAAATTGTGAATATCAGGCATCTCTTCTGTAATGGACAATGCTATTAACTGGATGAACATAAACACTACTGACACACTACCATGACTCACAAGTAACTGGGAAAACTAAAAATTACAAGACACCTTTCCTAAGCCATCAGAATGACCAATACTTAAAAGTCTCATGCTCTCAAGTGTCGGCCACTGTGTGGGCTACCAGTAGATCTGTGAACTGGTAAAGACACTTGGGAGAACTGACCATCATCCAGCAGAACTGAAGACCTGCAGTCCCTTCCACCATGCAATGCCTTTCCTGGTACCTGCCCTAGAGCACAAAGGCACGAGGCATGTAGAAGGATGCCCCCTACAGCACCATCTGCAACAGGGAAAGACTGGGAATGACACCATGTGTCCAACAAAAGGGAAGTAAATAAAATATGGTGTGTACCCACTATGTGATCCTATACACACACCTGTGAATGTGATACATGCATATAAGGAACACACTACAGAACATCCTACAGGACTGAACTCTCTCTCACCCATCAAGGACAAGTCCCCCAAAAGTCATGTTAATGGAAAAGGCAAGCTGCAGATCACACATGAAATCTGATACCACTTAAGTAAATTCTAGAAAGCACACACAAACACTATCACATATTGCTCAAAGATGCCTTGGTAAGGTTAAAAGTATAAAAAAGCAGATTCTGGGAAAAAGATGGTGTAGAAAGGCAAAAACCTCCTCCCAAAATCACATAGAAAATGAAAATACAACTAGCCTGAGAACAACCTGAAGATGGCAGAACTGACCACCTACATCTGGGGAAGAAGAGGAGACCCTACAGAAACAGGCTAAGTGGCAAAGCCACGATCCAGTGGGACCCAAGCCCTCCCCCAGATCCAGGCCCATAGACGGGAGGAGGAAGAATGGATCAGGGAGGGAGTAAAGCCCAGGACCACTGAGCACCTGACCATGGAGATCTGCTCCGGAAACACAAGCCCACATCACATGGTGCCCTGGTGATTGGTGGTGCTGGACAACAAAAATGGGCGGAACACTCAGGGAGGCTGAGATCCCAGCCACCTGTGGAGAAAAGACACTCTGAGAAAAAAGCAAAGCAGGCAGTTTGAAAGATTCCCAGCAGTGAGAGAGGTACCAGAGGGGGAAGGAATGCACAGTACTTTCTGTTTAGGAGAAAGGCCAGGTGGACAATATCTCCCCAACCCACTTTCAGCCCCACAGGTTGGGAGTCCTCAGGAGCTTCAGACACTCCATCCCCCTTGCTGGCAACACAGCCTGGAGGCTCCTTGTAGTAGTGTGCAGCCTGACAGCAGGCAGTGAAATCAGACTTTGCTCCTGGGTAGGCAGGGGGAGAACCCCCAGTCTGCTCAGCCCTATCTTGGGCCACCTGGGGAGCTGCGTGGAGGAGCCAGCCCTGGGAGCTCTTTCCTTCCAATAGGCACTGGTACTGTTCACATGCAGCCACTGCCATTGCGGCAGGCTGGAGGGAGGGCAGCTCCACCCACAGCAGCTCCAGAGAGTATTCTCCTTGCTCCTGTGATCAGCTCACGGCACACACAGAGCACCTGAAATCAGATCACTACAAGCAAGGCAGACAGGTGCCACACCCACTGCACACCAACACCTGGGGTTACTGCACAGGAAATTGAGCTTCTGGACACTAGAGGGCGCCTCCTACACAAATCTATTACCCCATATGCAACACTGATGAAGAGGCAGAGGAATTTGGTCCAAACAAAAACACAAAAAAAAACCACCAGGAAGATGGCTAAGTGCAGCTGAAATCACCAATCTTCTCCATTAATAAAGATTTCAAAATAAAAGGCATAAACATGCTTACGGATTAACAGAAAAGTATTCAAGATCTCAGGGAGGACTTCAACAAAGAGAGAAATCCTGAAAAAAAAAATGCCACTCAGAACTGAAGAATACAGTATCTGAAATGAAACATACAGTGGAGGGATTTAAAAGTAGATTAGATGATGTAGAGGAGATGGTAAATGAAATAGAAATTAGAGAACAGGAATACAAAGAAGCTGAGGCACAGAGAGAAAAAAGGATCTCTAAGAATGAAAGAATATTGAGAGAACTGTGTGACCAATCCAAATGGAACAATATTCGCATTATAGGGGTACCAGCAGAAGAGAGAGAAAAAGGGATAGAAAGTCTCCTTGAGGATATCCTTTCTGAAAACTTCCCTAATCTGGGGAAGGAAACAGACACTCAAGTAACAGAAGCACAAAGAACACCCAACAAAAGGGACCCTAGGAAGACAACTCCAGGACATAATAAATAAAATGGCAAAGATCAAGGACAAGGAGAGAATACAGAAAACAGCCAGAGAAAAAGGAACACTTATAAAGGTAACCCCATCAGGCTATCAGCAGATTTCTCAGCAGAAACCTTACAGGACAGAAGAGAGTGGCATGACATATTTAATGCAGTGAAACAGAGGTGCCTGGAACCAAGAATCCTCTACCTGGCAAGATTATCATTTAAATTTGAAGCAGGGATCAAATAATTTCCAGATAAGCAAAAGCTGAGTGAATTCACCACCACTAAACCATTCCTACAGGATCTCTTAAAGGAACTGCTCTAGAAGGAAATGCTCCTAAGGCTAAAGAGCTGTCACCAGAGAAAATAGACAGTAAAGGTAGTAGACCAATTAATTAATAAGCAAATATGAAATTAAATCAACTACTCACAAAGTTAGTCAATGGATACACAAAGAGTACAGAATATGACACCTAATATATAAAGAGTGGAGGAGGAGGGATGGAAAAAAAAGAACCTTTAGATTGTGCTCGAAATAGAATAATAAGCGATATAAGATAGACAGGTAGTAACGAAGCTGCACATGAACCTTTGGTAACCACGAATCTAAAGCCAGCAATGGCAATAAGTACATATCTATCAATAATAACCCTAAATATAAATGGACTGAATGCACCAAACAAAAGACACAGAGTGGCAGAATGGATAAGAAAACAAGACCTATCTATATGCTGCCTACAAGAGACCCATTACAGACCAAAAAAAATACACAGACTAAAAGTGAAGGGATGGGAAAAGATATTTCATGCAAATAAAAGGGAGAAAAAAGCAGGAGTTGCAGGACTTATAACAAATAAAATAGATTTCAAAACAAAGAAAGTAAGAAGAGAAAAGAAAAGATATTACACAATAATAAAGGGGTCAGTCCAACAAGAGGATAAAACCATTATAAATATCTATGCACCCAACACAGGAGCACCTACATATGTGAAACAAATACTAACAGAATTGAAGGGGGAAAAAGAATGCAATGCATTCACTTTAGGAGACTTTAACACACCACTCACTCCAAAGGATAGATCAACCAGGCAGAGGATAAGTAAAGACACAGAGGCACTGAACAACACACTAGAACAGAATGGACCTAACAGATATCTACAGAACTCTACACCAAAAGCAGCATGATACACATTCTTCTCACGTGCACATGGAACACTTTCCAGAATAGATCACATACTAGGCCACATGAAGAGCCTCAATAAATTTTTAAAAATTGAAATTATAGCAATCAGCTTCTTATACCACAAAGGTATGAAACTAGAAATAAATTATGCACAGAAAACAAAAAATCCTACAAACACATGGAGGCTTAATGACATTCTCCTAAATAATCAATGGATAAATGACCAAATAAAAACAGAGATCAAGCAATATATGGAGACAAATGAAAAAAACAACTCAGCACAAAACTGTGAGACACAGTGAAGGCTGTGCTAAGAGGGAAGTATACTGCAACACAGGCCCACCTCAGGAAAGAAGAGCAATCCCAAATGAACAGTCTAAAGTCATAATTAATGAAACTAGAAAAAGAAAAATGAATGAAGCACAAAGTCAGAAGAAGGAGGGACATAATAAAGTTCAGAACAGAAATTAATAATATTGAGAAGAATAAAACAATAGAAGAACCGATGAAACCAGGAGCTGGTTCTTTTGAGAAAATAAAGAAAACAGATAAACCCCTAGCCAGACTTATCAAGAAAAAAAAAGAGCACACACACATTAACAGATTCAGAAATGAAAAAGGGAAAATCACAACAGACACCATGGAAATACAAAGAATTATCAGAGAATACTATGAAAAAATATATGCTAACAAAATGGACAACCTAGAAGAAATTGACAACTTTCCAGAAAAATACAACCTTCCAACACTGACCCAGGAAGAAACAAAAAATCTGAATAGACCAATTACCAGCAGTGAAATTGAACTGGTAATCAAAAAACTACCTAAGAACAAAACTCCAGGCCCAGATGGCTTAAACGCTGAATTTTATTAAACATTTAAAGAAGAGCTAATACCCATCTTCCTTACAGTATTCCAAAAAATAGAAGAGGAGGGAATACCTCCAAATTCATTCTTATGAAGCCAGCATCACTCTAATACCAAAACCAAGCAAAGACACCACAAAAAAAGAAAATTACAGACTAATGTCCCTGATGAACACAGATGCAAAAATACTCAACAAAATATTAGCAAACTAAATTCAAAACCACATCAAAAAGATCATCCATCATGACCAAGTGTGATTTATTCCAGGGATGCAAAGATGGTATAATATTAGAAAATCCATCAACATCATACACCACATCAACAAAAGGTACAAAAATCACATGATCATCTCAACAGTTGCTGAAAAAGCATTTGACAAAAATTCAACATCCACTTATAACAAAAACACTCAACAAAATGGGTATAGAGGTTAGGTACCTCAACATAATAAAGGCCATATATGACAAACCCACAGCCAACACCATACTTAACAGCAAAATGCTGAAAGCTTTTCCTCTAAGACAAGGATACCCACTCTCACCACTTTTATTCAACACAGTATTGGAGGTTCAAAACACAACAATCAGACAACAACAACAAAAAAAAGAAATCTAAACTGGTAAGGAAGAAGTTAAACTGTCACTGTTTGCAGAGGATATATTATATATAGAAAACCTTAAAGACTTCACAAAAAAAGTATTGGCACTAATAACTGAATTCAGCAGAGTTGCAGGATACGAAATACACAGAAATCTGTTGCATTCCTATATACTAACAACAAATGAGCAGAAAGAGAAATCAGGAAAACACTCCATTCACAACCGCATCAAAAAGAATAAAATACCTAGGAATAAACCTAACCAAGGAGGTGAAAGACCTACAAGACACTGAAAACTACAAGACACTCATGAGAGAACTTAAAGACACCAATAAATGGAAGTACATCCTGTGCTCAGGGATAGGAAGAATTAGTATTGTCAAAATGGCCATCCTGCCTAAAGCAATCTAAAGATTCAATGCAATCCCTATCAAAATACCAACAGCATACTTCAGTGAACTAGAAAAAATAATTCTAAAATTCAAACGGAACCACAAAAGACCCAGAATATCCAAAGCAATCCTAAGAAGGAACAAAGCTGGGGGATTACACTCCTGACTTCAAGCTCTACTACAAAGCTACAGTAATCAAAATTTGGTACTGGCACAAGAACAGACACACAGATCAATGGAACAGGATAGAAAGCCCAGATATAAACCCAAGCATATATGGTCAATTAATATACAATAAAGGAGCCATGGATATACAGTGGGGAAAAAACAGCCTCTGCAACAACTGGTGTTGGCAAAACTGGACAGCTATATGCAAGAGAATGAAACGGGATTATTGTCTAACTACATACACAAAAGTAAATCGAAATGGATCAAAGACCTGAATGTAAGCCATGAAACCATAAAACTCTTAGAGGAAAATGTAGGCAAAAATATCCTGAATATAAACAGGAGCAACTTTTTCCTGAACACATCTCCTTGGGCAAGGGAAACAAAATAAACAATGAACAAGTGGCACTACATCAAACTAAAAAACTTCTGTACAGCAAAGGACACCATGAGTAGAACAAAAAGGCATTCTACAGTATGGGAGAATATATTCACAAATGATTTATCCAACAAGGGGTTAACTTTCAAAACACAAAGAACTCACACGCCACAACACCGAAAAAGCAAATAACCCGATTAAGAAATGGGCAGAGGATCTGAACAGACACTTCTCCAAAGAAGAAATTCAGATGGCCAACAGACACGTGAAAAGATGCTCCATGTCGCTAATTATCAGGGAAATGCAAATTAAAACCACAACGAGATATCACCTCACACCAGTTAAGAAGGCCAACATCCAAGACAAGAAACAACAAATGCTGGAGGATGCAGAGAAAGGTGAACCCTCCTACATTGTTGGTGGGAATGTAAATTGGTACAACCATTGTGGAAAGCAATATAGAGGTTCATCAAAAAACTAAAAATAGAAATACCATTTGACCAGTAATTCCACTCCTAGGAATTTACCCAAAGAAAACAAGATCTCAGATTCAAAAAGACACATGCACCCCTATGTTTACTGCAGCACTATCTACAATAGCCAATACATGGAAGCAATCTAAGTGTCCATCAACAGATCAATGGACAAAGAAGATGTGGCACATATACATAGTGGAATTATTCAGCCATAAAAAGAAAAGAAATCCTTCCATTTGTGACATGGATGGAGCTAGAGGGTATTATGTGCAGTGAAATGAGCCTGAAGAGAAAGACAAGTACCAAATGACTTCACTCATTTATGGAGTATAACAACAAAGCAAAACTGAAAATACAAAATAGCAGCAGACTGACAGATTCTAAGAAGGGACTAGTGGTTACCAAAGGGAAAGGCTGCGAGGAGGGAGGGTGGGGAGGGAGAAGGAGATTAAGGGGGACTGTAATTCGCAATCACAATATAGGTAGGTCACAGGGAAGGCAGTACAGCACGGAGAAAACAAGTAATGACTCTATAGCATCTTACTACGCTGATGGACAGTGACTGTGATGTGGGTGTGAGGACTTGGTTATATGGGTGAAGGCTGAAAACACAGCGTTCTTTTTGTGAAACCATCATGAGATTGTATATCAATGATATTTTAATAAAAAAATAAATAACTATAAAAAAGTGGTGCAAAAGCACAGTGACCAATAATAATTCATAGTAGTGTTTGCCTGTGGAGTTGGGAAGAATGGAGCTGGGGCTGGGAAGCAAATGACAGCCATGGTTTTGTTATCTATCATCTATCATCTATTATCTATCATCTGTATCTATCTGTATATATTTTTTGAAGCAATTATGACAAAACATTAACAAGTTTTCACTTCTGTGCATTGCTTGCTGTTTGCAATATTACTCTGTAAATACTAATATTCTTAAATTTTCTCAAAAGAAAAATGAGACATCCACGGTTCAAAACATTTTATGGTTAATTTTAAGAAACAGATTAATGAAATGGCCCAATTTTATAAATAAAATTCCTATAAACACCCAAATGAAATTAGAACCATTATTAGAATGAGAGGAGAAAAAGAAATGTTAAAATTAACATCACAGACATGAAAATGTTTGATTTTAAAAAACATTATTTATTATTCATTTGATTTTTTATTTTACATAATCAACATTCCTTGAAATTTAAGGTGACTGTTGTTTACTGCTAACCTGAATGAAACTGTGTGTTGCAGACATAAAAGCAGTATGAACACATAAATCTTTTCTAGTATGTCCAACCTGCTTTTAACAAATTATGCCTGGGACTTTACTAAACAAAACTAAGAAAATGTACTTTCTACACCAGGTACAAAAATGGAACCCTGGATTCCTGGGAGGTGTTCACAATGCCCAATTCAGAATGTCGCCTGTAACCCTTCAAATACTGCATTTCTTCTATTTAAGCATCCCATGGTTGGTGGCCACCTTCAGAAGCACCATCATTCTGGACTCAGCTCAGTCTCTATAATGCTCACCGCCTTTAAATACAGGTTCCTATACCACAGAATACAAATTACCTGCAATTCACTTCTGGGGCAGTCAGATGTTGCCATGGTTCACTTAAGATCTGCCGCATAGCTGCCGCTTTTAATGTTTCATTTTCTCCTGTTTCTACTTTAAAAAAGAGAGAATAAGAAAATGGTTTGTTATATTGCATAATAATTATTAAGTTCACTTCTAAAGTCCATGATATAGGTCCTTTACCAAATAAAAACATGTGTGCAAGGAATGGAATAGAAATTAAACTTACAAATGCGATTCTTTATAAAAGCAATTGAAAGCGCTTAGAATTTATGAACTTCAAATAGTGTTTTCTTCACTATTATGCAAGGTGTCAATCTTAAGTCATTGGCCTGTTAGTTTCTCTTAGGTCACTGAGTAGATTTCAAACAGCAGATCGCAAATCTTTCTTGGAACCCTGAGAGCATAGCTTTAATTCCAATTAAAGGTCCTTGCTGAGAAACTAAATAAACGAAACCTCATTTGAAACGGAGTGGTGAGGCCAGCGGGGGAACCTCCAGCCCCAACCTGAAGAGACATACCTTACCGCCTTGCCCAGCAACAGGCTCAACCAAGAAAATTGCGCACTTCAGTCAATGATAAGTAAGCCACCACAGCCCAGCCAGTGAGAAGGTGCCACCACCCCACACCCTCGCTCTCCTCCAATGGGTTTCATTCTCAGAAGTCCCCCCTTTTTCTCTATAAAGTGGCCTCCTCTGCTTTCTTCTTCCCACTTGCGGACTGGTCCTGAACTGCAGTTCTGATGCCAATCCCACAGGCCGACAGGACCAGGGCTTTACAGTGTGTCCACTAACAGGAACCAAGGTCTGCACCTCCCAGAGGCTTTCCTTCCCATTCCCAGTGCTTACTTTTCCAGTGACAGCGCAATCCCTAGTATGCTCTCAGAGGAATGTATTTCTCAATTACACAGTAACTCTTTGTTTAAAATGCGCTTCACCAATCAGTCAAGACCTAATACGTGTTTTTGTGGCATTTGTAATTACTAACACTAATACACATACAATCCATTTTCATTAGCAAACAGTGCACTGAGCCCAGATCAGGAGTAGGAGTGGGTCGGGGCCTTGCGACTGCGCAGGTTCATGGGGCGGGGCGGGGCCGGGGAGGGAGGGGAGGGGAGGGGAAGGAAGGGGGCGGGACGGGCGGGGAGGGCCTGGAGGGAAGGGGCGTAGCCGGAGCAGGGCGGCGGGGAGTGTTAGAGGAGGCGGAACTGGATGGGGAGGGTCGGACGAGAAGGGGCTGGGGTGGGATGGGACGGAGCTGGGGCGGGGTGCGGACAGCTGGACGGGGGTGGGGCTGGAGAGGGCAGGATAGGGCGAGCCCGATGGGGCGGGGACGGGGAAGGCCGAACGGGTACGCAGGCCAGGGACACTCCCACACTCTGGGCAAAGGGCCCAGGAGCGTGAGGGGCCAACGAGGGGCGGGGACGGGGCCTAAGCGAAGAGGCAGAAGCGGGACACGAATGTGACGCAGGTTCAGGGCCGCGGGGCTCTGGCCCCAGAGATGGAAGGAGGCGTGGCCCTGGAGGGGCGTGTCTCGAGGGCGTGGCCCGGGGAGCAGCGCCGAGCTCGTGGTCCACCGCCGGCGCAGGGCACAGGCAGGAAGGGCGCCGGAGGTCTCCACGGGCCTAGGGTGACCGTCTGACGCACTCGCCGGGCGAGGATCCTCTATAGGCTCGGCCTGCCTCATGCGCAGTCCAGCGCCCGCACTGCCCACGGAAAACCTACCTCAGATGCGTTTCGCCGCTGTGAGCTGCGTGCACACCGCCGAGGAAAAGCAGGAACAGCGCTTCCAGGACCCGAGCCGCCGCCCTCGACCCGCGCAGGCGCGCTGCGCACAGGCAGTCCGCGAACACGGCCCCGCCCTCGGCCCAGCGCCTTCGCATGCGTACTTCAGACGCGTCCGCAGTCGAGAATGGAGCCACAGCCCTCGGCTGCGCAGGCGCACTGTCTGCAGGCACTTCGGGAAGAAAGCGGCCTGGGCCGAGGGCCCCGCAGGCGCACTTCACGCGTCCCCCTCCCGCCGTCTCGCAGGCCCGGGCGCTGGGACCGGACAGGAGGGCTTGGCTGTGCGTCCAGGGGTCGGACCCTGGGATGGAGTGGGGGGGGGCCGAGACTGACCGCGGGAGGGAGAGGGGGAAGTGATGGTGAGCGCGGGGCGGGGCAGGGATGGACGGGCAGGATTCCGGAACAGGACAGGGATGTCCTCTATCACCATTTCCTTTCATCAGTATTCGGGTGGTCTTACCCAATGCAAGGAACTAAGACAAAGAAAAAATAGAGATACAAAGGAAAAAGTGAAACTGTCATTATTCACAGATGACATGAAAGTGCAAAATCTACAAATTAAGTATTAGTAAGTGAATATTCACTAGCTGAAGGGCCAGTATAGTAGTAATCAAGTTGGACACTGTAAGCTAAAAATTCCGTCTGCAATAGCACTTACATCAAGTTGAGACAGGGACCATGGGCTTAGACAAAATAGGGTGAGGGCCTCTGGAAAAAGCAAGGAAGGATATTTGCAGTCAGAGCAATGTAACTACATGCAAGGAAACCCCCTACCAAAACTCTGTGTTAAACATTAAGCTCTAGGGTCATTCTTCAGTGAGATCAGTTAATATTCCCCACATAAAGAAGAGTAGCACATGTTTTTATTATGCTAATAATTTGTAATCATGTGTAAGATTCACTTTAACATGCTAAAAGGCCCAGGCCTATGTGCTGTCTTTCCTCTTTCAGATCTGATTGGGTGGTTTTGCAAACTGGGCAACTAATTTAGCATGCAGACCCAGCTGTAAACAACATAATAAAAGGCAAGAAGGATTCCACCTTAAAGATAAGATTGCACTTGATTTACTCTTTAGCAAACAATGCCTCAGCCCACCTTGGGGTCAGGCTGAGCAGGTGGCCTTGTTTCATATGCACCCAAACCAAGATGCTGATATCTCAGGGAGAAATCAGCAGAGCAGGAGGTTACTTGTATCAAGTTACTTGTAAATATTCTACGACCGCTTAATAAGTCCACACCCCTAAGCTTTTTTCATGTTCTCAAAAAATCGTCATCTGCCTATAACACTCCCTAGACAACGCACCACACCGGACTCTCTTGTCCCCTCCTGGCGTGAGCCTGGAGTTCTGTCCTCTCACTTTATTTCTAAATAAAAGCCTGTACCTTGTTCTCCTACCTTGACTGTTCGCGAAGTTCATTCTTCAGCTCCGTAAACAAGAACCCCAGCATCAATACTATCAATATTACAAAGAAAAAGAGGGAACTCTTTCCAGATCACCCCAATGTTAAAAAGATAAGACCATGAACAACTTTAAGTCAACACATTTGATAACTTATATGAAATGGACAAACCCCTTTAAAGGCATGTGAAAATTAGGAGAAACCTCACTGTCAGGAATCTGGAAGCCGGCAGGAGAAGTTCTCGTGCCCCCCACTCCTCGTAAACCTCCAATACCACAGGAAATCTCAGACCACCGCACCCTCATCAGACAAGTTGGCACCACACTGAGGAGCTACTTTCCCACAGCAGGAAGAAGGCTGCCATTTGCTGCCTCCCTGCTACAACCCAGCCCGTGAGGCTGTCACAACTCAGCCAATAAGCAGCCAGGACACATGGGACTCCCAGTGTCCCCCAACACTCTTTTTCTTTAGCCCCCAACTCAGCCCCTTTCCTCTATGAAAGAGCCTCTCCTCTCTTCTCTGGACTTGCCTATGTTTCTGCTGCAGCTTGCAGGTCCTGGATTGCAATTCTCTGTTGTTCCTGGGAAAAAAAAAAAAAAAAAACCCTTTTGTTGATAAGGTAACTGTCTTTTATTTTTAAGGTTAACAGGCATTAGTTATCAAAACTGACATGAGAAAATATATATACAAATTAAATCTTACCAAAAATCTTCCCACAAAGAAAACTAAAGCCCCAAATAGTTTCACTGGTAAATTCTATCAATAACAAAATTTATGAAAATAGGGGATGGACATGTCCCAATTTGTTTCATGAGGCAAACAACTCTGGTACAAACACCTGACAAATACAAGAAAATTGCATATACCTTTCATAAAAACAGATGAAAATTCTTAAAATATTAGCAAACTAAACATAACAGTACAGCAGATATATATTATAGCCAAGTGAGTTTATTCCAGCAGTGCAAAATGAGATTAACTCTTGAAAATCAATGTAATTCACCACTTCAACAGAATGAAGGAGAAAAATCATACGACCATTTCAATAAATTTTTAAAGGATTTGACAAAATTCAGTACCCAATCATTTTTTTAAAAATCAGCCAAAGTAGAACTTCTATCTGTAAAAAAACATCAAAAACCCTATCACTAAAATCATACTTAATGATGTCATATTGAAAGTTTTCATTATGTTACAGCTTGAGGGCATTGTTTTCTCGGTCCTTGTCTTCTCCAAGGAAAGAATTCAAGCAAGAGACAGATTCAGAACAGTCTTAAGCTGCAGGAGTTTATTAAGCAAAGGGGAAGTTCTTTCTGGAGATGGGTGGAGTAGGCTGTGTGGAACACAGGGATTTTAGGGTTAGGGCTGCCTTTGAAGCTGGTGGAAAGTCCTGCCCCATTGGAATGTTGATTGACAGCTTCAGGTTATATAATCTTCCTAGTGCAGAGGCGCTTACCCACACATAAGTACCCAAGCGAAGGAACTCAGGTCACCTTCTGGGTCTTAGTGTGTCTGTGGCCAATCTGTGTTGGGGTCTGGAAGCCCTCTTGAGCTTTTTTACATCTTGTTTGGTCCTGATATGACAGGAAACTGAACTTTAAACAGGAGGGTTTGCAGATGTATTCTGCCATCTGGTGACAAGAGGGTGGGTGGAGTCGGGGAGGACCTTGTCTAGGACAGGGCCACACGCTCCCATCTGCCTAGCGACCTGATAATTAGAAACAAGGCAAATGTATCCACTTTCACTTCTATTCAGCATTTTATAGGAAATCCTGGCCAGCACAATGAGGCAAGTAAGTAAATAAATAAATGGAGTAACTATTATAAATAACTATTTCTATTATTTCTATTAGAAAGAAATAAAATTGTGTATATTCACAGATGGTTAGATTGATCACACAGAATGGCCTAAGGAATCTACAGAACAACCACTAGAACAAATGAGTGAGTTCAGCCAGATTGTGGGGCACAAGATCAACATAGAGAAATAAGTGTGTTTCTACTTATTAGGGGCAAAACATTAAAAATGAAATATTTTTAAAATCCATTTATGATAGCGTAGTGCAAGTACTTGACAATTAGTTTTTTTTATTATAATAGAGGTGCTTGACATTATGCTTTTCACTGTGAGGCATCCACTTCAAAGACATTGAACTTGAATAAACACATCACGAAGTACACAAGGAGATGGAGAGCCAGGCCACCCATCCCAGGAAGTTAGAAACCTCTGGTTGACATAGATAAATGACCTTTTGACAGCTTGCTTTTCCCTTCCTGTGCTCTAATTCCCAGTCTTATGTTTTAAATTCACCAATAAAGAGTGAACCTGCAAGACCCCCGGCCTCACCCAGGACCCTACCAAAGGCAGAGCCCTGGCCCTCGGGTGCTCTCTCCACCTGCAACCTCACTGTGCGGCCCCAGGCATGCCACCTGCCCTCCACAACTTGTGAGTAAGGAATTTGTCTTCTCACAGTTGCTCAGGTGTGTGTTGCAGTCACAGTTAGAACCACAAGGGCCGGTCCAGCCAACAGCACTAGTTACCCTGGGAAACTGTTGGTGGAGGCATGCCACAAATATTAGCCCTGGGTAGTGCCCCAAGCATTTCTAGCAGATAACATTGCCATCCACAGGCTGAGACAGACCTAGAATGAGAATCAACATAAAATGCTAGGAATAAAATTAATAAAAATATGTGCTAGACTTACACGAAAGCCATTTTTTAAATGCTGAGAGAACTATCAAAAGATCAAAGTAAATGGTGGGTGATTCCATGGTCACATGGGATTGGAAACTAAACATATTTAAAAAGTCAATTCTCCACAATTTGATTGATACATTCAACAAAATCCCACTCATAATCCCAATAGTCTTTTTTTCTAGAAACTGATAACTGATTGCACAATTTATAGAGCAATGCGAAGGACCTGGAAGAGCACAACAATATTGTAAGAAAACACACTCTCCGACTTTTTAGCATAATCAAGGCAATGTGGTACTGGCAACGACAGAGGTCAGTGGAACAGAAAATGAAGCCCTAAAGCGGAGTGGCACTTCATGTCATTGATCTCCAATTAAGGTGCCCAAGCCAAAGACGGACTGCAGCGACTAGATACTTCTTTAGAAACAATGAACCTAGGCACCTACCTTACATCATACAAAAATAAAATGCATTTAGGATCATAGACCTAATATAAAAACTAAAACCTTAAAGCTAGAGAGAGCAAAAATTCCTTAGATTTTAAAAAGCACTAACAACTTCCAGGAAGATGGCAGCGTGAGCAGGGCGGCATAAATCTCCTCCCAAAATTATATATATCCATGAAAATACAGCAAATACAACTATTCCTAAAAGAGAGACCAGAACACACAGGAAAGCGCACAGTGTGCAGCTACACCTGAGAGGACTCGGCACCCTATGAGGCAGGTAAGATACGGAGCCACGACCCGGCGGGACCCGAGCACTCCCCCACCCCAGCGCACCGGCAGGAGGAGAGGATTCAGAGGCAGGAGGGAGTGGAAGTACACCCCGTGAAATAACCAGCCCCAGTGATCTGTGCGGGGAGTGCTGACTCACATCACGCGGTGTAGCGGAGATTGGAGAGACAGAGGGGCAAGATCTGAGCGGGGAACGCGCCAGGGTGCTTGCAGCTGGCTCCCGGGAAGGAAAAAAATAAAACAAAAGCGCACACTTTTTTCAGCGGTCTTAAAGAGACAGGAGCCCAGCGGAGGACCTGGATTGCCCCGGAACACTCAGCCCAGCAGGCTGGGAGTCCTGGAGAGGTTAAGACCCCTTAGCTGGTGACTGGGAAAGGGTGGCTGCATTTAGACATTACACAGAGATCAACAGCCTCCCATTTGTTCCCACCCCAGCCAGAGCTATAAAGACCCCAGGAGAGCGGCGCAGCCCCAGCTGTGGAATAGTGGAGCAAGGGCGCCACCTACAGCATCCCCACAGAATCTACCCCCGGTGGGCATTGTTTGTTTTGTTTTTGTTTTTGTTTTTTGTTTTCTCTTCTCTTTCTTTTTTCTTTTCATTTCTTTCTTTCTTTCTTTCTTTTTCTTTCTTTTTTTTTCTTTTTAAAGGCTTAAAGAGCCCAGCTGACATATGTGGCAACTATCAGCGACCACTTCTATAGCCATGAAAACACAGAGAAATATGGTCCAGACTAAGATCAACGAGATAACCCCAGAGAGGGAGCCTGAAGGGATGGAAATGCACAGTGTTCCTGAAAAAGAATTCAGAATAAAAGTCATAACCATGCTGATGGATCTACAGAGAAATGTGCAAGAGCTGAGGGAGGAAATGAGGAAAGTGAGGAAAGACAATGCAGAAATCAGACAAGCGATCGACGGGCTTGACAGCAGACTGGATGAGATGCAAGAGACTGTTAAGGAAATAGAAATCAGAGAACAGGAATACAGAGAAGCTGAGTCAGAGAGAGATAAAAAGATCTCTACGAATGAAAGAATATTAAGAGAACTGTGTGACCAATCCAAACGGAACAATATTCGCATTATAGGAGTACCAGAGGAAGAAGAGAGAGAAAAAGGGATAGAAAGTGTCTTTGAAGAAATAATTGCTGAAAACTTTCCCACGCTGGGGAAGGAAATAGTCTCGCAGTCCACGAAAGCCCACAGATCTTGCAAAACAAGGGACACAAGGAAGACAACACCAAGACACATAAAAATTAACATGGCAAAGATCAAACATAAAGACAGAGTATTAAAGTCAGCTAGAGAGAGAAAAAAGATCACCTAGAAAGGAAAACCCATCAGACTATCATCAGACTTCTCAACAGAAACCTTACAGGCCAGAAGAGAATGGCATGATATATTTAACGTAATGAAACAGAAGGGCTTTGAAACAAGAATATTGTATCCAGCACGACTATCATTTAAATATGATGGAGGGATTAAACAATTTCCAGACAAATGAAAGTTGAGAGAGTTTGCTTCTCATAAACCACCACTACGGGATATCTTAAACGGACTGCTCTAGACGGAAGCACCCCTAAGGCTAAAAAGGTGTCACCAGAGAAAATAAAATCATAGCAAAGAAAGCAGACCATGCAAATACTAACTAAAGGCAAAGAATAAAACACCTAGTATATAAATAATGGAGGAGAAAGAATAAGAAGGGAGAGATAAAGAAACATCAGACGCTGTTTACAATAACTTAACAAGAAAGTTAAGTTAGATTGTTAGATAGTAAAGAAGCAAGCCTTGAACCTTTGGTAACCATAAATCTAAAGCCAGCAATGGCAATAAATACATATCTATTGATAATCACCTTAAATGTAAATTGACTGAATGAACAATCAAAAGACA
>JAQQAC010019283.1:0-10067 GCA_029783875.1 Phataginus tricuspis
TACCACGAGGATTTTGGGTTGTCAGAATCATTTAGGGGGAGGTTCCTTATAACCTGCAAAATACAAGATTTTTATTACGGTGGTGGCTGTAGGAGAAAATGGCATCAACAAAAGTTGTTGGAGAATTTTACCTACGTAACTGTCGTTGAAATTTAGCACGTTTTTCTCCCAAGACAGTAACTTTGTCCAGGGATTTTCAAAGTAGTTTTTGTAGCCTATATTCTGTTGTATGAGGTGCAAACTTTAGGGAGTCTGCTGTGGAGTAAGGGTGAGTTGAGAATTTTTAAAACTCAGTCGTGGCTGTACCGAGTTTCACAAGGCTTTGCCAAGTCAAGCCTAATCATTCTTATAGTAGTCCCGTGAGGAATATCCCCATTCCACTTACGTTAGGTGATCTGCCCAGGGCCACAGAGCCAGAAGGAGAACAGGAAGCAAGCTCAGCTTCATGACAGAATTGTTTGCACTAAATAAGAACTGCTTAAGAAGCTGTATTCCTGAGACCCATTTGTTTTCCTGAGAGCTTTTCTTTGAGATGAAAGTAAAATTTGGAGAACGAGTTTTGGAAATGATTTCACAAGTTAGATATTTGTCAATACTTTGTATAATGAGAGTTTATCACATTGGGAATAACTTGACACTATTTTTCTTCAAAGTGTAAAAGATGACGACAGCAGCTAGGCCAACTTTTGAACCTGCAAGAGGCGGAAGAGGAAAAGGAGAACGTGACTTGAGCCAACTCTCCAAGCAGTATTCAAGTAGAGACCTGTCTTCTCCTACAAAGATCAAATACAGGTAATGAAGACTTTTCTCTTGTTCACAAGGAAGGACAAAAGTGTTGAATGACATGATCATGAGATAGTATGTTTGGGTTATATCACGTATCTATTTTCATAGGAGTAGAATGCAAGAGAATTGTCTTAACACTAAAATTATGCTCCGTGATTGTGCTGTGCACTAGTAGCACTAATCATTGTGGGATTAAAAGAATTACAGTAAAGAGACCCGAGTTGCCATACTAACAAGAAGTAAAAATATTTTAGTCAATGTACAGCAGCATTGTAGGAAAGTATGATTCGTTTGGGCTTTTTGAGATACTGGAAAGCACCCAGATCCTGTTAGTAACCTTCAGATTATCATAGTGATCTTGTCCAGTTCCCTTTTTGTTCTTCAGGAACTTGGAAACAAAGCTCCTTTTTGTGGATTGTCTTCCACTGCTGCAGCCATGTGTTTTTTTAGTAACATTTTTGCCCTAGTTTGTTTCGACGTTAGACAAACCACTCAGGATGCCCCTGAAGAGGTTCGGAACCGTGCCTTCAGGAGGGAGCTGGAGGAGAGAGAGAGAGCTGCTGCAAGAGACAAAAGTCACGTAGGCAGTAGTTTTTCTTTCATTTGCTAATTGGAACAGATTGAAGTGTTTGTTTGTTTGCTTTAAAATACTGATGTAAACAACTTACGATGTTGTTTGCTTTAAAATATTGGTAACACTTTCTTAAATGATTAGATTAGAGATGATGATGAGGTTGATTCCAGTTCCATCCTTTTATGCTTCTCTTTTAGAAGCAGCAGGGTGATCTGGGCATATTTAGCAGCCGTTGTTTCAATTCAGATCAAGTTTTGACTGTTTACTTTTTGAAGCCCCCTGGTTTCTGTCTGCTAGGTTTCTCCTGCTTTTGTCACTAGTCCCTTGTGGGCATCGGTTATAGTATCATTTCTATTTTCCCAGGATATGAAAACTATTCCCTAAATTTCCCGGCGGAGACTGCAGTTCCCATATTAAAATTAGTACTTTAATTCACTCAGCAAACAGTTGCCAGAGGCTTTTTTGCCAGGCACTCTGGTTGTGGTCTCTGCTATCACAGGGCTTGTAATCCAAGGTCTTGGTGCCCAGAAGTCCCTAAAATGTTACAAGAAATGCAGTATTTGTCTCAGTGAGCTGAATAATGTTTGTATTTTCCCAGAGTATACAACCTCTTCAGTGTCCAAGAAGCCTCGGTTAGACCAGATCCCGGCCGCCAACCTCGATGCAGATGACCCTCTAACAGACGCGTGTGTTTCATTTCCTCCAGTCAGCATCTTCTCCTGCTTCTTTTACTTCTTTTTTTTTTTTTTTTTACCATTTTTATTCTATTTATAATGCTTCTGGAAATACTTTTATTCTTTTGGCTTTAAGAAATGACGTGTGTTTCTTTTTACTTACTGCTGTTCACACGTGGCCCTGTCTTCAATGCTAAACTTTACAGCTGATTTTAAAACAAAAGGTATTATTGTGTGGTTGACCCAACATCAAATGTATTTGTAGGATAAAAAAGAATATTTTGTCATTATCAAAAAGAAAAAACTCTGTAGGAATATCCTATAATGATGTGCTTTATGCACATAACCACAAGCCCTGAGACATACAACACAAAGACTGAGAAATATACAGTAAAACTGACATATTTGCAATGATGGTGGGAGTTTGTTTTTGGGTTTTTTTTCTCTTTACCAGTTTATTAAAGGAGATGATAAAGGATACAAATCAACAGCCAGATGAGGAGACCCCTGGGACAAGACTCTGAGCAAAGGAGCGCCCATCCCTGTGGAGCTCGGCGGCCCATAGACGCAGTTTGGTTTCCCAAGCACGGAAGTTCTCCAGAAAGGGGAATAGTGTGCGGGGGCGGGGGCGGGGGCGGGGGCGGGAGGGGGAGTTAAAATTATCATTCTCTCTGAAATTGATGGATGAGCAGAGAAGAAAACTAATAATGCTACAAAAATTTAAGCGACAGATTTAACAACTTGATCATATAACCCACAACAACCATGTATCAAATATAAAATGCCTTTTGATACATATAAAACACTTAACAAAAATTTACCAATATGAGACCACAAAATATCAGCAAAAATTCCATAGACTCAAATTATTGAGCACAATCTTGACTGCAATGAAATAAAATTGAAAGTAAACAATAAAATACCTCAACCCAACTATATGTGTTTGAAATGAATATCCATAGGTCTGAAATAATATACAAAAATCTAAAAATCTATTTGTACATTCAACTCAAGCATTTAGTCAAAAACAAAGCAAAACAGAATTATGCAAGAGAAAAGTGGAAAAAAGTAATGGCAGAATGATAAACAAAAGGAAAATACACATACACAGAAATAGAGATGATTAATGAAACAGAAGATGATACTTTAAAGAGAAATAACTGGTAAAGCTGTTGCAGGAAAAACAGCTTCCCGTACTGGATTAGGAAATAGATAGCATGAGCTTGGAGCGCCCTCTAGTGCTTGAAGTTAAGGATGTGCTAGACCAACAAACATTGATGGAGGTTCATCAATGGGGCACAAGAACCAGAGGAGAGAGTTCCTAATGACCAAAGCTCAAGCAGTTTGCAACGAAATAATTAAAGCACCATTGAATTTAAACTAAAGTATAAAATAAGTACGTATGACTGATACTAAAAGAAATGATTGAGTAACAAACTGGGGAGAAGAGACAAATTAATCTCTCCCGTAGAAGATCCCAGCTAAGTTACATAGTACACCGTAAAGGAAGGGCCATAACCCTCTGCTCCCTGAGTGTGGGCTGCAAACACTGACTGAATGCAGAGGGGCAGGTGGGAGCGGGGAGGGCAGGTCAGAAATTTTATAGCGACAAACACTATCGGCCAGATCAACATCAAGAGCCTTCAGGTATGTTGACGGTATGTGCCCGGGATATGATGTGATAAAAATGGCACTTTATCCTCTGTAATCATCTTCCCCCAAACACATAAACCCAGGCTATTTCAGACAAAGCCCAAGAAAGGGGCATCCTACGTATACTTGGCCAGTACTCCCCCCAAACTGTCAGCTCTCTATATGAACATTTTATCAAAAATAAGGAAAGTCTGAGAATCTGTTACAACCAAGAGAAAGCTAAGGACACATAAAAGCTACATGTTTTTTGGTATTTGGGATGGGATCTTGGAACATAAAAAAGATTGGGTAAAAAACTGAGGAAGTCTGAATAAACTATGGCCTTTAGTAAATAATCTCATGTTGATTTTGGCTCATTAATTGTAACAAATGAACCCTAGGAATTAGGATATTAATAACGGGAAAATGTGAATGGGGTGGGTTAGGTGTAGGTTATATGGGAGCTCTCCAAAGTATATGCTCAATTTTTTAATATATATATTTTTTATTAAGGTATTATTGATATACACTCCTTTGAAGGTTTCACATGGAAAAACAATGTGGTTACTACACTTATCCATATTATCAAGTCCCCACTCATACTCCAATTCAGTCACTGTCCATCAGTGTAGTAAGATGACACAGATTCACAGTTTGCCTTCTCTGTGCTATACTGTTTTCCCCGTGATTCCCCAAACCATGTGTACTAAACATAATACCCCACAATCCCCTTCTCCCACGCTCCCCACCCACCTTCCCACACCCCTCCCCTTTGGTAACCACTAGCTCCTTCTTGGAGTCTCTGAGTCTGCTTCTATTTTGTTCCTTCAGTTTTGCTTCATTGTTATATTCCACAAATGAGAGAAATCATCTCCTGAGGCCGCTCTAATTGGATTGCAGGTGACCACCTTCTCATTGTCCTCACGTGGTCTTTATTCTGTACCTGAGTACTCCTATCTCTCTGCATGCTGAAATGTTCTCTTCTGGTAAGAACAGCAGGTAGATTGCCTTAGGGCCCGCCCAAACGACCTACTTTTAACTTAATCATCTCTTTAAAGCCCCTGTCTCCAAACAGTCACATTTTGAAGGATGGGGTTAGACATATAAATTATGGAAGACGGGGACATAGATATCCAACACAAACCGTTACTCAGGCTCTGACCCTGAATAATAAAGTCCTTTTTCTCTGACCCAGGAATCTTGTCTTTTGACAGCATTTTTGAAACAGTCATAGGCTAACTTATTAGTTTATAAGAGGCTAAAATCCCAGATCCCGCACAGCTCTTGACACCTATATTGTAGCCCATCACATGATTTACAGTATCTCTTTGACTTTCTTCTTCTCTAAACCACAGGAGCTTTGAAGCCAAAGTATAATGTTTAAAACATAGTAGACATTGAATAATTATTTGCTGAGTGAATAAAATTTCATATATGATAAAGAATCTGGTCAAGACATTAGTTCATCTGAAGAGATAAGCTTTCTAACATACGGATTAAGATGAGAAAAAGAGGTTGTTACAGATTCAGTATTGCTTAATAAGTGTTCAGATACAATTATATAGCTTCCTTGATATGTTCTCAAGAAAACTAGATGTTACCACAAGTGTTATATAATTTATTAGGCTATATTTTACTATCATCCCATACTAGTTAACCTTTAGATTATTTCTCTGGAAATTTTGTAAAGTTTGATTTTGGACGAATGTGAACAAAATGTGTTCCACACAATTTCTTAAAGTGATAGCTAGAGCAGAGTAACGCCTTCTATGTAAATAATGGAGACACGCCCACAAAATAGAATTTAAGAATGAAAGTAGTATTAAATAATGCCATATTTAGCCCTACAATTTACCAGTGATTTACTACCAGTTTCTAAAACTCTTCCAAAGGATAAAGAACAGTCTCTACAGTCTCTGCTCAGCATTAATGAAACAGATCAGGAGAACTGGTGAAGATATGGGAAAGATGTTGCCCCCATAAACTCTGCTCATAGCAGGAATGCTGAGAAGCCCGGGTAAAGGCAGCGGAACAGAGGGCTGCCCGTTGCCTGATCCTGACTGAGGCCTGGGCAGAGCGTGCAGAGAGCCCGGGGCATTCTGAGAGCTGGGTTCCCCTGGCTCACCCAGCCTGAGGAGAATCTGTTTCCGTTTCATAGATTCAAAACATAAGCAGCTAAAAGAAGGAAAAATAACCAACAAATGTAGGTAAAAGGGTCAGAAAAGAGAGGTAAGACAGTGGCTTCAACTCTTGGGGCCCCTGCCGGTCTCCCCCCAGATCCAACTTCCAGCTTCTGAGGAGCGGCCGAGACCAATCATTCCTCAACGACGACCCGGGACAGGAGCTTCCTGACTGACGGGAAGCCCCCGCACCACGTTCAGGGCAAGCCGCGACCAAAACTCCTGCCACCGCAGTGCCCAGCTCCTCACTCCTGGCTTGGGGCTTGGCCCAGAACTCAGTGGAGGCTCAGTAAACGCTCGTTGGAAGGAGAGAGGTGTAGGCGCCGGGGACCGGTGAGAATGAGGGAGACCACAGTCCTGTGGGGGACACGGCCGAGGAGCAAAGAAGCAGAGAGGGGACCGTGGGTGCGGGCCGAGCAGAGCGCTGGGCGCGGGGGGGTGGGAAGGGGGAGGGGCCTGGCGTTCGCCCCGCCTTCGTAAACACAGCGCGATTCCTCGGCTCAAGGCATTTCCCTGACTGCGCGTAAGCTCTTTTCAGCGGGGCCCCTTCTCGCGTCCCCAGGCGAACCACTGTCTGTGTCTTTAAAAAACGGTTTCCTCCAAGCAGCTGACAAACAAAACCCGGAGGTGAGGGTCCGGGTGCCGAGGCCTCGGCGATGGAGGGCGCAGCCTGCGCTCGGGTCTCTCCGTTCCGGCCCCTGCACCGCGGGGCTCAGAGGGCTCAGCGCGGCCCGGGGATGAGCGGCCTGGGGGGGCCGGCGGAGGGGAGGAGGGCGGCGGCACACAGGCCCGCCCCGGGGGGGGATCCCGGCGCCCCGCCCTCCCCGCCGCCCCGCCCTCCGGGGCCCCGCCCTCTCCGCCGCCCCGCCCTCCCCGCCGCCGCCGCTGAGCAGGACCGCTGCGGCCCGGCGACCATGCGCCGCCTCCCGCGGGCCCTGCTGCTGCCGGTGCCGCTCGCCCTGCTCGTGGCCGCCGCGGCCCCCGAGGCGCCCGTCAGCGCGCCGCGGAGCCTGGTGTGGGGGCCCGGGCTCCAGGCGGGCGTCGTTCTGCCGGTCCGCTATTTCTACCTGCAGGCCGTCAACTCGGAGGGCCAAAACCTCACCGGCTCGCCCCCAGGTAGCGCTCAGCCCGGGCCGCCCTCACCCCACTGCCCGCCCCCGCCCCGCGTCCCCGCCGCGACCGCGCCTCTCGGGACTCCGCCCGCCGCCTGCGTGCCGTCCTGCCCCGCGCGTCTGTCGCCCTGCCTTGGGTCCGGTCACCCCTTCCCTCCGCCTTGTCCTACACAGGCGGAAGGAGTGGCAACAGAAGTCTGTTGAATGAATGAATGAATGAACGAACGAACGAAGGAACGCCGAGGGCCCTCGCTCATTTACTGTGCGGGGACTGAAGTTGCGAGTGGACGGCGCCCAGGGTGTTAGAAGCGCAGTGTGAGTCACAGGTTGGAGGTCTTTCCATCTCTGACGTAGTCGGCTGCGCTGCTACAGCGCGGGGAGTGCCTGCACGTGTTGGGTCATCCAGCCCAAGAATTGTCGGATTACATTGTTCAGGTCTCCTGGGTCTGAACAGCCAACTCCCACACTAAGGAAATGTCAGAGCGGTAGGCAGAAAAGGAAGCAGGTTTGCAAGCTAGATTTTTGTTTTCTTACGGTTTTGAATTCTTGAAAGCAAATTTCAGGAATCTGTGAAACTCAGTAGAACTCACTAGGTGTTTTCTCTACCAAGATCAGATCTTGTCCAGAATCCCTGCTGCCCACATGTCCTCCCACATTCTCCTTCATATGCTACCTTTGCTACTTCTTACAACTTGTTCTGCTAGTTCAAGCTGTTGCCAGTCAGGATTTGCTAATTTTTGTCTAATATAAGTCCAGCTAGTTTGCAACCTGTTTTATCAGCAGAGACAATCAGAATAACCCAGGTCCTCTTGCCCTGCACAGTGAAAAACTGTGATTCTTTTTTTTCTTTCAGTTTTAGAGAGTCTTTCCATAGCCTTAAGGATCAGAAGAAAAGATTCTTAAACCCAGATGCAAAGTCTTTCACCATGGAGTGTATCTTCTTTTTTATAGTTGTCTGTATTTTCTAAAATTAAGTTTATAATGTTATAATGGGGGGCTACTTTAGGAAGAAAAGAAGGAAAAAAAATTATACAGGAAAAAACCAAAATAGACATTTTAATATATTTCAAAATAGATGAAATAATATATATTCACCACTTTTTTTTTTAACATTTCCCTTTGATATGGTGATTAACCATGCTTAGGACATTAACTGATCTTTATTCTTAAAGTTCCTGAGGATTAGATTTGCACTGAGTGCAGGTGTAGTGGCCACACCACTCTCTGAAGAAAGTGTTTATTCCTGGGCCACGATAACATTCATCAAAACAGTATTGCTTCAAAGCCTAACTAATACTGCAAAAAAAGAAGGAAAAGTTTGCTAAGCAGGCATTGTTTACCCTGAAACAGAAAACCCACAGAATTTTAGAGTTGAAAGGGATGTTAGATCATCCCAGTATATCTGTTTAATTTCAGCCTGAGGAAACAAGCTTAAGAGAAGTAACCTCTAGTATTTACAAAGATGTGTGAGTGTGTGTCCGTGTGTGCATGTTGTATTTTACAAGGAGAAAGTTGGATTGCCTTAGACCTCTGTCATTCTAAGAGTTTATGGATTTTTAACTACCCAGGCTTTAAACCTACCCAAAGGAGAAAAGGTCAAATACACAAAAAGTTAATCTCTTCCTTGCTTTTAAAAATTAATTTGGCTCGTTCAATAATTTTTATTTAATGACTAATGGCCAAGTGTTGAATCAGATGCTTCATTTGAAGACATAAACCAGATGTAGTTCCTGGCCTCAAAGATCTTCCAAACTAAAATTATTTTGTTTACCATTTGTGGTATAGAAAAACAGTAACTTCTGTGTAGAGACACCTATTCAACAATTGTTAAGATAAAATAACCATGAACTAGTTGAGTTATATATATATATATATGTTTGTTTGTTTTTTCTTTCAGGTCAAACGCTATTCAAAGTAGTAATCAAATCTCTTTCACCTGAAGAGTTAGTCCGGATTCATGTCCCTAAACCTTTGGACAGGAATGATGGGACATTTTTGATGCGATACAGGATGTATGAAACTGCCAGGGAAGGGCTGAAGATAGAGGTACTTTATGGTGATGAACATGTGGCCCAGTCTCCCTATATTTTGGAAGGTAAGTGATCACTAAGTGACCCAGAGGCAGCCTTCTGTGCAGAGCGGATGCCTTTTTGAACGGGTCATGTGCAACGGAGTAAACATGGCATATGAGCCTCCTGGGGCTCAATTTAATTTGAAATTTTAAGGAAAAAAACTAAGAGGTTTAAATGATAAACAAACAAAAAAGTCTGATAAAGTATCTTTGTTCCTCTATATTCCTAAAGGTTTCCCTATTTAACAGTTGTTTTGAGCAATTTAATTATGAGCTTTGATGTAGTTTTCTTCATGTTTCTTGTGCTTGGTTTTGTGGACCTTATTGAATCTTCAGGTTTATAGTCTTCATTAAATCCAGAAAAATTTTGGCCATTATTTCTTTGGATATTTTTTCTGTTTTACCCCGGAATTCCTCCACACATTCTAATTATCCATGTATCAGGCTTGAAATTATCCCACAGCTCATTGATGCCCTTTTCATTTGTTAAATTCTTTTCCTGGTTTCATTTTGTATAGTTTCTACTGCTATATTGTTAAGTTCACCAATCTTTTCTTCTGCAATGTCCAATTTATCGTTAATTCCATCCAATGTATTTTTCATCTCTTGATGCTTTTTCTTCTTCTCTAGCTTTCTTCTGGGATGCAGTTAAGTTATTTGGAAACACTTGAACCTTTCAAATTTTGCTTTTACAATTTGTTAGGCAAGTCCAGAGCCATGTTTAGTCAAGAGCTAATTATTCCTCACTACTTGGGCAATACCTGTCTACCGTTCTACCCAAATTCCATGAATTAAGCTGCTCTCCACTTTGGCTGGTATGAATAGACACTATTCACAAGCCTATGTGAACAATGGGTACTGTACCTCTAGCCCTTCTATGGTTCTTTTCCTGCCTTGGATAGTTTCCTCACAGACACACTCATCAGGATGCCTCAACACAGGAAGGAAACTGTGCAGATCTCTGCAACATGGTCTCTCTCTGTCTTTTCAAAAAGTCTGTCCTACAAATTCTAGCTGCCTCCATCTCCCTGGACTTTC
>JAQQAC010019289.1:13953-35346 GCA_029783875.1 Phataginus tricuspis
TTAGGTTTATTCCTAGGTATTTTATTCTTTTTGATGCAATTGTGAATGGAATTGTTTTTCTGATTTCTCTTTCTGTTAGTTCGTCGTTAGTGTATAGGAAAGCAACAGATTTCTGTGTTAATTTTGTATCCTGCAACTTTGCTGAATTCAGATATTAGTTCTAGTAGTTGGACCATCTTTCTTCAAAGGAACATTCTGAGCCCTGAAGGAATCTTGCTGTGAGAGCCCCACCTCCAAGATGCTCCCTTACTTCAAGCCTGACTCGCTGCCTCCGGCGGCTGTGATCTGTGTCTTAGGCTTAAAGAGCCATTTTAGAGGCCATGTTTCAAGGACCAGATGTTATTCCTGGTACTCAAACTCTAAAATACAAGAGCACAGTATAATAAAAAGATAAAACTTGGAAGTATTTCCTGCCTTCCCTCATTTTATTCCTGTGGCCATTTTCAAAAAGTCTCAGCTGGTTTCCTCTCCCAGCAGGTATGCTTGGAGGAGCTGCTTTTCTGGGGCCATTTGGGGGACAGGGGACTGTCTGCTTTGCCTCCCCTTGAGGGGCCAGCGCTGCAGCAGGAGAGGCAGGTGCACCAGGGCTGAGTCGGTCGAGCCCGGCGTCCGCACGGAAAGACCAGAGGGCAGCCCCTCCATCTGCACTCGGACTCTGACAAGCCCCGCTACAGTGTGGGCCGAACCTGCCACCGCCTCTGCAGGACTCCCCGGGCCGTGAGCGGTGGTGGCTGTGAGGTAGGCTCCTGCCGGTGGCAGACGGGTTCTCAGGCTCCTGGGGCACTCAGGCAACTCAGTAAAGCAGGTTTCTCTGTGTTTTTCTGCCTCTTTGTCCCTCTTCACCTTTTGCTGGGGACCTATCGTCCCCACCGCAGACTAGCCTCTCACCACATGCATGTACCTGTCCATCAGGAAACCCTAAGCTGAACTTGCTAGGACCACGTGAGGCACCTTCTAACATAAACAGGTGACCCAGGAAAAGAGAATGAACGCTGTGCTGCACTGGGACAAATGCCTGGTGACTTATCCTTGGCACTTCAGGGCAGGTGGAAGCCCCATGTCTGCCTTGTTTCCTTGGAGCTGAGTCATCGTCCACAGTAATGCTTTGACCTCTGAGCTCTCCCTGCTCCTGGAAACCTGTGTGGGCACGAGCTCTCCTTTGGGCTGTCAGCATCCACTTTTCTGTCCTCGGGCTGCTGGGGCAGCGGTGGGGCACGAGGCATGTGGGGTTGGCATCCCGGGAGCACCGGCCTGCACGCCTTCCCCAGGCAGTACCCACAGGGCACACTGGGCTCCCGCAGAGGCGGGCTGGAAGGCCGAGGGTGTCAGCCTAAATGGGGTGGTGGGAGCAGAGAGGGGCACGTGCTGGGTGTGTCGCTCTTGGTGCCCCTCCCAAACTGAGGCGAGCGCTTTCACTTCTGCTTCATGGTCAGGAATCCGGGGCCCCAGAATTAAGATGTCAGATCACCCCACAAATGGGGGGGTGCCTAACCTCAGCCTGCTTGGAAGTGGTTCTTGTGGTGAACCTTAAGGGTCAGTAGGAAACAGAAGGGGCCGGATGGAAGGGGTTTTGTGGCGAGCAGGAGAGCCCCCTCCACACGGCTTTAGTCCCTGGAGAAGCAGGTGTCACCACGTGTCTCTGCGTGTCAGGCACAGGTCGGTGCTGAAGACAGACAGGCTGCTTGAGCCGCTGTTCCCTTGAGGACTTTGCAGTCCAGTGACAGAGGAGGGAAAAATGAAGTGGTATGTGAAAATGGGCTTTTTTTTAAATGGTGAGGTATTTAGTTTACAGCTAATATAAAAAGATGAGAGCCTGAGTTCACAAAGACGTCCTAATCTAAGGGCCATTCCAGTCTATCGCCTTTATTAAAAACAGCATTATTTTAGGTGAGAAAACCTTTCAAAGCTCCCAGCCCCATCCCACAGTAAAGGGGACCCCACTGCATGTTGCCTTTGAAGACGAGCTAAGGTTCCTGCTCAGGCTCCTGGAGGCCTTTAGCAGGAGTCATCTTTAAAAATTCCTTTGGCAAAAAGCTCAGCACTGACAACGCTGTCTCGTGTCCTGACAGGTGGCAGACATGGCTGGCGACGGGAGCGAGGAGATCATGTTCATCTGTAAGTGGCCTGTCCTCAAATGCACATGGGCGCAGCGCTTGCTGTCTGGGCAAAGCCATGGCCGCATTGTGTTTTCATGATGTAGCGCCACCTTCTTTTACAATCGAAGCTATTTTGCTTGCTTTAAGAAACACAGTTTATTACATGAGAAACGCACTGCAGAGGTGCGGTTGTAGAAGGGCCAACTTTGCATGGGGTGGCAGCTGATTCACTAAAGTAGACCAAGGGTTTAGAAAGAAATTTACAAGGTGTTTGATTTACAGTAAACAGGCTAAATTGGTGAATTTTCATTCATTCTCATTCCTTGGGGAGATCATGTTCTCCATCGGCATACAGGTGACTGTGCCTTGAAATGTGCTGCACAGCTGGGTCTTCTCCTTGGTGGGGGGCGTGGCAGGCACCCGCGTCAGGCAGGGAGGCTGCGCTACCCGGGTTTAGAGCCACACCACCTCTGCCTGCCGTCCCCTCTGACGCCCAAATGTCTGCCTGCAGGGTGTGAGGACTGCGGCCAGTACCACGACTCCGAGTGTCCTGAGCTGGGCCCCGTGGTCACGGTCAAAGACTCCTTTGTGTTAAGCAGGGCAAGGTGAGTGAGCGCCTCAAGCTGTTTCGCAGTCCTGCCTGTCAGACAGGGTCGTGGGCTGGGGCGAGAGCCTGGCGGCCTCTGTGTCTGCAAAGAGGGAGGAAACATCAGAGGAAGGAGAAAGAAAGGCTGCGAGAAAGGCTGTCCTCAGACTCCCACGGGCACCCATTTCTGTCCCGCGGTGAACCACGCAGCCAGCCACTAGGAGGAACCAAGAGGGGTTTCAAAGGCCTTAGAGTGAATGTCCCGCGTCCAGTTCAGGCGTCTGGGACGCAGCAAGGCAGCCGTGGAAGGGCCAGCTGCCGGGTCCATCTGTGTGGCGGGTGTTGCTGGCCCTGCCTGTGGGCCTGCTCATTCAGCTTTCTCCATGGCCAGATCGGTTGAGGCCTGCCATCTGACAGATGCCTGCAGTGGGCAAGGTGGGCTCGGGGGCTGGCGGGCACTGGGCCACCAGTGCTGGTAACAAGGCAAAGCCAGCATGGCTTCTGGCAAAACATCCTCAAGGGCTCTGCCATTCTGTTTCCCCAAGGGGCGATGTCCCCTGGCAGGCCAGAGCAAGGGCTCTGTGCGGCTGCCTGGTTCACAGCCCGTGTCTGCCGCGTGGGAGCTGTGTGGACTCGGAGGAGGCTTTCTTCTGGGCACACTTTCGTGGCCCCCCCCCGTGCAGTGGAGAGGATAGCAGTGCCCCTGTGAGGCCGTCGTCATTACATAGGATACAGCGCTTGGCATATGGAGGTGCCGAAATTGTTATCTTATTGGTATTATTTCTAGAAGGTTCCCTACATATTTTCATTGCCTCTTTACTTTTTCTCACTGTGACCTACCTTCTCAAAACAAGGAGATTAATATTTTTGCCTAGAGATAGTCCCCCAAACCTCTAGTAATTGCCTGTTGCCCACAACAGTCCAGTGGGAACAGTAGCCCTCTGTGATTGGGTCCTCTGTCTTGTCCACCTTTCTGTCCATTCCTGGGAGGGATCTGCTCCCTCCAGGTGCCCTGGGGTCTGCCCTGCTCCCCTGCCTGGGCTCATGGCCCACGTGCCTCCCTCCTCCAATGCCACATCCTTGCCATTCTCCTAGTTTAGTTAAAAAGGCTGCAGCTTCCCCAGTTCAGCCTAGCTGGAAACCCTTTCCTGGTTTGAGCATGTGGCGCTTTGCTCTTTCTCTGGCACTTCCCTCAGCCAACAGGTGCTAGGGAGCTGAGGGTCTCTTGCTTTATTCAATTTCTAGGTCATCCCTTCCTTCCAACTTGGAGATCAGACGACTGGATGACGGAGCCGAGGGAGTGTTTGCTGTAACTCAGCTCGTCAAGCGGACACAGTTTGGTCCATTTGAGTCAAGGAGGGTTGCCAAATGGGAGAAGGAGTCTGCGTTTCCACTGAAGGTAGAGGCTGGTGCCAGCAGATTAGGAACTGGATGTTTTATGACCGTCCTCCTGTGCCAATGGGGAGCTATAACCACTGAGTTTCAGTGATTTATAAATATCTTGGAATCTTGGAAACAGCTTTAAATACTATAGTTCTTAATTTTCAAGACATGTTTCTTTTCTTTTTTTAGTTTGTTTTTATATCACAGAAGTATCAAAGCTAAATTAGTATTTTATAATTTTCAACTTTGCAAAACTCGAGAGTGTTTTAAAATGTATGCCAGAGGAGACCCAAAATGCTGCCTTTACTTCTCTAGGACACCCTAGGTCAGTCTCGCAGGCGTTAGGACTTGGTGATTTCTGGAGTTTTTGCAGGGGTGTGCCCGTATAGTTATTGTCACACCTGTGCAGAGTAGATGGTACTTTGCGGAGCTCTTTCAAAAGGAAGGTGTTTTGTTTAGGTAGCCATGAGACACCAGACAACCTTTGGCAGCTCTAAAAAGCACATCAGACTGGAAAAATATAGCTTTTACGTGAAATTGAGAAAAACAAAATGGATGTCAGTTGCAGAAGGGGCTTCAGGTACTTAACATAAACCCTGTGGAAGAGCCATGAGGCCAGGGGCGCCGGTGTTGTTCTGGTTTTGTCCTCGCCCCTGGTGTAGCACCCTGCCCAGAACGTTTGTGTGTCTGTGAAATACACCAGTGAGGAAAAGGGTGCTGGCAACCCAACAGTTAACCTACAGAAGCGAATGTTTCAGGTCAGAGGGGATATAGACAACCTCAAATTTTTGGCAACCCTTTGAAAAATTGAGCATACAAGGCAGACTTCAGCAAAATGGGAGAAAAGAATGGCATTTGATTTGTTTACAAAAAAGAAAAAAAGTCTATTTTATGTGAAGGAATAACGCAAAGAGGCCTAAGGCCAGGCCCCACAAAGGCCGTTGGTGGCCGTCCTCGAGGCCAGCCGCTGTGGGCATGTGGCTGGGCTTGTGCCCTTTGGGAAAGTCTTTTTTGGTGGTGTCTTTCAGTGACTGGGTTCTCCAGATCTGCAGGTGGTTTTGAGTTGCTTCAGCACACCCTCAGTGTTGAGCAACTCTGTGCCTGGGGGCAGCTTTATGCCCACCAGTGGCAGGGCGGAGGCTCCCTGGGAGCTTGAGCCCACACGGCTGGGGGTCCTTAGGCACCTGGTGACCCCCTCTGCAGCCTCCCTTACTTCCGAGGGCTCTGTCCTTGGAGTGGCCTCTAGCTTGTTAGCAATGGGGAGTCCCTACAGGAAAAGTTCAGGATGAGGGAGAGTTTCTTTCTACAGAAGGAAGCGATGATTGTGTCCGAAAATACAGGACAAGAACCCCCGGTACTCATGCAGTTACTTCAAACTTCAAAATATCTGTGTTTCTCCCCCAGCTCCCTTCCGGCATTTAATCCCAAAAGCAACCATGATATGTTACAGATGACAGCAGGCTTATAAAGACTGAGGAATTTTGCTAAAGTGAGTAGACACACTTGTAACGGAGCCAGGAGAAGGACTCAGATGTCTTGATGCCTTTTGGGACCACAAGTAGAACTCATATATCCTAAATCCCAGCTGGGCCATGTGTAGAACTCAGGTGTCCAGATGACACCTGGACCGGGGATAGAGTTCAGGTGTCCCAATGGGAGCTGGACCGGGGGCCAAAGTCAGGCGTCCTCATGCCACTGGACCAGGAAGAGAACTCAGAGGGCCCGTCTGAAAACTGAGGAGAATCTGAGTGTCCGGGTTCTATGCCTGGACCGTGAACAGGCCTCAGATGGCTCAATTCCCACCTGGGTCGTACATACAGAGCTTAGGCGTCCTGATAATTCCAGAAAACAGGTCCCACATGGAGCCCAAGGGTAGAACCCAGGCTTCCTTGTGCTTCCTGGAACAGCAGTAGAACTCCGGGGCCCACCTGGATCACAAGGAGAACTTAGGCCTCCTGATTCCCAATTGGATCAGGTGTTCCAACTCCCCGCTGGGCCGCCCGATGACACCTGGGCCTTTTGCTGTGCCTGCTTCTTTCTGCCTGTGACCAGCCAGGTCTGTGTAAGCCACATGGTCCCCCAGTGACTCTGCTACCCACTGTAAACCGCAGATGGGTCCTCTGGGGAGCCTGACCAGGCTCCACACACCGCTGTCTGGATTGGTTGCTCTGGAGCCCCAACGCACCCCCGCTGCTGTGTAGACTTGGGTAACCCTCCCCCTGCCCCCCCGTGGCGGCTGTGCTCGCCTGCAGGTGTTCCAGAAGGACAGGCACCCCGTGTGCTTTGACACTTCCAATGAGGATGACTGCAACTGGATGATGCTGGTTCGGCCGGCGGCAGAGCCTGCACACCAGAATCTGACGGCCTTCCAGCACGGCAGTGACGTGTACTTCACCACGTCGCGCGACATCCCCGCCGGCACCGAGCTGCGGGTGTGGTACGCGGCCTTCTACGCCAAGAAGATGGACAAGCCCATGCTGAAGCAGGCCTGCTCCAGTGCCCACGGTACATGCCCAGCTTTCTTCCTGGCCCCTGCCTCTGTCGTGCTCTGCATGGGTACTGATGGCTCCTTGGCCACTGCAGTCACCGACTGCAGTGAGGGAATCGTGCCTGTGAGCTGGTGGGCGTGGGAAGCACCAAGGGGCTGGTCTGGTCTTGACCCCCATGCCTGGGTCTGTTTTCTGCTTGTTAAATATCTGGGCTGATAGCCAGTTGGACAAGGTCAGCCCTACACAGACACTGGCTGGTGGGAAGTTCAACCTTGATATATCTAGGCACTGAACACCACACGCTAATACTCAGCTCTGGCCTCAGGGCTCTGCAGAGTAACTCATCCTCCCATCCTCTGGGCAGGATGAGTGTCCCTATATTTGGACAGCAGAGACAGAGCACAGAGAGAGGCTAAGGAACCTGCCCCGAGTCAGTGCTGGGGATGCAGGAGTCAGGATTAGAACCTGGAATCTGGCTCGGGCGATGGTGCTTGGGGCCCCCGGATTTGGGGTATGTGCACAGGGCATGCCCCTGTGTGAGTGTGTGTGCGCGCATGTGTGTTCAGAGAAAGCCCTAGTGAAGGTCATGTAGAGTTGCCCAAAGGCAATGTTCCTGTTGGAAGAACAATCCAAAATGTGCGATCTGCTAACCCAGGGTCCGGGCCCCGCTTTGTGACATGCCTGGAGTCTGACTCCTTTCTGCCCACCTTGTGGGGCCCTGTGGGGCAGGCCCTCACCACGTGCAACCTGAGGCCACAGGAAATCGGTGACGCTTGGCAGCTTTGCCTTGTCAGAGCGGCGGTTTCCTGTGCTCAGCCTGACACCTCCCAGGGGCAGTCACACTTACTGCTGGGGCAGAAATAGGCACTTCCTTCTGACCCCTGATATGGCAGGATTCTGTCAAGGAAATGGTTTCTTTTTTATAATGAACATGATGTGATACAAACCAGCTCTACAGGGAGTCTGCACACCTGGGAGGTTTGAGCCTGTCATGTGTGCTGGTTGAGGTTGTGGTTTGTGAACGGCTCCCCAATGGCACCCTCCTGGTTGAGCGCCAGGCAGTGCCTGAGCGGAGGAGTCCCGAGACAGTGGGAACAGAGCGCCATGCACGGGGCCCTAAACAACAGTGATGGATTGTCTCAGTCTCGGGGTCCCGAGCCCAGGGTCACGGTGTGAGCCGGGTTGGTTCCTTCTGGCGGCTGTGCAGAACAGTCCTTGCTGGGCCTCTCTCCTGGCTTCTGGTGTTGCTGGGACCCCTTGGTGTTCCTTGGCCTGCAGATGCATGGCCCAGCCCTGACTGTCTTTGCATGGCCTGTACGTGCTCTGCCCTTGCGAGGACACCAGTCCCGGGATTGAGGCCCCCTGTGATCCAGGGTGATCTCATCGGGACTTGATGATGTTTGCAAAGAACCTGTTCGGGGTTCCAGGTGCATGTGACTTTTGGGGGGCCACTCTTCAACCCCTTGCAGGCTGGCTGGGGTGGTGGAGTGATGCCCCTGGGGAGTGTCGGTGGGGAGCCAGCCTCCTGCACTGGACTCCGGTGGCTGCCGAGGGTTGCCCCCTTCCCAGAGGTATTTTCAGAGCAAGACTGTGACCTTTATGGGGCAGACAGGATTTGGAGAGACCTGTAGCTGGTCACCTGGCTGCTCCTAGCCTCACCCTGTAGGATTTGCTAAGATCCTCCACCTGGGGAGGCCCCCCTCAGCAGTGCCCTGCTGGATCGGGCTTCACTTCCCAGCTCGGCAAGGCCAGCTCACCCATGCTGTCCAAGCTCACAGAGCTCCTCCCGACCTGGTTTCCCGTGTCCTGATTCCATGGGACCTGAGCAGCTGGTGTGGAGTGTGTCCTGCCGGGACCAGCCAAGGCTGTGCACTGCGGTTTGGGTTATTAGAGGCTGACCTTGTAATTGTGTCCTGGGTGATGTCACACCCTTCCCTGACTCTCAAGGTCACATTCAAAGCAAAGACTGCCACTCCTTATCAGAGTTAAGGTTGTTCTGTTTACCATTTACCTACTGGAGAACTCTTTCAGCTGGAGCTAAGCTTGAGAAAATAGATTTTGATGAAATTAGTCTGGGACTGTGTTGACCAACGCAGCTGCTTCCTAATAGCTCTTATTCTGTAATACGAGGGTGACTGTGCCTTCCAGTTTACGCATGATCTTGGCCTAAATAATGGTGTCCTATGTTCTCAGAAGGCCAGAGGAGGAATCACACAGTCACCCTAAACAAGCTTTTGAATTGGGAAAATAAAGAAGTGACTTAGGTACTCTAAAATTTTAGAAGTACATCTTAGGGTTTTCACTCTCTGTTTGGGGACAAGTGGCAAGCAAGGATTTAGAAATGTAGGGAAGCCATTGACCACGATTGACTGTCAGCTGGGTTCCTTATTTGCCACCAGTGAGCACTAGGAGCAGTGAGCACTGGGTTCCGCAGCCCCGTGCACCCCGGGAGGCCTCCCAGGGTCCCAGTGACGCCTGCCACTGTACCAGCGCCCGCTGGTGAATCAGCGACACCTCACAGTGTGTACCACCCAGCCCCTCCCTTAAGCCCATCCCCCTGTTCCGCAGGAGGCCCCTCCTGGCACAGGGCAGCTTCTAGAACCCTGCTCCTGCTCCAGCCCTGCCCACCCCGAGCACCTGGGGCCCAGCACCGTCTCAGTGTGCGACCTACTGTAGCCGCGCATGGGGAACCCACTACTGCCCGCTTCTTAGAAACTAGAGTGGAAACCATGGCCTGTGAAGAGAGGCCCAGAACACCTAGACAGTGGCCGCCTGCCTGATTCCGATCACCCAGATCCGACAGGCGGGGAGGTGGCTTCCCCTGCCCTCAGCACTGAGGCCTCCCCATCCTGGCCTCTGGTCTGGACGCGCCCTTGAGACAGGCTGTACAGTGGAGGGGAGGCACCTTGTGTGGCCACCACTGGGCCTTTGGCCCAAAGCGGGGGTGCGGGGGGCACAGAGTACTGCGAATGCGGCCCGAGGGACCACCAGTGTGTTCCAGAAGGTTGTGCTGGGGCTGACGACAAGGGGCAGTCGTCTTCCTTGTAAACGATTCAGGATCTTTCTGGGGAGCATCAGAATAGCCACGCCTCGCCGATTTAATTCTGTCTCCTTTTTGCATTTGCTTCCACTTGCATCTCTGTCGTGGTGCCCGGCCAGTTTGGAGGTGGCAGGAAATACAGAGAAAAGGTGGCTTCCCCCTGAAAGAGCAGTGACATGCTTCTTTAAAAAACTAATTTTTACTATTTTTTTTCTGGTACTGGATTTGCTTTTCTAATTTTTCTTGAGCTCACATTGTTGTTGTTTTTCCTTTCTCACACAAACCTGGGCCTGTTGACAGATGAAGGCCCAAGAAGCACGAAAGGTCTTAACGGGTGAGCGTGTCGGGTTCAGAATCAGCTGCCGTCACCAGCAGATTAAATAGAAACACATTTCACACCACTTGGGAAACTATTTTGAATCACATGTAACATCACCGTTTTAACAGTGACTCTGCATTTATTACTAGCATCTTCTAGTATGTTTTAAAAATCACATTGACATATAGTTTACATGTAATAAAACTTACCAATGCTTCAAGTGTACAGTCCAGAGAGCTTTGACAAAAGTGTGCAGTTGTGTAAGCTCCACCACAGTCAGGATCTAGAACATTCTTACTCTGTATGGTTTTGCATTCCATCCCCTTGTGACTAGCAAGCTACTTCATGTCCCTGTGGGTTCTGCCATCTCTTTTTTAGTCTTTTGAAAATCTGTGAGTTTTTATGTAGTTGAGGCCATTTTGTTGCTTCCTCTTATTTACATACGCATTCTTACTTGTCTTCAGTGTTTCCTTGTTAATTCTGTCTCTGTGGCCTCATTGTTATGGCTGTGTGGTGTGACGTTTTGCTTCCATGGTCATTTAAGTGATTGGTAGTCAAGAATTGCCTTCTGATTGTTGGCTATTTCTTTTTATTAAAAATTCTTATCTTTTTAAGATCATTTCTGGGAAGTAGAGCCCTTCCCTTGATGAGAGAACAGTAGTCATGACTAGTTCTCCTAGGTAGTCCTGCCGTGTGAGCAGCAGAGCACCAGGGTCCTTGCTCCAGGTTGGTTTGCATTTGCATTTGTGGGGGTGGAAACCTTATTGTGGGAGACCGCAGCTCATTGCCCTGAAGAAATAGCATTGATTCCCAGCTAACCACTCCTCAGCTGCCTTCCCTGAGACTCCCACCTGCTAGTGTGCTTTTCTGTAAGCTCCCACATGTGTTTGCGGAGGTGAGTGCGAAGCAGGAGTTGGGCTCCAGATCCCATTTGTCCACAATCTCCTGATAATCTTCAACCAGTGGGTTCCCAGCATGCAGGTGCAGAGGAAGAGAGGCCGGGATGGGGCACCCCTAACACCTGCCTACTAGGTGCTTGCTCCTGACTCAGCTCTGGTTTTAGTATAACAAAAAATGTCATACCAATTTATGTTTCTTCCTTCTTGTTATCTTACAAAGACTCAGAAAATGCAGGCAAACCACTACAGCAACGGCCTCCCTCTTTTTCTTCTATCCTTGCAGCCTGATTGCTAGTGTTTGATACACAAAGAGTTGTGCTCTGTCCTGGGACTGCACGTATGTGCAGTTGCAATTCTGGATGGTATTTTAAGGACCTAGGAGTTTTGCTGTATGAGTGGCCCGGACGTTGTGGTGGCTCATGTGCATCAACAGGCTGTGCGGTGAGAGGGGCCAGAGTGGTGGTGAGGACTGGTGGCTGTGGGCCAGCACTGCCAGGCTGCCACAGGGCTCAGGAAACCGAGCTGGGCCAGGAAATCAGGGACACACACTCTCAGAAGGTCCCCAACATTCAGGTCTCACAAGAGCATCAGTGATTTTTTGTTAAAAAGAAGGCTGCAATTCCCTCTTCGCAGCCAGGGCCTCCCTCTGTGTTCCAGGAGCCCTGGCCATCATCTCCAGGCAGTACTGAGTGCCGAGGAGAGGCCAGAGGCACTGCCCTGGTGGGACAGGTAGCCATATAAATGCAAATTCAAATTAAGTAAAATAAATATGCATCTCCCCAGGGCCACTGGCTGCTACGTTGACAGTCCAGTTAGAGCAGCTCTGCCCTTGCACCTGTCCCTCTGTCCTCTGTGTGGGCAGTGGGAGGCTGAGGAGGTCACTTTGGTCTGTAGGATGCATTTTTTTCTTGAAGTCTCACGAAGAGATGCGTCTGGCCCCCAGGACTGGTTCTTGGAAGGAGCCACATTTCCATGCCTGGGGACAGGCCCTGAGGCAGGCTGCTGTGCCTCCACCCTCCATGCTCAGTGTCCCTCATCCATGAAATGGAGGTACTCAGCAGGACCCAATGAGGGCCTGTGTGTCAAACTCCAAGAATGGGGCCAGGGAAATACCAACAGCATTCTTCAACGAACTAGAGCAAAGAGTTCTAAAATTCATATGGAACCACAGAAGGCCCTGAATAGCCAAAGCAATCCTGAGAAGGAGGAAGAAAGCGGGGAATTACGCTCCCTGACTTCAAGCTCTACTACAAAGCCACAGTACTCAAGACAATTTGGTACTGGCACAAGAACAGACCCACAGACCAATGGAACAGACTAGAGATCCCAGATATAAACCCAAGCATATACGGTCAATTAATATACGATAAAGGAGCCATAGACATACAATGGGGAAATGACAGCCTCTTCAACAACTGGTGTTGGCAAAACTGGACCGCTACATGCAAGAGAATGAAACTGGATTATTGTCTACCGCATACACAAAAGTAAACTCAAAATGGATCAAAGACCTGAATGTAAGTCAGGAAACCATAAAACTCTTAGAAGAAAACATAGGCAAAAATCTCTTGAATATAAATATGAGCAACTTTTTCCTGAATGCATCTCCTCGGGCAAGGGAAACAAAATAAAAAATGAACAAATGGGACTTCATCATGCTAAAAAGCTTCTGTACAGCAAAGGACACTATCAGCAGAACAAAAAGGCATCCTACAGTATGGGAAAATATATTTATTTGTAAATGACATATCTGACAAGGGGTTAACATTCAAAATATATAAAGAACTCACACGCCCAACGCCCAAAAAGCAAATAACCCTATTAAAAAATGGGCCGAGGATCTGAACAGACACTTCTCCAAAGAAGAAATTCAGATGGCCTACAGGCACATGAAAAGATGCTCCACATCGCTAATCATCAGGGAAATGCAAATTAAAACCATAATGAGCTATCACCTCACACCCGTTAGGATGGCCAACATAGAAAAGACTAGGAACAACAAATGCTGGCAAGAATGTGGAGAAAGGGGAACCCTCCTATACTGCTGGTGGGAATGTAAACTAGTTCAACCATTGTGGAAAGCATTATGGAGGTTCCTCAAAAAACTAAAAATAGAAATACCATTTGACCCAGGAATTCCACTCCTAGGAATTTACCCTAAGAGTGCAGCAGCCCAGTTTGAAAAAGACAGATGCACCCCTATGTTTATTGCAGCACTATTTACAATAGGCAAGAAATGGAAGCAACCTAAGAGTCCATCAGTAGATGAGTGGATAAAGAAGATTGGTACATATACACAATGGAATATTATTCAGCCATAAGAAGAAAACAAATCCTACCATTTGCAACAACATGGATGGAGCTAGAAGGTATTATGCTCAGTGAAATAAGCCAGGTGGAGAAAGACAAGTACCAAGTGATTTCACTGATCTGTGGAGCCTAAGAACAAAGGAAAAACTGAAGGAACAAAACAGCAGCAGATTCACAGAACCCAAGAATGGATTAACAGTTGCCAAAGGGAAAAGAACTGGGGAGGGTGGGTGGGAAGGGAGGGATAAGGGGAATAAGGGGCATTCTGATTAGCACACATAATGTCCGGGGGGCATGGGGAAGGCAGTATCGCACAGACAAGACAAGTAGTGATTCTATAGCATCTCATTACGCTCATAGACAGTGACTGTAATGGGGGATGTGGGGGGACTGGATAATGGGGGGAGTCTAGTAACCACAATGCACAATGTTGCTCATGTGATTGTACATTTAAACCAAAATAAAAAAATAAATAAAATAAAAAACCAGAAATAAAAATAGAAAAAAAAGAGTGGGGCCAGGGATGCTGAGAGTGCTCACCAGGGTGAGCTGGTATCTTTGAGTCACTGTCCCCCCTCAGGTGCCTTCCCCGCTGGGCTGGAGCTGTGCAGGAAGGCCGCTGCTCTGGCTCACCTTTTGTCCACTCCTTGCAGCTGCAGGCGTCCCGGAGAACAGCGCCCCTGTGGAGCCAGAGCCCAGCCAGTGGGCGTGTAAAGTGTGTTCCACCACCTTCCTGGAGCTGCAGCTCCTGAATGGTAAGGGGTGGTGTTTTTTCAGCCAAGTGGGCTCATTAGCTGGCTCTGCTCTGTGGCCGAACTCTCCCTATGACGCAGGTCATGTTGGCTGTATTTGCTGTTTGAGCCTCTCACCCTCTCTAGACTGAGTTCCTCAAGGACCCTCCCCCAGCACCATGCCCTAAATATGGAACAAACCAAGAATAACAGCCTCCTCCTACCAAAGGCCAGTGTGCTCACAGGCGCCGCCCCTCGTGGGCCACCCCTCCCCTCCTCGCTGGGGCCCTGCCATCCGGCTTGCCAGTCCATTCCGGATTTCTGTGTCCATCCCTGCCTACCTGTTGCCTTGGGCTCTGGTTGTCTCTAAGGGAAGCCTTTAAAGCGCTTCAGTTGGAAAGGGCAAAGTTGTCTTGCTTTCATGCAGTGTCTTTAAGCCACAATTTTGTTTATCCTGAACTGAGCATTTGTCAGTATTCTCTTTAGAAACTGTATTTTTAAGTTATTGTGTTATGTATTCATCACAGAAAAATTAGAAATTACAAATATGCTTGAAGAAAATAAAAATCACCTCTAACGTCCCGCCTGGAGGGAACCACACTGCTCTTTGGACACGTCCTTCCCCAGTCTTGGCACATCTGTGTGTAGGCACGCTTTTATTTTTCACAGAACTTGTGCCTGGGGATCCTGCCCTGCTTTTATCACCTAACTTACTTTTTAAAGTAGTTGTGTTTGGTGCAGTGGGCAAGCTTTTATTTTCAAAAGCAATGGAACTAAAGTTTACTTGCCTATGCAGAGGGCATACTCTCAGCAAATACAATTAAACAAACCAGATGGGGGTGGGGGGTGGGCTTCCTCACACACCTGTGGATTGGCTCCCCTCTCCTGCAGAGCATCTGTTGGGTCATTTGGAGCAAGCCAAAGGCCTTCCTCCAGCCGGCCAGCACGAGGTGACTCCTGAGAAGGAGCCAGAGGCACCCCAGGGGGAGCCTCCTCCAGTTCCCAACAGTGTGAGTGCCTCCAAAGAGCAGAAGAAAAAGCCTCGAAGGGGGAGAAAACCCAAAGCGTTGAGACCAGAGCAGCCTGTGGACATCGTTGAAGACAAGGAGCGAGCAGGTGAGGCTGGTCCTGGGAGGTGAGTTGGGAGGGGGCTGGTCCTGGGAGGTGGGTCCCAGGGAAGGGGGAGGGACCCAAGGCCACATCACCTCCTTGCTGGGCAGGGAACTCAACGTGGGGAGGCCTTGTGGAGGCAGGATGAAGCTCTTGTCCTTTTCTGTCTGTTAGCTCTTTGAGCACCTGTCCTGGAGTATGCAGGCTGGGCATGCTGACGCCACCTGTCAAGCAGGGCCCACCTTTGTAAGCAGACCCCAGTCAGGACAGAGAACCTTGCCTTCTCCCCAGCCACTTTCCTCCCTGTGGTCACATGGCTCAGTCTTGCCCACCCTGGGATTTCATGTAACTGACACTCTTCCTGTGCCTGGCATCTTGCAGGTGGCATGTGGGGTAAGACTCATCCTCACTAGGTCTGGCCGCTCCTCCTCGTTTGCAGTGTGGGTACCCCACTGTCCGCTCGCCCACCTATCCCTGCTCCACATGGGATGGGTTTGTATCCTGTTTCCAGGCTGTGGCTAAGGCTCATTCTCTGTGGCAGCATCCTCAGTTGAGTGCGGAGGGACCTTTGACGCCTCTTTCTGGGTGTGCAGTCCCTGCAAGGCCTGTGTCCCTTGGTCCTCACATGGCCTTGCCGGCTCTGCCTTGTGCCTGCAGCTTCCCGGTGGGCCTCACTCATCCCGGTGCTCAGACACAGCTCCCCCTACCTTCATTACTGACCGCTGGGCTGTTTCCTTCCTGCCGTCTGGGATAGCCCAGGCTTTCTTTTGTGAGTGAGAAGAAATGCTCATTCTCAGAATTAAACAAGACACTGCAGAGAGGCCTCTAAGAATATTCCCAGCAGTGCCCTTTCCTGCTCTGGGTGTGCAGCAGCTCCCAGTCTGTGTCCCTTTTGGAACTGATAGAAGGGGAGTGGCTTCAGCGTGCCCTGGGCAGGCTCCCTACTTCTTTACAAATGGGTAGAGAAGGGAAGGGGGCAGAGCGCTTAAGTGATGATGTCACTAACAGTTGCATTAGGTAAAGTGGTAGAAACCAGTAGCTAAGTGTTTTTGTGTAATCCTCCCATGTTTCACTTTTTCCAGAGATTTGGGTCTAGATGCCTATTACTGTGCTTATTTGATATTAGACTCTTGTACAAAATGGTATCTGCTTTTGAACATGCTAAGGATGGCTTGTCTAATTAAAAAATTAGTATTTCCACTTCTCTATGAGGGTTGATTTAGTAAGTTAAAAGAGCCCACTGGATATCAAGATGTTTATGTTTATGTTGGTGTGAAAAGGGACTGAAACAGTGTTATAACTGCTGTGGTTTTGAAAAACATGAGTTAGAGCTCCACTTTAAGAGTAACATTTTCCTCTTGTAAATGTGCAGGTAAGTGTTTGGAGTCCAGAATATGCTAGTTTTCCTTTTTTTTTTTTCTGTCTTACAATCTGTGTCTACAACTTTGGCCTGGCAGCGGGCCCCTTGGGTGTGTCCTCTCGTTCAGTTGTGTTCTGACCCCTGCCCTGATGGTGACACGGCTTGTCCCGTCCCCTGTGCACAGAGCAAGTGGCAGAGATCATCACCGAGGTCCCACCAGACGAGCCTGTGGCTGTGACGCCAGATGAGCGGATTGTGGAGCTGGTGTTGGGGAAGCTGGCCGCCACCACCAGTGACTCAGGCTCGGTGCCAAAGTAAGGCCTCCTGCAGGGGCCAAGGGACTGATTGATTTCTTGTGGTGGGAAGTGGGTGCGCTTTGGAAGCAGCAAGAGCATTCTAGAGCCGTGGAGTGTCCTAGCACATCCCCTGTGAAAGCAGTTGTTAAAAATATTTTATTGTAAAATACACAGTGTAACATAAAATTTATCATCTTGACATTTTTAAGTGTACTAAGTCCATTTATATGCAGCCTTCACACCATCTTTCTACAGAACTTTAACATTTCCCAAACTGACACTCCATCCTTATTAACACCAACTCCTGTCCCCTCCCCCAGCCCACACGCCCACCATCCCACTTTGTGTAGCTTTGACTGCTCTAGGGACCTCATATCACTGGGATTTGTCCTTCTGACTGGCTTCTTTCCCCCAGCATCATGTCCTTATGACTCATCACGTCAGAATGTCCTTCCATTTAAGCTAAATAATACTCCCCTGTATGGATGGACCACATTGCGTTTATCCAGCCATCTGTGGTGGGCACAGCTTGGGTTGCTTTAACCTTTTGGCTGTTGTGAATATTGCCGCTATAATAAAACAGTTCTGTATTGGATTTCTGTAAACTGAACTGAATACCTTGCTCCGTTTTTCTTTTTGTGAACAAGGAAAATATTTGTATTTTTGTATTACTTAGGTAAATGTTTGTAGTGAAGTTGAATAAGTTGACGGTTTTTTGGGGGGGGGCCCTTTTTGGAGTGCCTCATAATTGTCGAAATGTGCCTGGTCCTGGAGTCCGGGAACCTATGGAAATACTGAAGACTGAGACCAAAGTGCTGTCAGAAATAAGTGTCACCTGTTTCTTTTTTTAATCTTACTTCCGAGAGGATTTTGGTGGCTTACCATCAGAAATACTTAATAGGGAGAAGAAATTTTTAAAATCAGGTTCAGGGAGTAGAGGCCGAACCAAGTGGGAAGTCACAGTAGCACAGCTTCTGTCCCCGGCTTCCTGGGAGCCGAAGTAGACGTGGCAAGACATGTGGCAGGTACGGAAAACACTGGCTGGTGACACGGCCCGTCAAGATGTGTCTCCTCGTAATGCCCCCCGACCTGGGGGTAAGGCCATTCCAAGATGGTTGCGACCTTAATTTTCCTCTCCAGTAGCCCCGTCTGCCTGTCTCACCAGTGCGCCTGTCTGCCCTGGCAGGTTTCCCCACCATCAGAGCAGCACCATCACGCTCAAGAGGAGTTTAATCCTCTCCAGCCGACACGGCGTCCGGCGGAAGCTGGTCCGGCAGCTAGGGGAGCACAGGCGGGTGTACCAGTGCAGCACCTGCAGCAAGGTCTTCCAGAACAGCAGCAACCTGAGCAGGCACGTGCGCTCGCACGGTGAGTCTGCAGGAGCGAGGGCGGGCGGGGCGACGGGGGGAGGGGAGGGGCCTGACGGGCGGGGCGGGGCCACGGAGGGTGGGGCGATGGACGGGGAGGGGCGGGGAGAGGGCGGGGCGCCGGGGCACACCCTGTGGCTGCATTGGCGGGGGCTGCCTGTCCGCAGACCTCGCGTACTCGGTGTCTCACGTGCCTCCAGGTGCGCCTGGAGTAGTGAATCGCTTTTATCGGTTTGCGTCGTAGGTGACAAGCTGTTTAAATGTGAGGAGTGTGCCAAGTTGTTCAGCCGCAAGGAGAGTCTGAAGCAGCATGTTTCTTACAAGCACAGCAGGAATGAGGTAGGTGAGCCCACCCGGTTCTCCTGGTCGCGGAGGAGCTGACAGTTCACTGAGCGATCGCGCTGGCAAGAGGAGCCTCCAAAGGACGGCCGCCGGCCGAGGACACGTCCGAGGTGGTCCTGGCCGCGCGGCCGCCCGGCGGGGAGGAGGCCAAGGCGCAGTAGGCGTCTCCTTCTAGGGCAGGTGGGTGGCTGGAGGGAAACCTTCACGTTCCTAAGCGGAACAGGAGAGAAAGCCTTGTGGCCGCACCGCCGCGGAAGTTGCCAGCGCGGCCCAGCAGCCGGAGCATTCTCCTGCGGCTGACGGCTTCCCCTCCCACCAGGTTGACGGCGAGTACAGGTATCGCTGCGCCACCTGTGAGAAGACTTTTCGCATCGAGAGCGCGCTGGAGTTTCACAACTGCAGGACAGGTGAGCGGACGGCTCCGCCCTGCGGGCCGCTGACCCTCCCGTGACTGGGTGGGACCCGGCGAACTTTGCAGGGGAGCAAAGAGGCATTTAATAAATAGCGTCACTTTTGATACGTCCCGCCACTAGTTTTGCTTCCAAGCAGTAATGACTGATTCTAAGGAGACACAGAGGGAAACGTCCTGAGTAAGAAGGAATCTGTTTCAAACTGTTACTCCTCAAGAGGCTATGTGTCCCCACATGTGAGCCTGCGCTGAAGCAGTGGGCTCATCCTCAGTAAGAATGGTGAGCCGCGAGGTAGGAATTGTCCTGGGACCTCACCGGAACACAAGAGGAGGCGGGCGATGCTGCCGAGAGCGCCGCCCCACCTCGCCCGCCCCGCCCCTGGGCCTGCCAGCGTCCGGGACCACGCCTTGTTGCTGTCTGCGCAGACCTTCTTTGTCCTGAGCCTCCTTCCGTCGTCCATCAATCTCCAAAGTGAGATGGAAACTCAGAGTGTGCGGCGGAAGCCCGGTGCCTCGTCGAGCCTGTGGCTGAGGGGGGTCACTGTGGGCCTGGGCGTGTCTTTGGCACCTTCTCCGGGCGAGGTTGCAGCTGGCAAGGACACCTCTTACACAAATACCTTTGTGCAGCAAGGCAAGGCGGAGCGAGGAGGAGCCTAGCCCGGAGAGAACCCCCTCCTGTCCCTGCCGCCCTTCTCCCTGGGCGTCGGGGTCAAGGCTCAGCCCCATCCCACTCCAAGCCAGGGAGTTCCGGGATGAGGCGCTGGGGGTTGTGTTGTCTTCGCGTTGTTCCTCTCTCTGGGAATCATGGCGAAAGGGGGGTGGCGCTGTGGCAGCCAGCGTGGAGACCCGCCAGGTCAGCCTTTGGCTCCAGGCCCCCTTCCCTTCCTGTGGGCCGGGCTGTGCATATCGCCTGTGTGGCTGTGCTGGTTCCTGTTAAGGTGCTGGCTGCTTGGTATCCCAGAGATCCTTAACCAGCTGTCTTGCTAACGGGTTTCAGCCCTGGGCAAATTCACTATGGAGTCAATGTGACCAAAGAAGTGACAGTAGAATGTTCTTGGGGTGAAAGGGTATACCCAACTTTACTTCCACGGTGGCAGGTCAGTCACTAAAATCCCCTTCAGAGTGAGTCTGCATGTGGCAAGCCGGTCTCTGCCTGTGGGCCTCTCCACCTGCACAGCTGTCCTCTGGGCCTCTGTCTGGTGCTGCCACCACTTCAGCCTCTGCTCTCCTACAGCCTTGCAGCTGTGCCACTGTATTGCGCAGAGTACTCGGGCAGGGCTCTTTATACAGAGTCAATAACAATGTATTGCCCACACGTGTGTAGCAAGCTAGCCAATCAGGGCCAGGTGAGAATCCTGGCCACAGGAACCTTCACTTTATCCACACCAGCATTAGTGAGAACTCTGCTCCTCTCCCTGCAGGCACCCTGTGCTGTGTCCTTTTGTCCATTTTTCTCTGCTTTGAGGTCTCCTGTTTGAAACGCTGGCTTGGTTCTTCTGTCTGGGGTGCCTTGCTCCCATGGCAGGGTTTTCTGAGTCTCATTTTACCAGAGCTCCAGCTGCTCTGCAGCATCCATGTCCGTGGGATGAAGTGGCCTTGGAAGGTTCTAGATGAACTTCCAGTGTGCTGCACACCTGCATTCTGAGCCCTGCATACCGAATGTTCCCAGGAACCTGAGGGAAATGCACCAGCTCTTTCCATCAATGCAGGATTAGTCAGAGGAGTGGGCTGTGTTTGTTGATGGAGTCGGAGCACTATGTGGCCACTTGCGTGCGGCATGGTCAGTGTCAGAGCAGATACTGATGGCCGGGTCCAACTAGCGATTTGGTGCAACAGACTCAAGGTGGAGAAAGAGAAGTTGGCTTTTGTTACTGTTAAATCAGATGCTTAACTTTCTTCATTAAGTAGAGTAACAGCAGCAGTTAATTGAAATATAACTTTTTTCTAATTTCAAAGGTTAGGTGTTTCAGATGGAAGGTAAAGGGTAAACCTGGAAACGGAGCCTACTTTCATAATATGTTATTTGTATACTCACACTTTTTTATAGTATTCACACTAAGAGAACATGTGCCTTTGTAGACCACTAAACCAAGAATTTTTATGACATGGGGAGAAGCTCTTTGAAATGCATGCATGACTTCTTGGCAAGCTTTCCCTCAGCAGGACTGTCCTAGTGTGATGCATCTAAATGGTCCTTGTACTGTCCTTGACCTTCCAGACTGAGCTAGAGAAAGGTTCACACCCAGGCCCTCAAGCAGAACATGGTTAGTCTGAGGGGAGGCACACGTGCTGTTAGTACTGCTGGGAGGCAGGCTTACCTGTGCAGTTGGTACCTGCGGGAGGCAGGCTCATTTTGCTGTTAGTGCCTGCAGGAGGCAGTGTGGGCAAAGTGAAAGTTCCTGTGGCCAGGATTCTCACCTGACCCTGGTCGGCTTGCTCCCTACACACGTGTGGGTAATATGGTATTATTGACTCTATATGAGGACCTCTGCCCAGTGCTCTGGGCTGCAAGGCTGCAGGAGAGAGGCTGGAGTGGTGGCAGCACCCAGGACACAGACTGAGACCCGGAGGCAGAGACTGGCTTCCTGCATGCAAACTTGCCCTGAGGTGGACAGGACCTGCCACCGTGGGAATAAAGTTGGGTATAAACACTTTC
>JAQQAC010019290.1:0-21393 GCA_029783875.1 Phataginus tricuspis
GAAAGTGTTTATACCCAACTTTATTCCCACGGTGGCAGGTCCTGTCCGCCTCAGGGCAAGTTTGCATGCAGGAAGCCAGTCTCTGCCTCCGGGTCTCAGTCTTGTGTCCTGGGTGCTGCCACCACTCCAGCCTCTCTCCTGCAGCCTTGCAGCCCAGAGCACTGGGCAGAGGTCCTCATATAGAGTCAATAATACCATATTACCCACACGTGTGTAGGGAGCAAGCCGACCAGGGTCAGGTGAGAATCCTGGCCACAGGAACTTTCACTTTGCCCACACTGCCTCCTGCAGGCACTAACAGCAAAATGAGCCTGCCTCCCGCAGGTACCAACTGCACAGGTAAGCCTGCCTCCCAGCAGTACTAACAGCACGTGTGCCTCCCCTCAGACTAACCATGTTCTGCTTGAGGGCCTGGGTGTGAACCTTTCTCTAGCTCAGTCTGGAAGGTCAAGGACAGTACAAGGACCATTTAGATGCATCACACTAGGACAGTCCTGCCGAGGGAAAGCTTGCCAAGAAGTCATGCATGCATTTCAAAGAGCTTCTCCCCATGTCATAAAAATTCTTGGTTTAGTGGTCTACAAAGGCACATGTTCTCTTAGTGTGAATACTATAAAAAAGTGTGAGTATACAAATAACATATTATGAAAGTAGGCTCCGTTTCCAGGTTTACCCTTTACCTTCCATCTGAAACACCTAACCTTTGAAATTAGAAAAAAGTTATATTTCAATTAACTGCTGCTGTTACTCTACTTAATGAAGAAAGTTAAGCATCTGATTTAACAGTAACAAAAGCCAACTTCTCTTTCTCCACCTTGAGTCTGTTGCACCAAATCGCTAGTTGGACCCGGCCATCAGTATCTGCTCTGACACTGACCATGCCGCACGCAAGTGGCCACATAGTGCTCCGACTCCATCAACAAACACAGCCCACTCCTCTGACTAATCCTGCATTGATGGAAAGAGCTGGTGCATTTCCCTCAGGTTCCTGGGAACATTCGGTACGCAGGGCTCAGAATGCAGGTGTGCAGCACACTGGAAGTTCATCTAGAACCTTCCAAGGCCACTTCATCCCACGGACATGGATGCTGCAGAGCAGCTGGAGCTCTGGTAAAATGAGACTCAGAAAACCCTGCCATGGGAGCAAGGCACCCCAGACAGAAGAACCAAGCCAGCGTTTCAAACAGGAGACCTCAAAGCAGAGAAAAATGGACAAAAGGACACAGCACAGGGTGCCTGCAGGGAGAGGAGCAGAGTTCTCACTAATGCTGGTGTGGATAAAGTGAAGGTTCCTGTGGCCAGGATTCTCACCTGGCCCTGATTGGCTAGCTTGCTACACACGTGTGGGCAATACATTGTTATTGACTCTGTATAAAGAGCCCTGCCCGAGTACTCTGCGCAATACAGTGGCACAGCTGCAAGGCTGTAGGAGAGCAGAGGCTGGAGTGGTGGCAGCACCAGACAGAGGCCCAGAGGACAGCTGTGCAGGTGGAGAGGCCCACAGGCAGAGACCGGCTTGCCACATGCAGACTCACTCTGAAGGGGATTTTAGTGACTGACCTGCCACCGTGGAAGTAAAGTTGGGTATACCCTTTCACCCCAAGAACATTCTACTGTCACTTCTTTGGTCACATTGACTCCATAGTGAATTTGCCCAGGGCTGAAACCCGTTAGCAAGACAGCTGGTTAAGGATCTCTGGGATACCAAGCAGCCAGCACCTTAACAGGAACCAGCACAGCCACACAGGCGATATGCACAGCCCGGCCCACAGGAAGGGAAGGGGGCCTGGAGCCAAAGGCTGACCTGGCGGGTCTCCACGCTGGCTGCCACAGCGCCACCCCCCTTTCGCCATGATTCCCAGAGAGAGGAACAACGCGAAGACAACACAACCCCCAGCGCCTCATCCCGGAACTCCCTGGCTTGGAGTGGGATGGGGCTGAGCCTTGACCCCGACGCCCAGGGAGAAGGGCGGCAGGGACAGGAGGGGGTTCTCTCCGGGCTAGGCTCCTCCTCGCTCCGCCTTGCCTTGCTGCACAAAGGTATTTGTGTAAGAGGTGTCCTTGCCAGCTGCAACCTCGCCCGGAGACGGTGCCAAAGACACGCCCAGGCCCACAGTGACCCCCCTCAGCCACAGGCTCGACGAGGCACCGGGCTTCCGCCGCACACTCTGAGTTTCCATCTCACTTTGGAGATTGATGGACGACGGAAGGAGGCTCAGGACAAAGAAGGTCTGCGCAGACAGCAACAAGGCGTGGTCCCGGACGCTGGCAGGCCCAGGGGCGGGGCGGGCGAGGTGGGGCGGCGCTCTCGGCAGCATCGCCCGCCTCCTCTTGTGTTCCGGTGAGGTCCCAGGACAATTCCTACCTCGCGGCTCACCATTCTTACTGAGGATGAGCCCACTGCTTCAGCGCAGGCTCACATGTGGGGACACATAGCCTCTTGAGGAGTAACAGTTTGAAACAGATTCCTTCTTACTCAGGACGTTTCCCTCTGTGTCTCCTTAGAATCAGTCATTACTGCTTGGAAGCAAAACTAGTGGCGGGACGTATCAAAAGTGACGCTATTTATTAAATCCCTCTTTGCTCCCCTGCAAAGTTCGCCGGGTCCCACCCAGTCACGGGAGGGTCAGCGGCCCGCAGGGCGGAGCCGTCCGCTCACCTGTCCTGCAGTTGTGAAACTCCAGCGCGCTCTCGATGCGAAAAGTCTTCTCACAGGTGGCGCAGCGGTACCTGTACTCGCCGTCAACCTGGTGGGAGGGGAAGCCGTCAGCCGCAGGAGAATGCTCCGGCTGCTGGGCCGCGCTGGCAACTTCCGCGGCGGTGCGGCCACAAGGCTTTCTCTCCTGTTCCGCTTAGGAACGTGAAGGTTTCCCTCCAGCCACCCACCTGCCCTAGAAGGAGACGCCTACTGCGCCTTGGCCTCCTCCCCGCCGGGCGGCCGCGCGGCCAGGACCACCTCGGACGTGTCCTCGGCCGGCGGCCGTCCTTTGGAGGCTCCTCTTGCCAGCGCGATCGCTCAGTGAACTGTCAGCTCCTCCGCGACCAGGAGAACCGGGTGGGCTCACCTACCTCATTCCTGCTGTGCTTGTAAGAAACATGCTGCTTCAGACTCTCCTTGCGGCTGAACAACTTGGCACACTCCTCACATTTAAACAGCTTGTCACCTACGACGCAAACCGATAAAAGCGATTCACTACTCCAGGCGCACCTGGAGGCACGTGAGACACCGAGTACGCGAGGTCTGCGGACAGGCAGCCCCCGCCAATGCAGCCACAGGGTGTGCCCCGGCGCCCCGCCCTCTCCCCGCCCCTCCCCGTCCATCGCCCCACCCTCCGTGGCCCCGCCCCGCCCGTCAGGCCCCTCCCCTCCCCCCGTCGCCCCGCCCGCCCTCGCTCCTGCAGACTCACCGTGCGAGCGCACGTGCCTGCTCAGGTTGCTGCTGTTCTGGAAGACCTTGCTGCAGGTGCTGCACTGGTACACCCGCCTGTGCTCCCCTAGCTGCCGGACCAGCTTCCGCCGGACGCCGTGTCGGCTGGAGAGGATTAAACTCCTCTTGAGCGTGATGGTGCTGCTCTGATGGTGGGGAAACCTGCCAGGGCAGACAGGCGCACTGGTGAGACAGGCAGACGGGGCTACTGGAGAGGAAAATTAAGGTCGCAACCATCTTGGAATGGCCTTACCCCCAGGTCGGGGGGCATTACGAGGAGACACATCTTGACGGGCCGTGTCACCAGCCAGTGTTTTCCGTACCTGCCACATGTCTTGCCACGTCTACTTCGGCTCCCAGGAAGCCGGGGACAGAAGCTGTGCTACTGTGACTTCCCACTTGGTTCGGCCTCTACTCCCTGAACCTGATTTTAAAAATTTCTTCTCCCTATTAAGTATTTCTGATGGTAAGCCACCAAAATCCTCTCGGAAGTAAGATTAAAAAAAGAAACAGGTGACACTTATTTCTGACAGCACTTTGGTCTCAGTCTTCAGTATTTCCATAGGTTCCCGGACTCCAGGACCAGGCACATTTCGACAATTATGAGGCACTCCAAAAAGGGCCCCCCCCCAAAAAACCGTCAACTTATTCAACTTCACTACAAACATTTACCTAAGTAATACAAAAATACAAATATTTTCCTTGTTCACAAAAAGAAAAACGGAGCAAGGTATTCAGTTCAGTTTACAGAAATCCAATACAGAACTGTTTTATTATAGCGGCAATATTCACAACAGCCAAAAGGTTAAAGTAACCCAAGCTGTGCCCACCACAGATGGCTGGATAAACGCAATGTGGTCCATCCATACAGGGGAGTATTATTTAGCTTAAATGGAAGGACATTCTGACGTGATGAGTCATAAGGACATGATGCTGGGGGAAAGAAGCCAGTCAGAAGGACAAATCCCAGTGATATGAGGTCCCTAGAGCAGTCAAAGCTACACAAAGTGGGATGGTGGGCGTGTGGGCTGGGGGAGGGGACAGGAGTTGGTGTTAATAAGGATGGAGTGTCAGTTTGGGAAATGTTAAAGTTCTGTAGAAAGATGGTGTGAAGGCTGCATATAAATGGACTTAGTACACTTAAAAATGTCAAGATGATAAATTTTATGTTACACTGTGTATTTTACAATAAAATATTTTTAACAACTGCTTTCACAGGGGATGTGCTAGGACACTCCACGGCTCTAGAATGCTCTTGCTGCTTCCAAAGCGCACCCACTTCCCACCACAAGAAATCAATCAGTCCCTTGGCCCCTGCAGGAGGCCTTACTTTGGCACCGAGCCTGAGTCACTGGTGGTGGCGGCCAGCTTCCCCAACACCAGCTCCACAATCCGCTCATCTGGCGTCACAGCCACAGGCTCGTCTGGTGGGACCTCGGTGATGATCTCTGCCACTTGCTCTGTGCACAGGGGACGGGACAAGCCGTGTCACCATCAGGGCAGGGGTCAGAACACAACTGAACGAGAGGACACACCCAAGGGGCCCGCTGCCAGGCCAAAGTTGTAGACACAGATTGTAAGACAGAAAAAAAAAAAAGGAAAACTAGCATATTCTGGACTCCAAACACTTACCTGCACATTTACAAGAGGAAAATGTTACTCTTAAAGTGGAGCTCTAACTCATGTTTTTCAAAACCACAGCAGTTATAACACTGTTTCAGTCCCTTTTCACACCAACATAAACATAAACATCTTGATATCCAGTGGGCTCTTTTAACTTACTAAATCAACCCTCATAGAGAAGTGGAAATACTAATTTTTTAATTAGACAAGCCATCCTTAGCATGTTCAAAAGCAGATACCATTTTGTACAAGAGTCTAATATCAAATAAGCACAGTAATAGGCATCTAGACCCAAATCTCTGGAAAAAGTGAAACATGGGAGGATTACACAAAAACACTTAGCTACTGGTTTCTACCACTTTACCTAATGCAACTGTTAGTGACATCATCACTTAAGCGCTCTGCCCCCTTCCCTTCTCTACCCATTTGTAAAGAAGTAGGGAGCCTGCCCAGGGCACGCTGAAGCCACTCCCCTTCTATCAGTTCCAAAAGGGACACAGACTGGGAGCTGCTGCACACCCAGAGCAGGAAAGGGCACTGCTGGGAATATTCTTAGAGGCCTCTCTGCAGTGTCTTGTTTAATTCTGAGAATGAGCATTTCTTCTCACTCACAAAAGAAAGCCTGGGCTATCCCAGACGGCAGGAAGGAAACAGCCCAGCGGTCAGTAATGAAGGTAGGGGGAGCTGTGTCTGAGCACCGGGATGAGTGAGGCCCACCGGGAAGCTGCAGGCACAAGGCAGAGCCGGCAAGGCCATGTGAGGACCAAGGGACACAGGCCTTGCAGGGACTGCACACCCAGAAAGAGGCGTCAAAGGTCCCTCCGCACTCAACTGAGGATGCTGCCACAGAGAATGAGCCTTAGCCACAGCCTGGAAACAGGATACAAACCCATCCCATGTGGAGCAGGGATAGGTGGGCGAGCGGACAGTGGGGTACCCACACTGCAAACGAGGAGGAGCGGCCAGACCTAGTGAGGATGAGTCTTACCCCACATGCCACCTGCAAGATTCCAGGCACAGGAAGAGTGTCAGTTACATGAAATCCCAGGGTGGGCAAGACTGAGCCATGTGACCACAGGGAGGAAAGTGGCTGGGGAGAAGGCAAGGTTCTCTGTCCTGACTGGGGTCTGCTTACAAAGGTGGGCCCTGCTTGACAGGTGGCGTCAGCATGCCCAGCCTGCATACTCCAGGACAGGTGCTCAAAGAGCTAACAGACAGAAAAGGACAAGAGCTTCATCCTGCCTCCACAAGGCCTCCCCACGTTGAGTTCCCTGCCCAGCAAGGAGGTGATGTGGCCTTGGGTCCCTCCCCCTTCCCTGGGACCCACCTCCCAGGACCAGCCCCCTCCCAACTCACCTCCCAGGACCAGCCTCACCTGCTCGCTCCTTGTCTTCAACGATGTCCACAGGCTGCTCTGGTCTCAACGCTTTGGGTTTTCTCCCCCTTCGAGGCTTTTTCTTCTGCTCTTTGGAGGCACTCACACTGTTGGGAACTGGAGGAGGCTCCCCCTGGGGTGCCTCTGGCTCCTTCTCAGGAGTCACCTCGTGCTGGCCGGCTGGAGGAAGGCCTTTGGCTTGCTCCAAATGACCCAACAGATGCTCTGCAGGAGAGGGGAGCCAATCCACAGGTGTGTGAGGAAGCCCACCCCCCACCCCCATCTGGTTTGTTTAATTGTATTTGCTGAGAGTATGCCCTCTGCATAGGCAAGTAAACTTTAGTTCCATTGCTTTTGAAAATAAAAGCTTGCCCACTGCACCAAACACAACTACTTTAAAAAGTAAGTTAGGTGATAAAAGCAGGGCAGGATCCCCAGGCACAAGTTCTGTGAAAAATAAAAGCGTGCCTACACACAGATGTGCCAAGACTGGGGAAGGACGTGTCCAAAGAGCAGTGTGGTTCCCTCCAGGCGGGACGTTAGAGGTGATTTTTATTTTCTTCAAGCATATTTGTAATTTCTAATTTTTCTGTGATGAATACATAACACAATAACTTAAAAATACAGTTTCTAAAGAGAATACTGACAAATGCTCAGTTCAGGATAAACAAAATTGTGGCTTAAAGACACTGCATGAAAGCAAGACAACTTTGCCCTTTCCAACTGAAGCGCTTTAAAGGCTTCCCTTAGAGACAACCAGAGCCCAAGGCAACAGGTAGGCAGGGATGGACACAGAAATCCGGAATGGACTGGCAAGCCGGATGGCAGGGCCCCAGCGAGGAGGGGAGGGGTGGCCCACGAGGGGCGGCGCCTGTGAGCACACTGGCCTTTGGTAGGAGGAGGCTGTTATTCTTGGTTTGTTCCATATTTAGGGCATGGTGCTGGGGGAGGGTCCTTGAGGAACTCAGTCTAGAGAGGGTGAGAGGCTCAAACAGCAAATACAGCCAACATGACCTGCGTCATAGGGAGAGTTCGGCCACAGAGCAGAGCCAGCTAATGAGCCCACTTGGCTGAAAAAACACCACCCCTTACCATTCAGGAGCTGCAGCTCCAGGAAGGTGGTGGAACACACTTTACACGCCCACTGGCTGGGCTCTGGCTCCACAGGGGCGCTGTTCTCCGGGACGCCTGCAGCTGCAAGGAGTGGACAAAAGGTGAGCCAGAGCAGCGGCCTTCCTGCACAGCTCCAGCCCAGCGGGGAAGGCACCTGAGGGGGGACAGTGACTCAAAGATACCAGCTCACCCTGGTGAGCACTCTCAGCATCCCTGGCCCCACTCTTTTTTTTCTATTTTTATTTCTGGTTTTTTATTTTATTTATTTTTTTATTTTGGTTTAAATGTACAATCACATGAGCAACATTGTGCATTGTGGTTACTAGACTCCCCCCATTATCCAGTCCCCCCACATCCCCCATTACAGTCACTGTCTATGAGCGTAATGAGATGCTATAGAATCACTACTTGTCTTGTCTGTGCGATACTGCCTTCCCCATGCCCCCCGGACATTATGTGTGCTAATCAGAATGCCCCTTATTCCCCTTATCCCTCCCTTCCCACCCACCCTCCCCAGTTCTTTTCCCTTTGGCAACTGTTAATCCATTCTTGGGTTCTGTGAATCTGCTGCTGTTTTGTTCCTTCAGTTTTTCCTTTGTTCTTAGGCTCCACAGATCAGTGAAATCACTTGGTACTTGTCTTTCTCCACCTGGCTTATTTCACTGAGCATAATACCTTCTAGCTCCATCCATGTTGTTGCAAATGGTAGGATTTGTTTTCTTCTTATGGCTGAATAATATTCCATTGTGTATATGTACCAATCTTCTTTATCCACTCATCTACTGATGGACTCTTAGGTTGCTTCCATTTCTTGCCTATTGTAAATAGTGCTGCAATAAACATAGGGGTGCATCTGTCTTTTTCAAACTGGGCTGCTGCACTCTTAGGGTAAATTCCTAGGAGTGGAATTCCTGGGTCAAATGGTATTTCTATTTTTAGTTTTTTGAGGAACCTCCATAATGCTTTCCACAATGGTTGAACTAGTTTACATTCCCACCAGCAGTATAGGAGGGTTCCCCTTTCTCCACATTCTTGCCAGCATTTGTTGTTCCTAGTCTTTTCTATGTTGGCCATCCTAACGGGTGTGAGGTGATAGCTCATTATGGTTTTAATTTGCATTTCCCTGATGATTAGCGATGTGGAGCATCTTTTCATGTGCCTGTAGGCCATCTGAATTTCTTCTTTGGAGAAGTGTCTGTTCAGATCCTCGGCCCATTTTTTAATAGGGTTATTTGCTTTTTGGGCGTTGGGCGTGTGAGTTCTTTATATATTTTGAATGTTAACCCCTTGTCAGATATGTCATTTACAAATAAATATATTTTCCCATACTGTAGGATGCCTTTTTGTTCTGCTGATAGTGTCCTTTGCTGTACAGAAGCTTTTTAGCATGATGAAGTCCCATTTGTTCATTTTTTATTTTGTTTCCCTTGCCCGAGGAGATGCATTCAGGAAAAAGTTGCTCATATTTATATTCAAGAGATTTTTGCCTATGTTTTCTTCTAAGAGTTTTATGGTTTCCTGACTTACATTCAGGTCTTTGATCCATTTTGAGTTTACTTTTGTGTATGCGGTAGACAATAATCCAGTTTCATTCTCTTGCATGTAGCGGTCCAGTTTTGCCAACACCAGTTGTTGAAGAGGCTGTCATTTCCCCATTGTATGTCTATGGCTCCTTTATCGTATATTAATTGACCGTATATGCTTGGGTTTATATCTGGGCTCTCTAGTCTGTTCCATTGGTCTGTGGGTCTGTTCTTGTGCCAGTACCAAATTGTCTTGAGTACTGTGGCTTTGTAGTAGAGCTTGAAGTCAGGGAGCGTAATTCCCCGCTTTCTTCCTCCTTCTCAGGATTGCTTTGGCTATTCAGGGCCTTCTGTGGTTCCATATGAATTTTAGAACTCTTTGCTCTAGTTCGTTGAAGAATGCTGTTGGTATTTCCCTGGCCCCATTCTTGGAGTTTGACACACAGGCCCTCATTGGGTCCTGCTGAGTACCTCCATTTCATGGATGAGGGACACTGAGCATGGAGGGTGGAGGCACAGCAGCCTGCCTCAGGGCCTGTCCCCAGGCATGGAAATGTGGCTCCTTCCAAGAACCAGTCCTGGGGGCCAGACGCATCTCTTCGTGAGACTTCAAGAAAAAAATGCATCCTACAGACCAAAGTGACCTCCTCAGCCTCCCACTGCCCACACAGAGGACAGAGGGACAGGTGCAAGGGCAGAGCTGCTCTAACTGGACTGTCAACGTAGCAGCCAGTGGCCCTGGGGAGATGCATATTTATTTTACTTAATTTGAATTTGCATTTATATGGCTACCTGTCCCACCAGGGCAGTGCCTCTGGCCTCTCCTCGGCACTCAGTACTGCCTGGAGATGATGGCCAGGGCTCCTGGAACACAGAGGGAGGCCCTGGCTGCGAAGAGGGAATTGCAGCCTTCTTTTTAACAAAAAATCACTGATGCTCTTGTGAGACCTGAATGTTGGGGACCTTCTGAGAGTGTGTGTCCCTGATTTCCTGGCCCAGCTCGGTTTCCTGAGCCCTGTGGCAGCCTGGCAGTGCTGGCCCACAGCCACCAGTCCTCACCACCACTCTGGCCCCTCTCACCGCACAGCCTGTTGATGCACATGAGCCACCACAACGTCCGGGCCACTCATACAGCAAAACTCCTAGGTCCTTAAAATACCATCCAGAATTGCAACTGCACATACGTGCAGTCCCAGGACAGAGCACAACTCTTTGTGTATCAAACACTAGCAATCAGGCTGCAAGGATAGAAGAAAAAGAGGGAGGCCGTTGCTGTAGTGGTTTGCCTGCATTTTCTGAGTCTTTGTAAGATAACAAGAAGGAAGAAACATAAATTGGTATGACATTTTTTGTTATACTAAAACCAGAGCTGAGTCAGGAGCAAGCACCTAGTAGGCAGGTGTTAGGGGTGCCCCATCCCGGCCTCTCTTCCTCTGCACCTGCATGCTGGGAACCCACTGGTTGAAGATTATCAGGAGATTGTGGACAAATGGGATCTGGAGCCCAACTCCTGCTTCGCACTCACCTCCGCAAACACATGTGGGAGCTTACAGAAAAGCACACTAGCAGGTGGGAGTCTCAGGGAAGGCAGCTGAGGAGTGGTTAGCTGGGAATCAATGCTATTTCTTCAGGGCAATGAGCTGCGGTCTCCCACAATAAGGTTTCCACCCCCACAAATGCAAATGCAAACCAACCTGGAGCAAGGACCCTGGTGCTCTGCTGCTCACACGGCAGGACTACCTAGGAGAACTAGTCATGACTACTGTTCTCTCATCAAGGGAAGGGCTCTACTTCCCAGAAATGATCTTAAAAAGATAAGAATTTTTAATAAAAAGAAATAGCCAACAATCAGAAGGCAATTCTTGACTACCAATCACTTAAATGACCATGGAAGCAAAACGTCACACCACACAGCCATAACAATGAGGCCACAGAGACAGAATTAACAAGGAAACACTGAAGACAAGTAAGAATGCGTATGTAAATAAGAGGAAGCAACAAAATGGCCTCAACTACATAAAAACTCACAGATTTTCAAAAGACTAAAAAAGAGATGGCAGAACCCACAGGGACATGAAGTAGCTTGCTAGTCACAAGGGGATGGAATGCAAAACCATACAGAGTAAGAATGTTCTAGATCCTGACTGTGGTGGAGCTTACACAACTGCACACTTTTGTCAAAGCTCTCTGGACTGTACACTTGAAGCATTGGTAAGTTTTATTACATGTAAACTATATGTCAATGTGATTTTTAAAACATACTAGAAGATGCTAGTAATAAATGCAGAGTCACTGTTAAAACGGTGATGTTACATGTGATTCAAAATAGTTTCCCAAGTGGTGTGAAATGTGTTTCTATTTAATCTGCTGGTGACGGCAGCTGATTCTGAACCCGACACGCTCACCCGTTAAGACCTTTCGTGCTTCTTGGGCCTTCATCTGTCAACAGGCCCAGGTTTGTGTGAGAAAGGAAAAACAACAACAATGTGAGCTCAAGAAAAATTAGAAAAGCAAATCCAGTACCAGAAAAAAAATAGTAAAAATTAGTTTTTTAAAGAAGCATGTCACTGCTCTTTCAGGGGGAAGCCACCTTTTCTCTGTATTTCCTGCCACCTCCAAACTGGCCGGGCACCACGACAGAGATGCAAGTGGAAGCAAATGCAAAAAGGAGACAGAATTAAATCGGCGAGGCGTGGCTATTCTGATGCTCCCCAGAAAGATCCTGAATCGTTTACAAGGAAGACGACTGCCCCTTGTCGTCAGCCCCAGCACAACCTTCTGGAACACACTGGTGGTCCCTCGGGCCGCATTCGCAGTACTCTGTGCCCCCCGCACCCCCGCTTTGGGCCAAAGGCCCAGTGGTGGCCACACAAGGTGCCTCCCCTCCACTGTACAGCCTGTCTCAAGGGCGCGTCCAGACCAGAGGCCAGGATGGGGAGGCCTCAGTGCTGAGGGCAGGGGAAGCCACCTCCCCGCCTGTCGGATCTGGGTGATCGGAATCAGGCAGGCGGCCACTGTCTAGGTGTTCTGGGCCTCTCTTCACAGGCCATGGTTTCCACTCTAGTTTCTAAGAAGCGGGCAGTAGTGGGTTCCCCATGCGCGGCTACAGTAGGTCGCACACTGAGACGGTGCTGGGCCCCAGGTGCTCGGGGTGGGCAGGGCTGGAGCAGGAGCAGGGTTCTAGAAGCTGCCCTGTGCCAGGAGGGGCCTCCTGCGGAACAGGGGGATGGGCTTAAGGGAGGGGCTGGGTGGGACACACTGTGAGGTGTCGCTGATTCACCAGCGGGCGCTGGTACAGTGGCAGGCGTCACTGGGACCCTGGGAGGCCTCCCGGGGTGCACGGGGCTGCGGAACCCAGTGCTCACTGCTCCTAGTGCTCACTGGTGGCAAATAAGGAACCCAGCTGACAGTCAATCGTGGTCAATGGCTTCCCTACATTTCTAAATCCTTGCTTGCCACTTGTCCCCAAACAGAGAGTGAAAACCCTAAGATGTACTTCTAAAATTTTAGAGTACCTAAGTCACTTCTTTATTTTCCCAATTCAAAAGCTTGTTTAGGGTGACTGTGCCTTCCAGTTTACGCATGATCTTGGCCTAAATAATGGTGTCCTATGTTCTCAGAAGGCCAGAGGAGGAATCACACAGTCACCCTCGTATTACAGAATAAGAGCTATTAGGAAGCAGCTGCGTTGGTCAACACAGTCCCAGACTAATTTCATCAAAATCTATTTTCTCAAGCTTAGCTCCAGCTGAAAGAGTTCTCCAGTAGGTAAATGGTAAACAGAACAACCTTAACTCTGATAAGGAGTGGCAGTCTTTGCTTTGAATGTGACCTTGAGAGTCAGGGAAGGGTGTGACATCACCCAGGACACAATTACAAGGTCAGCCTCTAATAACCCAAACCGCAGTGCACAGCCTTGGCTGGTCCCGGCAGGACACACTCCACACCAGCTGCTCAGGTCCCATGGAATCAGGACACGGGAAACCAGGTCGGGAGGAGCTCTGTGAGCTTGGACAGCATGGGTGAGCTGGCCTTGCCGAGCTGGGAAGTGAAGCCCGATCCAGCAGGGCACTGCTGAGGGGGGCCTCCCCAGGTGGAGGATCTTAGCAAATCCTACAGGGTGAGGCTAGGAGCAGCCAGGTGACCAGCTACAGGTCTCTCCAAATCCTGTCTGCCCCATAAAGGTCACAGTCTTGCTCTGAAAATACCTCTGGGAAGGGGGCAACCCTCGGCAGCCACCGGAGTCCAGTGCAGGAGGCTGGCTCCCCACCGACACTCCCCAGGGGCATCACTCCACCACCCCAGCCAGCCTGCAAGGGGTTGAAGAGTGGCCCCCCAAAAGTCACATGCACCTGGAACCCCGAACAGGTTCTTTGCAAACATCATCAAGTCCCGATGAGATCACCCTGGATCACAGGGGGCCTCAATCCCGGGACTGGTGTCCTCGCAAGGGCAGAGCACGTACAGGCCATGCAAAGACAGTCAGGGCTGGGCCATGCATCTGCAGGCCAAGGAACACCAAGGGGTCCCAGCAACACCAGAAGCCAGGAGAGAGGCCCAGCAAGGACTGTTCTGCACAGCCGCCAGAAGGAACCAACCCGGCTCACACCGTGACCCTGGGCTCGGGACCCCGAGACTGAGACAATCCATCACTGTTGTTTAGGGCCCCGTGCATGGCGCTCTGTTCCCACTGTCTCGGGACTCCTCCGCTCAGGCACTGCCTGGCGCTCAACCAGGAGGGTGCCATTGGGGAGCCGTTCACAAACCACAACCTCAACCAGCACACATGACAGGCTCAAACCTCCCAGGTGTGCAGACTCCCTGTAGAGCTGGTTTGTATCACATCATGTTCATTATAAAAAAGAAACCATTTCCTTGACAGAATCCTGCCATATCAGGGGTCAGAAGGAAGTGCCTATTTCTGCCCCAGCAGTAAGTGTGACTGCCCCTGGGAGGTGTCAGGCTGAGCACAGGAAACCGCCGCTCTGACAAGGCAAAGCTGCCAAGCGTCACCGATTTCCTGTGGCCTCAGGTTGCACGTGGTGAGGGCCTGCCCCACAGGGCCCCACAAGGTGGGCAGAAAGGAGTCAGACTCCAGGCATGTCACAAAGCGGGGCCCGGACCCTGGGTTAGCAGATCGCACATTTTGGATTGTTCTTCCAACAGGAACATTGCCTTTGGGCAACTCTACATGACCTTCACTAGGGCTTTCTCTGAACACACATGCGCGCACACACACTCACACAGGGGCATGCCCTGTGCACATACCCCAAATCCGGGGGCCCCAAGCACCATCGCCCGAGCCAGATTCCAGGTTCTAATCCTGACTCCTGCATCCCCAGCACTGACTCGGGGCAGGTTCCTTAGCCTCTCTCTGTGCTCTGTCTCTGCTGTCCAAATATAGGGACACTCATCCTGCCCAGAGGATGGGAGGATGAGTTACTCTGCAGAGCCCTGAGGCCAGAGCTGAGTATTAGCGTGTGGTGTTCAGTGCCTAGATATATCAAGGTTGAACTTCCCACCAGCCAGTGTCTGTGTAGGGCTGACCTTGTCCAACTGGCTATCAGCCCAGATATTTAACAAGCAGAAAACAGACCCAGGCATGGGGGTCAAGACCAGACCAGCCCCTTGGTGCTTCCCACGCCCACCAGCTCACAGGCACGATTCCCTCACTGCAGTCGGTGACTGCAGTGGCCAAGGAGCCATCAGTACCCATGCAGAGCACGACAGAGGCAGGGGCCAGGAAGAAAGCTGGGCATGTACCGTGGGCACTGGAGCAGGCCTGCTTCAGCATGGGCTTGTCCATCTTCTTGGCGTAGAAGGCCGCGTACCACACCCGCAGCTCGGTGCCGGCGGGGATGTCGCGCGACGTGGTGAAGTACACGTCACTGCCGTGCTGGAAGGCCGTCAGATTCTGGTGTGCAGGCTCTGCCGCCGGCCGAACCAGCATCATCCAGTTGCAGTCATCCTCATTGGAAGTGTCAAAGCACACGGGGTGCCTGTCCTTCTGGAACACCTGCAGGCGAGCACAGCCGCCACGGGGGGCAGGGGGAGGGTTACCCAAGTCTACACAGCAGCGGGGGTGCGTTGGGGCTCCAGAGCAACCAATCCAGACAGCGGTGTGTGGAGCCTGGTCAGGCTCCCCAGAGGACCCATCTGCGGTTTACAGTGGGTAGCAGAGTCACTGGGGGACCATGTGGCTTACACAGACCTGGCTGGTCACAGGCAGAAAGAAGCAGGCACAGCAAAAGGCCCAGGTGTCATCGGGCGGCCCAGCGGGGAGTTGGAACACCTGATCCAATTGGGAATCAGGAGGCCTAAGTTCTCCTTGTGATCCAGGTGGGCCCCGGAGTTCTACTGCTGTTCCAGGAAGCACAAGGAAGCCTGGGTTCTACCCTTGGGCTCCATGTGGGACCTGTTTTCTGGAATTATCAGGACGCCTAAGCTCTGTATGTACGACCCAGGTGGGAATTGAGCCATCTGAGGCCTGTTCACGGTCCAGGCATAGAACCCGGACACTCAGATTCTCCTCAGTTTTCAGACGGGCCCTCTGAGTTCTCTTCCTGGTCCAGTGGCATGAGGACGCCTGACTTTGGCCCCCGGTCCAGCTCCCATTGGGACACCTGAACTCTATCCCCGGTCCAGGTGTCATCTGGACACCTGAGTTCTACACATGGCCCAGCTGGGATTTAGGATATATGAGTTCTACTTGTGGTCCCAAAAGGCATCAAGACATCTGAGTCCTTCTCCTGGCTCCGTTACAAGTGTGTCTACTCACTTTAGCAAAATTCCTCAGTCTTTATAAGCCTGCTGTCATCTGTAACATATCATGGTTGCTTTTGGGATTAAATGCCGGAAGGGAGCTGGGGGAGAAACACAGATATTTTGAAGTTTGAAGTAACTGCATGAGTACCGGGGGTTCTTGTCCTGTATTTTCGGACACAATCATCGCTTCCTTCTGTAGAAAGAAACTCTCCCTCATCCTGAACTTTTCCTGTAGGGACTCCCCATTGCTAACAAGCTAGAGGCCACTCCAAGGACAGAGCCCTCGGAAGTAAGGGAGGCTGCAGAGGGGGTGACCAGGTGCCTAAGGACCCCCAGCCGTGTGGGCTCAAGCTCCCAGGGAGCCTCCGCCCTGCCACTGGTGGGCATAAAGCTGCCCCCAGGCACAGAGTTGCTCAACACTGAGGGTGTGCTGAAGCAACTCAAAACCACCTGCAGATCTGGAGAACCCAGTCACTGAAAGACACCACCAAAAAAGACTTTCCCAAAGGGCACAAGCCCAGCCACATGCCCACAGCGGCTGGCCTCGAGGACGGCCACCAACGGCCTTTGTGGGGCCTGGCCTTAGGCCTCTTTGCGTTATTCCTTCACATAAAATAGACTTTTTTTCTTTTTTGTAAACAAATCAAATGCCATTCTTTTCTCCCATTTTGCTGAAGTCTGCCTTGTATGCTCAATTTTTCAAAGGGTTGCCAAAAATTTGAGGTTGTCTATATCCCCTCTGACCTGAAACATTCGCTTCTGTAGGTTAACTGTTGGGTTGCCAGCACCCTTTTCCTCACTGGTGTATTTCACAGACACACAAACGTTCTGGGCAGGGTGCTACACCAGGGGCGAGGACAAAACCAGAACAACACCGGCGCCCCTGGCCTCATGGCTCTTCCACAGGGTTTATGTTAAGTACCTGAAGCCCCTTCTGCAACTGACATCCATTTTGTTTTTCTCAATTTCACGTAAAAGCTATATTTTTCCAGTCTGATGTGCTTTTTAGAGCTGCCAAAGGTTGTCTGGTGTCTCATGGCTACCTAAACAAAACACCTTCCTTTTGAAAGAGCTCCGCAAAGTACCATCTACTCTGCACAGGTGTGACAATAACTATACGGGCACACCCCTGCAAAAACTCCAGAAATCACCAAGTCCTAACGCCTGCGAGACTGACCTAGGGTGTCCTAGAGAAGTAAAGGCAGCATTTTGGGTCTCCTCTGGCATACATTTTAAAACACTCTCGAGTTTTGCAAAGTTGAAAATTATAAAATACTAATTTAGCTTTGATACTTCTGTGATATAAAAACAAACTAAAAAAAGAAAAGAAACATGTCTTGAAAATTAAGAACTATAGTATTTAAAGCTGTTTCCAAGATTCCAAGATATTTATAAATCACTGAAACTCAGTGGTTATAGCTCCCCATTGGCACAGGAGGACGGTCATAAAACATCCAGTTCCTAATCTGCTGGCACCAGCCTCTACCTTCAGTGGAAACGCAGACTCCTTCTCCCATTTGGCAACCCTCCTTGACTCAAATGGACCAAACTGTGTCCGCTTGACGAGCTGAGTTACAGCAAACACTCCCTCGGCTCCGTCATCCAGTCGTCTGATCTCCAAGTTGGAAGGAAGGGATGACCTAGAAATTGAATAAAGCAAGAGACCCTCAGCTCCCTAGCACCTGTTGGCTGAGGGAAGTGCCAGAGAAAGAGCAAAGCGCCACATGCTCAAACCAGGAAAGGGTTTCCAGCTAGGCTGAACTGGGGAAGCTGCAGCCTTTTTAACTAAACTAGGAGAATGGCAAGGATGTGGCATTGGAGGAGGGAGGCACGTGGGCCATGAGCCCAGGCAGGGGAGCAGGGCAGACCCCAGGGCACCTGGAGGGAGCAGATCCCTCCCAGGAATGGACAGAAAGGTGGACAAGACAGAGGACCCAATCACAGAGGGCTACTGTTCCCACTGGACTGTTGTGGGCAACAGGCAATTACTAGAGGTTTGGGGGACTATCTCTAGGCAAAAATATTAATCTCCTTGTTTTGAGAAGGTAGGTCACAGTGAGAAAAAGTAAAGAGGCAATGAAAATATGTAGGGAACCTTCTAGAAATAATACCAATAAGATAACAATTTCGGCACCTCCATATGCCAAGCGCTGTATCCTATGTAATGACGACGGCCTCACAGGGGCACTGCTATCCTCTCCACTGCACGGGGGGGGGCCACGAAAGTGTGCCCAGAAGAAAGCCTCCTCCGAGTCCACACAGCTCCCACGCGGCAGACACGGGCTGTGAACCAGGCAGCCGCACAGAGCCCTTGCTCTGGCCTGCCAGGGGACATCGCCCCTTGGGGAAACAGAATGGCAGAGCCCTTGAGGATGTTTTGCCAGAAGCCATGCTGGCTTTGCCTTGTTACCAGCACTGGTGGCCCAGTGCCCGCCAGCCCCCGAGCCCACCTTGCCCACTGCAGGCATCTGTCAGATGGCAGGCCTCAACCGATCTGGCCATGGAGAAAGCTGAATGAGCAGGCCCACAGGCAGGGCCAGCAACACCCGCCACACAGATGGACCCGGCAGCTGGCCCTTCCACGGCTGCCTTGCTGCGTCCCAGACGCCTGAACTGGACGCGGGACATTCACTCTAAGGCCTTTGAAACCCCTCTTGGTTCCTCCTAGTGGCTGGCTGCGTGGTTCACCGCGGGACAGAAATGGGTGCCCGTGGGAGTCTGAGGACAGCCTTTCTCGCAGCCTTTCTTTCTCCTTCCTCTGATGTTTCCTCCCTCTTTGCAGACACAGAGGCCGCCAGGCTCTCGCCCCAGCCCACGACCCTGTCTGACAGGCAGGACTGCGAAACAGCTTGAGGCGCTCACTCACCTTGCCCTGCTTAACACAAAGGAGTCTTTGACCGTGACCACGGGGCCCAGCTCAGGACACTCGGAGTCGTGGTACTGGCCGCAGTCCTCACACCCTGCAGGCAGACATTTGGGCGTCAGAGGGGACGGCAGGCAGAGGTGGTGTGGCTCTAAACCCGGGTAGCGCAGCCTCCCTGCCTGACGCGGGTGCCTGCCACGCCCCCCACCAAGGAGAAGACCCAGCTGTGCAGCACATTTCAAGGCACAGTCACCTGTATGCCGATGGAGAACATGATCTCCCCAAGGAATGAGAATGAATGAAAATTCACCAATTTAGCCTGTTTACTGTAAATCAAACACCTTGTAAATTTCTTTCTAAACCCTTGGTCTACTTTAGTGAATCAGCTGCCACCCCATGCAAAGTTGGCCCTTCTACAACCGCACCTCTGCAGTGCGTTTCTCATGTAATAAACTGTGTTTCTTAAAGCAAGCAAAATAGCTTCGATTGTAAAAGAAGGTGGCGCTACATCATGAAAACACAATGCGGCCATGGCTTTGCCCAGACAGCAAGCGCTGCGCCCATGTGCATTTGAGGACAGGCCACTTACAGATGAACATGATCTCCTCGCTCCCGTCGCCAGCCATGTCTGCCACCTGTCAGGACACGAGACAGCGTTGTCAGTGCTGAGCTTTTTGCCAAAGGAATTTTTAAAGATGACTCCTGCTAAAGGCCTCCAGGAGCCTGAGCAGGAACCTTAGCTCGTCTTCAAAGGCAACATGCAGTGGGGTCCCCTTTACTGTGGGATGGGGCTGGGAGCTTTGAAAGGTTTTCTCACCTAAAATAATGCTGTTTTTAATAAAGGCGATAGACTGGAATGGCCCTTAGATTAGGACGTCTTTGTGAACTCAGGCTCTCATCTTTTTATATTAGCTGTAAACTAAATACCTCACCATTTAAAAAAAAGCCCATTTTCACATACCACTTCATTTTTCCCTCCTCTGTCACTGGACTGCAAAGTCCTCAAGGGAACAGCGGCTCAAGCAGCCTGTCTGTCTTCAGCACCGACCTGTGCCTGACACGCAGAGACACGTGGTGACACCTGCTTCTCCAGGGACTAAAGCCGTGTGGAGGGGGCTCTCCTGCTCGCCACAAAACCCCTTCCATCCGGCCCCTTCTGTTTCCTACTGACCCTTAAGGTTCACCACAAGAACCACTTCCAAGCAGGCTGAGGTTAGGCACCCCCCCATTTGTGGGGTGATCTGACATCTTAATTCTGGGGCCCCGGATTCCTGACCATGAAGCAGAAGTGAAAGCGCTCGCCTCAGTTTGGGAGGGGCACCAAGAGCGACACACCCAGCACGTGCCCCTCTCTGCTCCCACCACCCCATTTAGGCTGACACCCTCGGCCTTCCAGCCCGCCTCTGCGGGAGCCCAGTGTGCCCTGTGGGTACTGCCTGGGGAAGGCGTGCAGGCCGGTGCTCCCGGGATGCCAACCCCACATGCCTCGTGCCCCACCGCTGCCCCAGCAGCCCGAGGACAGAAAAGTGGATGCTGACAGCCCAAAGGAGAGCTCGTGCCCACACAGGTTTCCAGGAGCAGGGAGAGCTCAGAGGTCAAAGCATTACTGTGGACGATGACTCAGCTCCAAGGAAACAAGGCAGACATGGGGCTTCCACCTGCCCTGAAGTGCCAAGGATAAGTCACCAGGCATTTGTCCCAGTGCAGCACAGCGTTCATTCTCTTTTCCTGGGTCACCTGTTTATGTTAGAAGGTGCCTCACGTGGTCCTAGCAAGTTCAGCTTAGGGTTTCCTGATGGACAGGTACATGCATGTGGTGAGAGGCTAGTCTGCGGTGGGGACGATAGGTCCCCAGCAAAAGGTGAAGAGGGACAAAGAGGCAGAAAAACACAGAGAAACCTGCTTTACTGAGTTGCCTGAGTGCCCCAGGAGCCTGAGAACCCGTCTGCCACCGGCAGGAGCCTACCTCACAGCCACCACCGCTCACGGCCCGGGGAGTCCTGCAGAGGCGGTGGCAGGTTCGGCCCACACTGTAGCGGGGCTTGTCAGAGTCCGAGTGCAGATGGAGGGGCTGCCCTCTGGTCTTTCCGTGCGGACGCCGGGCTCGACCGACTCAGCCCTGGTGCACCTGCCTCTCCTGCTGCAGCGCTGGCCCCTCAAGGGGAGGCAAAGCAGACAGTCCCCTGTCCCCCAAATGGCCCCAGAAAAGCAGCTCCTCCAAGCATACCTGCTGGGAGAGGAAACCAGCTGAGACTTTTTGAAAATGGCCACAGGAATAAAATGAGGGAAGGCAGGAAATACTTCCAAGTTTTATCTTTTTATTATACTGTGCTCTTGTATTTTAGAGTTTGAGTACCAGGAATAACATCTGGTCCTTGAAACATGGCCTCTAAAATGGCTCTTTAAGCCTAAGACACAGATCACAGCCGCCAGAGGCAGCGAGTCAGGCTTGAAGTAAGGGAGCATCTTGGAGGTGGGGCTCTCACAGCAAGATTCCTTCAGGGCTCAGAATGTTCCTTTGAAGAAAGATGGTCCAACTACTAGAACTAATATCTGAATTCAGCAAAGTTGCAGGATACAAAATTAACACAGAAATCTGTTGCTTTCCTATACACTAACGACGAACTAACAGAAAGAGAAATCAGAAAAACAATTCCATTCACAATTGCATCAAAAAGAATAAAATACCTAGGAATAAACCTAA
>JAQQAC010019309.1:0-10873 GCA_029783875.1 Phataginus tricuspis
GAAATACCATTTGACCCAGGAATCCCACTCCTAGGAATTTACCCTAAGAACGCAGCAGCCCAGTTTCAAAAAGACAGATGCACCCCTACGTTTATTGCAGCACTATTTACAATAGCCAAGAAATGTAAGCAACCTAAGTGTCCATCAGTAGATGAATGGAAAGAGAAGATGTGGTACATATACACAATGGAATATTATTCAGCCATAAGAAGAAAACAAATCCTACCATTTGCAACAACATGGATGGAGCTAGAGGGTATTATGCTCAGTGAAATATGCCAAGCTGAAAAAGACAAGTATCAAATGATTTCATTCATATGTTGAGTATGAGAACAAAGAAAAAAACTGAAGGAACAAAACAGCAGCAGACTCACAGAACCCAAGAACAGACTAATAGTTACCAAAGGGAACGGGACTGGGGAAGATGGGTGGGAAGGGTGGGACAAGGGGGAAAAAGGGCTATTACAATTAGCACACATGTAGCAGGCATGGGGATGGGGTAGGGGGATACGGGGAAGGTAGTATAACACAGAGAAGACAAGTAGTGATTCTATAACAGCCTTCTACGCTGATGGACAGTGACTGTAATGGGGTATGTGGTGAGGACTTGATAATAGGGGGAGTCTAGTAACCATAATGTCGCTTATGTAATTGTATATTAATAATAGCAAAATTAAAAAATACATGTAATATATATAAAAAATGATTAAGGTTTAAGAACCAAATATAAGTGGTTTATAGTTTATCAGACAGAGCCACTTCTTTGCCACTTTATGTTCAGTTCCTCCTCTTGTCTCTGACATCCATTTTTCTGGCAGAGACTGGTTAATTTGGCTTATTTCTGGCAGGGTTTTCCTGGGAACACTTGTAGAACTAGCATTCTTCAAGGAAGAAAAAAAAAACAATCAGGAAAACACACACATGGCAAGTAATAAATAATACAGTAACACTTGTGGCACAGAACATAGATAAGCTCTACTCTCTCAGACAGTGGAGTTTGGTGAAAGGAATTATGTCATCAGACTGACTGGCTGTTCCAACTCCTAGCATTGGCCACTTGGCATGGACTGAAACTTAGTTTTATTCTTAAAATATTAGATAACACAAAAAAAGGCGGAGGAATAGGAAGGCAAGGAAGAAACCTCCTCCCATCCTCCCACACACAAACACCAAGGAAGCAATTACAGCAAATACAACAAACCCTGAAAATAACCTGAATACTGCAGAACAGACCTCCTCCACCTGGCGAAGAATAGAAGACCACACAAGGAAGGACAAAGTGGAAAAGCCACAATCAATTGGGACCCCAGCCCTTCTCTCATCCCAGCCCATAAGCAGAAGGAAGAAGAACAGAGCAGGGAGGGGATAGGCACTCAGAAACTCTGCACACTTGGCCCTGGAGAGCTGCTCTGGGAACACCAGTCCACATTGCACTGGGTTCTGGTGATTAGCAGAGCTGGACACCTGGGAGATTTGGAACAAAATGAAATATACCATGAGGGAATGAACAATAGGTTCTGCAAGTAGAGGAGACAATCAATGAGATGGAAGTGAGAAAATAGGAAAACAATGAAGTTGAGGAACAGAGAGAAAAAAGAATCTCTAGAAATGAGAGGTGAGAGGATACTAAGAGAGCTGTGTGACTCCACATGAGACAATATTTGCACAATAGGGGTACCAGAAGGAGAAGAGAAAGACAAAGGGGTAGAGTGTCTCTTTGAAGAAATAATTGCTGAAAACTTCCCCAGTCTCGAGAAGGAAGAGTGCCCACGTCCTGGAAGTACGGAGAGCCCCTAACAAAAGGGATCTCAGGAAGACAACACCAAGACATGTAATAATTACAACAATAAAGATTAAGGATAAGGAGAGGGTATTGAAAGCAGCCAGAAAGAAAAAAAATTGCTTATAAGGAACACCCCATCAGGCTATCAGCAGACTTCTCAGAAGAAATTTTACAGGCCAGAATGGAGTGGCATGAAATATTTAATGTCCTAAAACAGAAGGACCTTCAACCAAAAATCTACCCAGCAAGATCATCATTCAAAGTTGAATGAGAGATTAAAAATTTCCCAGATAAACAGAGGCTGAAGGAATTCACCACCACTAAATCAGCATTACAGGATATGTTAAAGGGACTTCTGTAAATGGAAATGTTCTTAAGCCTAAATAGTTTTCACCAGTGAAAATAAACCCACAATAAAGGTAGTAGACCAACTAATCACCAAGCAAGTATGAAATTAAACAAAACAAAAGTAGTGAAACTAACTAGACAAAAAAAATCAGGGGAAACACAAAAAATGCAGATTATGACATAAAATACATAAAGTGTGGAGAAGGAATAAAAAAGCATTTTTAGATTGTGTTTGAAGTAGAATGATCATTAACTGGTAACTGTTGAACCAATGTATTGTATACTTGAAACTAATATAAGACTGTATATCAACTATACTTTAATAAAGGAAAAGTCAATGAGAAAGTTGGATAACACAAGAGTTGAAAATTGGGATTCAAGCAGATACTTGGCTAAAACAGATACAGACATTGGTGTACAATAATAATATTAACAGCATCAGCAGATGAAAGTGGTATATACATACAATGGAATATTATCTAGACATAAAAAGAAAGGAAGTACTTTTATATGCTGCAACATGGATGGACTTTAAAAACATACTAATTGAAATAAGTATATGCAAAAGGACAAATACTGTATCATTCCACTTACATGAAATAGAAAGTAGATTAGATGTTATTTTGGGGTATGAGGGGAGGGAATGTTATTATTTAATGGTTACAGAATTTCTGTTTGGGGTGATGAAAAAATTTTGGAGATGGGATAGTAGTGATGGTTGTGCAACATTGTGAATGCAATTAATGCCCCTGAATTGTACACTCAAAAAATGGTTAAAATAGCAAATTTTATGTGCTCTTTCCCTCTCTCTTTATATATATAGTTTTTAAAGCACAATTTTAAAAACTGAGATAACAATACTTACCTCTCGGAGCTCTTGTTAAGATGAAATGATATTAGGTATACAACGCCCTTGGATTACAGTAGGTACTCGAATACTACTTTCTTTCTCCCCTTTAATCACCCATAGATTTTTACTTTTATATCAGTGGTTTTCAAACTTTGGCATGCAACAGACTTACCTGGTGATTTTGCTGAAGCATAAATTGCTGAGGGCATCCCTGGTGTTTGATTCAGTATGTAAGCAATGGAGCTCAAGAATTTACATCTACCAAATTCCCAGGTGACACTGATGCTGCTGGTTTGGGGACCACACTTTAAAAAACCATGGTTCAACCAAAGGTGTCAGCATTGTCTGGAAAGAAAAATCCATCTTTAATATAGTCTTCCAAAGGCATTAGTGCTCTGCTCCTTATTATACTTCTGTCTCCACTGAACTTGTAATAAGGCAGGGATTCTGCATTACTTTCAAGGCTTAAATAAAGACCTCTTTATGTTATTTATTTATTTATTTATATTATTAAGGTACCATGATACACAATCTTATGAAGGTTTCACATGAGCAATCTTGTAGTTACAACAGTCACCCATATTATCAAGTCCTCCCCACAGCCCATTGCAGTCACATTACATTACATTGCATCAGTGTAGTAAGATGCTATAGAGTCATTACTTGTCTTCTGTGTGCTGTACTGCCTTCCCTGTGCCCCCCCCACATTATGTGTGCTAATCATAATGCCCCTTAATCCCCTTCTCCCTCCCTACCCACCCACTCTCCCCACCCGCTTTCCCTTTAGTAACCACTAGTCCCTTCTTGGAGTCTATGAGTCTGCTGCTGTTTTGTTCCTTCAGTTTTTGCTTTGTTGTTATACTGCACAGATGAGGGAAATTGTTTGGTACTTGTCTTTCTCCCCCTGGCTTATTTCACTGAGCATAATACCCTCTAGCTCCATGCATGTTGTTGCAAATGGTAGGATTCGTTTTCTTCTTATGGCTGAATAATATTCCATTGTGTATATGTACCACCTCTTCTTTATCCATTCATCTACTGATGGACACTTAGGTTGCTCCCATATCAATAAATATCTCTTCAAAAAGATGTGTAACCATTACTCCTCAAATTCCTTTCAGCTTTTTTATCTGAGTCCTCTGTGTCCCCTGTAGTTCAGTCATGAGGAAGTTTTGTTCTTTCCACTCCCAGGAATCTTAGGGCAACAAGGTGCTCCCTACTGGCACTTAACATATTATTTTTTTCCTTTTTCAAAACATGGCTCCTCTGAAGTACATGACATCAGATTATATCATCTGCCTCCCTTTCTTTTGTAATCATCTCCCAACATCCTAGTCACTACCCTTCAGTCACTGAAAACCCTACCACCCTCCTGTCTTCCTCAGCACCACAATGCTGGCTGGCTGTCTTTCTGTCATTCTGGCAACTTCAGAATTAATGGACACAATTTATTTCCCACCTTAATCTCTTAATTCTTGATCCCATCTCCACTCTTTTTCTCTGCCCCACCTCAACTACCCATGCCCTGGATAAGGGTTTCTAAATTGACCTGACTGACATTTTGGGTCAGACAATTCATTGATGTGAGGGGTGGTCTTGTGCCCTCTAGGATGTTTAGCAGCAATCCTGGACTCAGCCCTCTAGACGGCGGTAGCAACAGCCCCAATACGAATGCCCCTCTTCAGTTACGACAGTCTGAAATATCTTCAGACATTGCCAAAGGTTTCCTGGGGGGCAAAAAGCACCTCTAGATGAAAACCACTGCCCTAGATATAGGTGATACCCTGTATTTTATAATCATCAATAATTGTTCCACCTTCTAAATATTCTTGATGTTAGAATGAGTTAAGACTTTGGGGGCGGTTGGGATGGAATGAATGTTTTTTCATGCAAGAAGTGCATGAACTTTGGGGGGTGGGGAATAGGCGCAGAATGTTATGGACTGAATTGTGTTTTCCCAAAATTCGTAAGTTGAAGTGCTAACCCCTAATGTTGGCAGTAATAGGAGATGGGACCTTGGGGAGGTGATTGGGTCATGAGGGTGGAGCCCCCTGGAACGGGACTAGTGCCCTTATGAGAGATCCCAGAGAGCTCTTTCGCCCCTTCCACTATGTAAGGACACAGTGAGAAGAAAGCCCTCTAGAAACCAGGAAGCAGGCCCTCACCAACGCTGACTATTCTGGCATATTGATATTAGACTTCCTAGCCTCCAGAATTGTGAGAAATAAATTTCTACTGTTTGTAAGTCACCCAGTCTGGGTGTTTTGTTACAGCAGCCTAAAAGACTAAGGTACTTACTTTAGTGAAACCCCGCCCAGCATTCTCTGAGCCCAGTAGGGTCTCCGACCCATGAACCCTATCATTTGTTCATTATCCATCGCCCGTCTGTGTCTTCCTTACCCGGCTTAGATTCCATGGTCAGCACTATAATCAGTCCTTTCAAATACCTCTAACTTTTCTGTCCCTTCCTATAGTACCCAGCAAAAATCTATCTGTAGTGAAACAACTCAGGATTACTACCACATTGAATCCAAGCAGCGAAACATCACTGGAGAAAGCCACATAACTACTGGCTGGCGGTTTCACTCTAAGTCTATGACCACAAATTTCAAATGGCACTCAATACTGTCTAGTAATTTCCCACAGCATTTGCTTTCTCACTGTCTGAGACAACGGTTGCACCCCTCCCCTTTATTCCTAAGCCTCTAACACTCCTCCTCCTTTTCACTGACTTTCAAATGAGGATCTTGTGCATCCCTGAGAAAACAGAAGCAATCAGGCAAGAACTAATTACCTGCCCACCCCTGACCTGCCTCCATCTCCACTGCTCCACATTAGAAAGGGATAAATATTTCTGCTCAACCCGACATTCTACACTAGATCCTGCTTTCGCTCTCCTGTTCTGGAACACCGCTTCTGCAGTGAATCACTCATCTCACACATCCTCACTTTCCCCACCAGCACCGGATCGCTTTTGCTGGCGTGCAAGCACACCTAAATACCACCTCTCTAGACAACAACAAAGCCCTGCCACGGTTCTCTGCTTCCCTTCACAGAAAAACAGGACTGTCGCAGTCATTGCCTCCACCTGCTCCCCTCCTGTGCTCTGCCTGCCCCACGCATGCAGGGTTCAGCCTGTCTCCTCTGAGGTGACTCTTAACAAAGCAAAAATAAACTCTGTGCTCATCTTACCTGGCCTCCCAGCAGTGTGTGACAGGATTGGCCGCTTCCTCTTTCTAGAAGTACTTTCTCCTCTTACCGACCCCATCTCACCTAACTGACACCAACTCATATACCTGCCTCTGTTCCATATGACTCTTCACCCTTTCCTGCTGTGCTCTGCCTGCCTGGCCTTCTTTCTGTCCCTCACACATGCTAACCTTATTCTTGCCCCACGGCCATTCTGGGTGCAGTTGTCCCTACCTGTAATACTCTTTCTCTGGGCCCAAGCATGGCTAAGGTCTCTGCTCAGATGTTACAGCCTCTAAGAGGTCTTCCCAACTGACATTTCTAAAGAAGCCCAGCTCATCATTCCCAAACGGGACCATTTTATTCTCTTCAGAGCACTTGTCACTCTCTAACACAATCTTATTTTACATTTCAGTGTTTATTACCTGTCCTTCCCTGCAAATCCAAATGCGGTGAAAGAGGGAATTATTCATTTTTATCCCAAGTACCAAGAGCAAAGCCTGGGATACAGGAGGCAATCACTAGCTGGGTTGACTGAATGCTGTGACAGAGTGACCAAATACGACCTCCTCACTGCCCAGAGGCACAGAAACCTTTGCCTCTATTTTCTGTCCTAGGGAATACAGTAAGAGTCTATATGGATGTCAAGTTTAAACATTCCTGACAAGAGAAAAAAGTACAAATTAGGAAAATAACTATGTATACGTTTGCCTCCAAACAAATATTTTAGAACTCACCCCAAAAGATAATAAAATCCTCTCTGCTAACAACCAGGGGGGCACTGTAGCAGGGTGTAAGCTTTGGAGCTAGATTGCTGGGGTTTGAATCCATCTCTGCCACTTCTTAGCAGTGCAACTTTGGGCAAGCCCACCTCTCTGAGACTCAGTTCTTTCATTTGTAAAATGGGAGAAAAAAATACCAGTTGGAATTGATATGAGGACTAAATGTGTTGATTCATTTGGAGTACTTTGGTCTCTGAGTCATGGTTACTGCAGCTAATATTAATCATTACTGTTATTATCATCACTAATGTTATTACATAATAAAAAATTAGGGTAAAAGCAATGAATTTGGGTTTGGGGTTCTCCTCTGTTAGGCAGCTGAGTGAGGAAGTGAAAATTATATAGTATTTTTACAGAGGCATTTTAACATCTTATTATTTTAGCAAAACATTTGAATACATACAAATGGTACCCTATTTCAAATACTGTTCTGAAATCTAGAGAAAAGAATGATTTTTAAAAGAAGCAGAAAGTGTAATAGATAACTGCTGACAAGTTGTCACAAAGTTGGCTTATGTTCCAGCAAAAATGTGTTTGACTTGAACATCCACAAGGTCTAAAGCAAAGTCATACATGCATGCTTATTGCTTTTAGAAGTAAAAGCACCTAAAACTGCTCTACAAAAAGTCTTTTAAAAACCTGATGCATTACCAAGCAAAGTTTACTTATTTATCATCAATTTATATTCTTCTAAATGGATTTTGACTATAAACAACCTAAAAGATTGTGATCAGATTATATGTTGTATATTTACTTAGCTTAATATTTAATTTTCCATACACCTGCATGATAAAACCAGGCTGACATGCTTTAGAGCAGGTTTGATTAAATATATAAAAGTATATCATTCTGATGCTTAAGTAACCAAATTGGGATCTTCTTTTGTAATACCTTAATCTTTAGAAAAGATTACCAAATACTCCAGGAATCATGCATAAGAAAAATGGGTATTATTGAAATTAAAAATAACAGCACTAAGGACTTCAGGGAAGATGGCGACGTGAATAGAATGACAGAAATTTCCTCCCAACATTATATTTATCCACGAAAACACATCAAATACAACTATTCCCAAAAGAGAGACCAGAACACACAGGAAAGCACACAGCGTGCAGCTACACCTGAGAGGACTCGGCACCAGGCGAGGTGGGTAAGATACGGAGCCGTGACCCTGTGAGACCCGAGCGCTCCCCCCCCCCCAGCGCACCGGGGGGAGTAGAGGATTCAGAGCCGGGAGGGAGTGGAAGTCTGCGCTGGGAGCGCCGACACACAGCGCATGGTGTAGTGGAGATTGGAGAGACAGAAGACGCAGGGTCTCAGCCAGGAACGCGCCAGTTGCTTGCAGCAGGCTCGGGGAAGGAAAAAGAAAGGAAAAAAAAAAAGAAGAAAAGCGCGTGCTTTTTTCAGCAGTCTTAAAGAGACAGGAGCACAGCAGAGGACCGCATCACCCCAGCACACTCAGTCCAGCAGGCGGGGAGTCCTGGGGAGCTTCGGACCCCTTAGCTGGCGAAAGGGAAAGGGTGGCTGCACTTAAGACTCCCACAGAGATCAACAGCCTCCCATTCGTTCCCACACTGGCCAGAGCTATAAAGGCCCTGGCAGAGTGGCGTGGCGACAGTTCTGGAATAGTGGAGCAACAGCGCCACCTACAGCATTCACACAGAACCCACTCCCGGAGGGCGTTTTTTTTTTTTTTTTAGTTGTTGTTGTTGTTTTCTTCCCTTTCTTTTCTTTTGTCTTTCCCTTTTTTTTTATTATTACTATTTTTTTCTTTTCTTCTCTTTTCTTTTCTTTTCTTTTTTTTTTTTTCCTTTTTAAAGTCATAAAGAGCCCAGCTGACATACGTGGCAACTACTAGCAACCAATTCTATAGCCATGAAAAGACAGAGGAATATGGTACAGACAAAGATTCAGACCCAGACAACCCCAGAGAGGGAACCTGAAGGGATGGACATGCACAGTCTTCCTGAAAAATAATTCAGAATAAAAGTCAGAGCCATGCTGACGGATCTACAGAGAAATGTGCAAGAGCTGAGGGAGGAAGTGAGGGAAGTGAGGAAAGACAATGCAGAAATCAGACAATCCATCGGCGGGCTTAACAGCAGACTGGATGAGGTGCAAGAGACTGTTAATGGATTAGAAAATAGAGAACAGGAATACAGAGAAGCTGAGGCAGAGAGAGATAAAAGGATCTCTAGGAATGAAAGAATATTAAGAGAACAGTGTGACCAATCCAAACGGAAAAATTCGAAAATTATAGGAATACCAGAGGAAGAAGAGAGAGAAAAAGGGGTAGAAAGCGTCTTTGAAGAAATAATTGCTGAAAACTTTCCCACATTGGGGAAGGAAATAGTCTCGCAGTCCACGGAAGCCCACAGATCTCCCAACACAAGGGACCCAAGGAAGACAACACCAAGGCACATAATAATTAAGATGGCAAAGGTCAAAGACAAAGACAGAGTATTAAAGGCAGCTAGAGAGAGAAAAAAGATCACCTACAAAAGAAAACCCATCAGACTATCATCAGACTTCTCAACAGAAACCTTACAGGCCAGAAGAGAATGGCATGATATATTTAACATAATGAAACAGAAGGGCCTCGAACCAAGAATATTGTATCCAGCATGATTATCATTTAAATATGACGAAGAGATTAAACAATTTCCAGACAAAGGAAAGTTGAAAGAGTTTGCCTCTCATAAACCACCACTACAGGATATCTTAAACAGACTGCTCTAGAGGGAAGCACCCCTAAGGCTGAAAAGATGTCACCAGAGAAAATAAAATCATAGCAGGGAAAGCAGACCATCCAAATACTAACTAAAGGCAAAGAATAAAACACCTAATATATAAAGAATGGAGGAGGAAGAATAGGAAGGAGAGATAAAGACACATCAGACAACGTTCACAATAACTTAACAAGAAAGATAAGTTAGATTCTTAGATAGTAAAGAAGCAACCCTTGAACCTTTGGTAACCACGAATCAAAAGCCAGCAATGGCAACAAGTACATATCTATCAATAATCACCCTAAATGTAAAAGGATGGAATGCACCAATCAAAAGTCACAGAGTAACAGAGTGGATAAAAAAGCAAGACCCATCTATATGCTGCTTACAAGAGACTCACCTCAAACCCAAAGATATACACAGACTAAAAGTGAAGGGATGGAAAAAAATATTTCAAGCAAACAACAAAGAGAAAAAAGCAGGTGTTGCAGTACTTGTATCAGATAAAATAGACTTCAAAACGAAGAAAGTAGCAAGAGATAAAGACGGACATTACATAAGGATAAAGGGGTCAGTCCAACAAGAAGATATAACCATTATAAATATATATGCACCCAACACAGGAGCACCAGCATATGTGAAACAAATACTAACAGAAGTGAAGGAGGAAATAGACAGCAATGCAATTATTTTAGGAGACTTTAACACGCCACTCACTCCAAAGGACAGATCAACCAGACAGAGAATAAGTAAACACACAGAGGTACTGACAACACACTAGAACAGATGGACCTAACAGATATCTACAGAACTCTGCACCCAAAAGCAACAGGATACACATTCTTCTCAAGTGCACATGGAACATTTTCCAGAATAGACCACATACTAGGCCACAAAAAGAACCTCAGTAAAGTAAAAATATTGAAATCCTACCAACCAACTTCACAGATCACAAAGGTATAAAATTAGAAATAAATTTTAGAAAGAAATCAAAAAGGCTCACAAATACATGGAGACTTAACAACATTCTCCTAATGAATCAATGGGTTAACGACCAAATCAAAACAGAAATCAAAGAATATATGGAGACTAATGACAACAACAACACAAAGCCACAACTTCTGTGGGACGCAGCGAAGGCAGTCTTAAGAGGAAAGTATATTGCAATCCAGGCCTATTTAAAGAAGGAAGA
>JAQQAC010019317.1:0-32017 GCA_029783875.1 Phataginus tricuspis
GAAATCCTCTGAGTTTACAGGGAGTGTGTCACTCACGTTTTGTCCTGCTCAACATCCAGCTTTGTAGGAAGAACAATCACTCATTCAGGTATCAAGACAACTCTCAGTGAATGACACTACTCGTCCCACTAGTCAAAACTTCTAGAATCATCTTCTTCTCATTCTTTCCACTCACCCTCTGGTTCTAGTCAATTTAGTAGCATCAGGTCAAAAAAAGAAATTTTCTCAATTAAGAAAAATAAGACAACTGTTAGTCCATTCGTACTGGGGAGATGGGTGGGAAGGGAGGGATAAGAGGGTAAAAGGGGCATTACGATTGGCAGACATAGGGTGGGGGGGCACGGGGGGGACTGTACAGCTCAGAGAAGACAAGTAGTGATTCTCATCTCACTACACTGATGGACAGTGACTGTAATAGGGTTGGTGGGGGGGACCTGATGAAGCGGGTAGTTTAATCATCACAATATTGCCCATGTAATTGTAGGTTAATGATACTAAAATAAAATAAATTGTAAAAAAAAAAAGAAAGAAAAATAAGACAATAAGACAAGGGTAGGATTTTCGGAATGGCAGTGGGAACAGCTAAAGAGCTCTCTCACCAAAGAAAAAAACAATTTTAACTGGTGGAAATTATTATTACTTTTTAACGTAAAGTCTGAAAATAAAGAAACATTCATTTGAAAAATGTACTAAATTTCAGTAAAAACAGTAAGCATATGTGGTATTTGAGCCATGACTTTTTCCCACTCTCCCCCATTATAGAGTGACAGAAGCCCACTCTGGCCAGTGGTGGCCGGGAAGATGAAACTTTCTCTCATCTTTAGCTCCCCGTCTATGGCCATAGTTTTACCCCAGGAGAGACAGGCTATTCATTGACATCTCTTATACTCTCTAGCATCCTGTTTCAGAACTATTCCAGGAAGATAATAGTTTAAAGGTCTGGGGTATAATGGATGGAAGCTCTACTAAAGACCTGACAGACAAAGAATATTAAACTCTGATCATCCCATCACAGCTTGCTCGAAGAGCAGAGGTTCCATACAGGAAGAAGCAAGCCAAGAATACCAGGAGCTACCACACCTGCTAAGTGCAGGAGTTTCACTCCAGAAGAAGTGCGCGGCTGCCCTTCTCAGCCAATTCCAGAGCAGCCATGCAAAGGTTTTGCCCAGGGGGTAAAGGTAGTCCATATGAACAGATAGCTCTGTAACTCTCCCTGAGAGAATTGAGGTCATATGGAACAGACTACGGGGAAGTTCATGGCTAAGCACTCTAAAACAATGGAGATGCTAATGGTGAGCCATAAAGAGACCACTGAAAGATTCGTATTAGCATGGAGGGAAACCACTAGAAGTTTAACCGAGAGAACCAGGGAAAAGACAGTTCAAAAGACTCCTCCTGGAGTTGGAGCAAGCCTCAAAGACGAGCGACACACTAACCCTCGAAACTGTGCTTGAACGTAATTGGATCAGACTATGGAGCAATTTAAGCTTTTTGTTGAAAACAATACAGCAGTCAACTAGCAATTAGTGGAAGCTAACAGTGGGATGTGATATCAATAGAGGCAGACCAGTCAGAAGCTTAAGGAGGAGGACAGAGAAAGGGATAGATAAAGAGAGCCTGGGTAAAACTGTAATCACCTTTGTTGGTTCGAGAAATTATGAACATGCCCAAAGCTGCACTCTCTGAGAAATGACATCAAAGGTTCCACGCTGTGGAGGAAACAGACTTCTCTAAACTGGTCCAGTAATAATTATAACAATGTACAGTTGGATTTGTAATATATAGATAAGAATATCATTATGACAAGAACAGCACAAAAAAGGGAGGTTATAAAAGTATGAAGTAATGTAGGAGTAAAGTTTCTATATCTCACTGGAATTTTTATATATCTGAAGTAAATTCTAGTAAGTTAAGAGATATGTGTAAGCTCCAGAGGAACAACAAAGAAAATATTTTAAATAGTTTAAAAATTATTAAAGTAATTAAAAATTTCATAGAAAATATCCATTTAATGCAAAAGAAGGCAGTAACAGAGGAACAAAGGAACAAAAAATTCTTCAGACATATGGAAAACAGAAAGAAAACAATGTAAGTGAATCCATCATATCATTAATACTTTTAAATGTAAATTGATTAAGCAACCCAATCAAAAGGCAAAGGCTATCATACTGGGGAAAAAAAAGCAAGACTCAGCTATATGCTCCTTATAGGGGATACACTTTAGAGCCAAAAATGTAAGTAGAAAAATAGGAAAAGATATACTGTGCAAACAGCAACCATAAACAGCTAGTGATAGGCTAATATATACTGGTATGCAAATATCAGACAAAATCTAATTTAACAGTAAAAATATTATTAGATATAAAGTGGGATATTTTATAATGAAAAGAAGGCCAATCTCTCAGGAAGATATAACAATTATAAACATACATGTACCTAACAACAGAGCTTTAAAATGCATGAATCAAAAATATGACAGAATTAAAGGAAAAATAGACAATTTGACAATAATAGCTGAAGACTCCAATACCCTGTTCAAATAATGGCTAAAACAATGAGGCAGAAGATCAACAATAGTATAGAAGATCTGAACAACAACATACAGCAAATAGACAAAACAGACCTAATTCACTCAACAGCAGAACACACATTCTTTTCAAGGGCCTATGGAATAGTCTCCAGGATAGATCATATGCTAAGTCATAAAATAAGCCTCAGTGAATTTAAAAGGATCGAAATCATACAAAGTAAGTTGTCTGCCAAAAACAGAATTAAATTACAAATCATTAATACATGGAAATTTAGGAAATTCACAAATATGCATAAATTAAACAACAAACTGATAAATAACCAAAGGGTCAAAGAAGAAGTCACCAAGAGAAATTATAAAATATTTTGAGATAAATGAGAAAAAAAAATAACATATTATAACTTAAAGGATGAATTTTAAGCAGTGCTTAGAAGGAAATAGCTGTATGTGCTTATATTAAAACATAAAAACAACTTCAAATCAATAACCAAATCTTCCATTTTAAGTAAACGGAAAAAAGAAAACAGACTAAACCCAAGGGAAGCGAAACAAAGGAAATAATAAAAGTTAGGACAGGAATAGATGAAATAAAAAACAGAAATCAGTAAAGCCCAAAGTTGATTCTTTAAAAAGATCAACAAGATTAATAACACTTTAGTTAGACTGACCAAGTGAAAAAGAGAGAAGACTCAAAAAACAAAATCATGAAATATGGACAGGACACAGAGCCTGTAGATAATGTTCAAAGGTCAGGCAGACAGAGAAATCTGAAAGGAGGGTAGAGTCCCGGTGAAACCACTGGCAATTTGAAAACCAGTTTGTGACGATTCTCATGCTCTGGGGCAGCAAATTAAGACAGTCAAACATGGCCACTGAGACAGGAATCCCTGTTCCAGACCTAGTGCCAAAGGAAGAGCAAAGGCAGAACCTAATAATCACAAACGGTTCACAAATTCTGAGCCAGACAAGCCACAAGGGGGACAAGATGCTAATACTTCAAATGTTAAACTTCTCTAATCCCAAGTGCAAAGGTTAGGACTTGTCCTAAAAACATATGCAGTTGACACCTGGTTAAGTGGTCTCTGACTTGCGGAAAAACCATCGTTTGAATGCTAGGAAGTGTATAGTGCTGGAATTGTAACCTAAAATCTACCACTGCTTCTCCATTTTTCTTTCTTTCTGAGGCGGTCATTTCAAAAGAACTGCACATACATAAATCACTTTTGCAAATAGAAATTTATAAATATCCCAAACTACGTATGCAACTTAATTTTGCTCAAGACCGAGGGATCTCTCATTCTCTCAATTTCAAACACCTAAGTTTTCTTTAGAGCTCACAAAGAGTAAATAAAGAATTTAAGAAGTTATAGTTTGGGAGGTCAAATTTTTATCCAGAATACCATACTATACTCTGTCTCTAGGTCAGTGAGTCCCCGACAAGGCTGAATCCCACATTTGTCAGGGAGTTTGTTTTGGTTTTAATACAGACGCCTACCTCCTAATAAAAGCAAGCATTTTTTTTTTTTTTTTTAGTTCTTCCTATGTACCAGACAAGTGTAAGTGTTATTTCTATGCAACAGATGGGGAAATTCAGGCAGAAAAAATAACTAAGTAACTGCACAAAGTTACCTAGCTGGTAATGGAAGGGCTGGAAGCCACTCCAAGGCAGTCTGCCTCCACAGCTGGGTAGCACTTGGGCATATCCATCCATGCTTCAGGGAAGGCGCCCAGAATGCGTTAAGTTTTTAAAAGTCCTAAAGGATACTCATGCTCACCTGGTGTCGGGGAACCACCGTTCTGGCACATTGCTGTTTCAAAGTGCACTTACAGATTGTGGTTCTTCCAACATCTGTGCTAATATTGGGTTACGTATTAGGCATTTAGGAGGAAGCTGTTTATGCCTCTGCTTTAATTGGTTTTAGAAAGTTTCTACATAGCTTAATGAGCATATTACTCTGATCATATAAAAGACACAACGTGCCAGGAATATACTTCAACTCGATAATAATAAAGAATACCAACTGTACTAGTAATAATGACCAAAACTCATTGACTTCCACTCGCTGTGAGACATTGGGCTGAGTGCTTTGCATTTACCATGTCTAATTCTTGCAACATTGTCATTATTCTAAAGATGACAAAACTGAAGCAGTGGAAAGGTCCAAGATGCAACACCTGGATTTGTACCCACTTATACGGGTTTTAAAGTTCTTTTTATTTCCATTAAGCCCCAGGGCATCCTCTTCATTCAGAGAGTTTATAAGAAGAAGCATCTTAGAATAAGCACCTTAGCAGTATCTCTACCTATTTAAAATGATCTCCTGTTTATGGTTTTTTCTACGGTTAAAGCCAGATAAAGTCCTATTTGGGGACTATGATTTTCTTGAGTCCTACAGTTTCTGGAAAAAGATAAGTGAAAATAATTCCATTCCTTTTAAATCTTCTGGATTAGTAAAGAGAGGATTAACCCAATTGGACTCTGAAAGAAAATCAGGAAGAATTTAGAAGGATTTCAAATCAAGGACCTGAAGAGAATGGTAGCCATGTTGTAGGATAAAGTACTAAGAAAGCTTTTTGTATTTTAAACTATCAGCATACATTCCTCTAGCAAATGAGAATAAGAAGAAACTTCTCTGGGTCAATAATTGTGTGACCCTTTGGGTCATATATGAGAAGACTCAAGTAAATAGAAATATATGCCCATTTAAGTGTAAAAGCCACCTGGCTACACTGGAGTTCCCTAGTCCAGCTCTGCCATGACATGCGTTAGCTGACATTACAACTTATTTAGCTTACCTGGGTTTCAGACTCTCTAGTCACAGATCATTTGTGCACCAATCCATTCTATGTCCCTTCTTTCCAGATGCAAATAAAAATGAGTGATCTACATTTTAAAGGTCACAAATGAGAAGAAAAAAGATACCACAAGTTGTGAAGCTTGCAAGAACCTTAAATCAGGGAAGCAGGTAAGTCCCACAGTGTTGTGGGGGAGTTATCCAAGCTTGCAGCTACCCAGAAAGACAACCTGGCACACACTCCAGAAGCACTCTTAGGCACCCTCCATTGAAAAACCTTTTTTTTTTTTATCAGAAGAGAAATGGTAAATTAAGATTTTCTTTAGTAGACTTTTCATAGATCTTGGTAAGATTTTTAGAAATCATCAAGGAAAGAATAAAAGGAATACTTATAAGATTCTTCTTCTGAATATTGCACAACTGGAACTCTTACACCTTGATGTGGGAGTATAAGTTGGTACAATCTCTTTGGAATACTGTTGAGTTTTATCCACTGAGGCTAAACGTATGCATAGCATGTGGCCCGTGTGCTTCCTGGCAATGTTCTAGTTCCTGATGGAGGTGCTATTTATGTGGTTGTGCTCAGTTTGAAAAATCTATTGAGTTTATACTTCAACTTTGAGCATGTTTCTGTTTATTTGTTATACTTCATTAAACTATTTTTTATAAACTTCTCTCCTATTCTAGCATGGCAGGTTGTGAATGGCTGGCTAGGGAGTCTTGGTTGATAATGCTGGTTAAATGCATCATCTCATATGATAATTACAGTAACCCTAAGTTACAGATTGAATTGTTTATTCCAAAAATTGTTGAAGTTTTAACCCCCCAGTAGTTTGTGAAGGTGACCTTATTTGGAAATAGAGTATTTAGAAAGATAATCAAATTGAAATGAGGTCATACAGTATTTGTCTTTCTCCGTCTGACTTAGCTTCGTTAGCATGACGTCCGCAAGGTCTATCCATGTTGTCCCAAATGGCAGGGTTTCCTTCCTTCTCATAGCTGAATAATATTCCATTGTATATATGTACACACCATCTTCTTTATCCATTCATCTGCTGACAGACACTTAGGCTGTTTCCTTATCTTGGCTATCATAAATAAATGCTTCAATAAACATGCGCATACAGGTATCTTTTCAATATTCTACTCTCATTTCCTTTAGATATACACCCAGGACTGTAGTATCACTTATATGTAGAATCTAGAAAAGCTGAACTTATAAAATCAGGGAGTAGAAGGGTAAACTAGTTGTGAAACAACTGTTGGTAATTTAAGACATTTAATGATACCTAACATCGGTTCAAAGAAGCGATTTTATTTTTGCCACTCATAATATTCCCCTCTGTCTTACAGTAATCAGTCAAGGAAAACTCCCCCATGTACTTTTGATGAAGCCAATTCTGCTCCTAGCTTCCTGAATATTTGACAAAAATAATCCTATATGCCCATGTCATGTCCCTGGACACAGTGAAGAACTTATAAATGGGCACGTGCCCCATGTTAGGTCAGTCAAAGCCAGCAAAATTTCCAAAGCCTGTCACCTCTCAGAAACTTCCTCTTTCTCACTAGACTTATATGAGGGAAGCTTCAAAGTGAGAGGGAACTGACAAAAACAGGAATTGAAGACTTCAGTCAACACTGCATATGCCTAAGAGTTGAATTTAATCATAATTGAAGCCAGACCTTTGGTAGATCTTTTAAATTATAAGAACACCAACCTACTTGTTATCTCAAGACCATTTGTCATAGATTTTCTGTCTGTTTCAACCAGCAGAGTCTAACCTAACATAGCCTTCTCTTCAATAATCTCCATAAATACTGTATTTACTTTAGGACTTATCTCCTTCTGGCAGCTACTTCCACCTGCTATAACAGAGAAACCTCTAGGATGCTGAGAAATGAGATATAGTTCCCATGTGCTTTATCTTCCAAGCTGAAGAATGACAATAAAATTCCAGGTGACCGCATGATCCACTTAGCACATGTTCTCTGAGTGGATCCTTTTCTAGCTAAAGCCCTTTCCTCCCTTTCCTTAGCCTTTACCATAGACTAATATAGAAACATGGCCATGCAAGACTACCCTTGCCTGCCAAATGGCAAAGCCCAAGGTTAGTGGTCCACAGGGTAGAGGGTAGGGGGGGAAATCCTTCTGCCTGCTTGCTGGCAGCATGTAAGGCAGGTAAGTGGAACATGCAGCCCCACACATAAAGAAAGAAAAAGATCTTTAACAAATCTCAGATTCAGAATCACCTACCGAGTATCTCTTCCTTAGAGCTTGGAAGCGACCTGAACCTTCATAACTTTTGCTTAAGCTTGGAAAGTCTATCACTGGAAGAGGCAGTAAATAAATTCTCCTAGATGCTGCTATTAAGGAGTTAAGGGACACTGTGGCTTGTTTTTTTTCTTTCTCTTTAGTATTAAGATAATAAAAGGCACACATTTTAAAACTAGTTTACCCTTTAAAAAATTAAAGCTTTTTTTTTTTTTTTACCACTGTTTGCTTTTCTAGTTTCTTTAATTTGGGTAATTGCTTAGTCAACTTTCAAAAATATATATTCTGTCTTAAAAAAACAGCCAAATATGACGAATCACCTTCATTTTCATTTCAGATTTGGCATGCTGGACCCAGATTGTGTATTCTTTCCATGGCGCCACACCAGCGTCGGATACTTAATTAATTTCCTTTCGTTTGTGCAGGCTTGCACTTAAAGAGACAGTGTCCCATTTTGATGGCTTGCTTTTGGCTGAAGTTCAAAAGTATCACTTCTTAAATCTTTTTTTTCCTTCAAGACTTCCCAGAGTGCTATATAGAAAAAAATAAAATAAAAACACCCTGGTGTTTTTCTCCACCCTCACCTTCTCCTCCACACCATTTCTTTCACTCTTGTCTATTCTTCATTTAAACCAATCTTTCCTTAAAAAGAAAAACAACAACAAGAGAGAGAGAGAAAGAAGCAATGAAAGAAAGCACAGGAGGTATATGCATTCTTGTTTCCCTCCTCCTGACATTTTGCTTTCAAAGTTAGTGGTGAGGCTGCGTTTCATGATGACGTCAACTGGTCAGAATCATTGGGAACTCTCAAAGACTTTTTGAACATTAAGATCATATCTTCTCACCGCAAATGAAGACCTGCAACCTTCTCATCAGATATTTAACACCATCCTTAGGGTAAAACAAAATGTTGTTAAAGACCGGTGATAACTAGGTGCCTCTGAGAGTAGGTATGCAGTTTGACATTTGAGAGGCAGTAACGCAACTGAGTGTCTCCAACAGAGAGCAAGAAAGACACGGGTAACATCAGAGAACTTGCTTGCTTTATGCGAGTCTTTTCTCTAGTGGAAAGTCCTTGATCATTCAGCATATCAAGTTATACTAGAACAGAATTTCCCAGTTCATATGCACCATACACCGTGGCATTCAATATTACATTATATCCAGCAATTTTATATGCTGTGGCGTGAACAAAAAGAACTACTTTTAACAATGGATTGTTGCACAATGGTTTTTTTCCCCTTGCCCGAACCCAGCTGTCTATCCAAGGAAGGGAGGTAGGGATGGAGTACTTAATCCCCATGTTGCAAAGACACGAAGTAAAAAGAATCTCCTGTGGGGAATTTGGCTTCAGCCTAGTTCTGAACCTCATGTTTCTATTGCATTGTCTCTATGGCTCAATGTTTGCTGATTGAGGATATTTATCTTTCTTTCTCTGTCTTTCTCTCTCTTGTTTTCATTGCAGTACAATATACATAACATGAAGTGTACCATTTCACCCATTTCAAGTGCACACTTCATTGGCATTATGTACATTCACAATGCTGTGTGAGTTCATCACCACCGTCCACTCCAGAACATCTCTCCCCTTCCCCAACTGAAGCTGTGTACCCATTAAACAAGAATTCCCCATCCCCTTCTTACCTCAGTCACTGGCAATCACCATTCTACTTTCTGTCTCTATGAATTTACTTACTCCTGGTACCTCATGTAAGTAGAATTATAAAGTATTTGTCCTTTTATTTCTTAGTTCACTGAGCATAATGTCTTCAAGTTCAATCCATGGTGTAGCATGTGTCAGAATTTCCTTCTTTCTAAAGACTGAATAAAGTTCCATTATATGTATAAACCACATTTCGTTTATCCATTCATCCACTGATGGGCACTTGGGTTGCTTCCACCTTTGGCTGTTATGAATAATGCTGCTGTGAACATGGATGCACAACTCACTCTGTCCCCACTATCAATTCTTTCGGATCAGTACCCAGAAGTGAAATTGCTGGGTCATACAGTAATTCTATGTTTACTTTTTTGAGGAACTGCCATACTGGTTTCTGTAACAGCCACACCATTTTACATGCCCGCCAAGCAAGGCTCAGCGTTCCTATTTCTCAACATCTGCATCAGCACATGTTATTTTCTGGACCATTTTTCTTTCATCAGAATACTATTCCTTTTGCCTAGTAGTTTGCTAGCTTCCCAGCAACTTCATCTTTCACGGTGCTTGGGATTCTTGACACTAGCTAGATAGGACTTCTCTGTTGATTCTTCTCACCCACCTAACTGGAGGGTAGACACAGAAACATGGAAGCCTATGAATCTAACCTTCTGGTTCCTAAACCCAAAACAGCCTTCCATGGTCTGAGAGTAGAGGCTCAGCTTTTATAGGCTTGGTGAAAATAATTCTTAAGCATAATCCAGCTGTCAGTGGGCAGGAATCTACTCTAAAATCATTTCTACAGCAAAAAGAAGTGATCAAACTTGAAAGGAATGTTCAAGTAAAGCAACTCCTTGGTGGTGGCCATAAAACAGCAGTCCCTAGTACCACCTCCTCACTCATCTTTATGGCCCCAGATCCCTGGACAGTGGGAACCCACACTTAATATTTTATGTTACCCCTTGGTATTGGTTTTACTGTCTATTCTATGTAATACATATTTTATAATATATGTACATTTAACTTAACAAGCATAATGTATTGGGGGGGTTTCAGTTATATTTTTGTTATATTGTTAATAATATCAAAACAATAAATTATATATATTTAATACAGTGGCACAGCTGTTACAGCCATACCACACTTGGAAAAGTGGACGATAAGAAGACAACTCCTCTTACGTAGACGTCACTGTGTCTTTCAGATCTTCAGACTTTCCTACTTCCCGCTCTCTATGTAGATTCCAGTATAGGTTCTATTTTCCATAATTGGTCTCATCACCCTGCTGTCATACTGACTTGGGTGCCCCATCACTTATTAATTTTCTGTATCTGGGATAGAGTGCTCCATGGTGAGTTTTCCCTACCTATCTAAAAATATATCAAATGACCTAACATATACATTCAGGGAACAGAAAAAGTATCAGGGGAGAAATAGCTCTTCAAACCATGCCCTCTATAATTTAATGGAGATGGGCAGGATCAGAAGGCCTTGTGACTGGTAAAAAGAAATTACCAGGGTCCTCTATAGAAGGGAATTGACTGTCTGATAACTGGCTAATAAAATGAGGAGACCTCCCCACGCAGCTTAGATTTTGATCAAACACAGAAGTTAAAATATCTACCAACAGGGAAGGCCAACTCATACTGCCAGCTACATGACCAAGTCATGAATGGCTAGAAACACTCAACAGGGGCAAATTTTCTCTGTAGGTAGAAGCTCTGACACAGGGAAACAGCAGAGGAAAGATGAAATTTTTCTGACCCTCCTCCAATTCGTCAGCCGCATACTGTCCTCAGAATTTAATCTCCAAGAGCAAAACATTTTTCCAATGAGAGAGTAAATGAGCAGATGTTACCATTTATTAAGCACTCACTATACACTGAATGGTAACGTAGTGAGTGATTACTATAAGAATTGTGTTGCCTGCTTTATAAACATCACATCATTTAATCTTCCCATCACCCACCTGAGGCAAGTATCATTCTTCCCATTTTACAGATGAGCAGAGTCAGAAGGTCATACAGCTGGCCCAAGAGCCCAGGGGAAATGTTAGGACTCTGGCAGGAACATTTATCCGTTCAATAGATAGAGGTAAAAACAATGCCTCAAACCCCCACTAAACAAAAAAACATGTAAACCTGAGGAAAATGATGTGTGAGCTGTACCCTGAAAAACACAGCATTCCAGCTCAGGGGTTGGCAAATTATAGCCTATGGCCCAAATCCAGTTCACCCTCTGTTTCCTCATGCCCCACAAAGAATAGTTTTATGCTGTTACAGACTTGAAAGAAAACCCAAGAGAAGAATATTTCATGGCATGTGAAAGTTATATGAAATTCAATTTTTTGTACCCATAAATAAAGCTTTATTGAAACACAGCATGCTTGTTCATTTGCATGGTGTTTATGGCTACGTCTGTGTTTCAGTGGAAGAGCTGAGTTGGTACATCAGAGAACTTAGAGCCTGCAAAGCCTGAAATATTTACTGTTTGGGTTTTTTTTACAGAAGAAGGTTGCTGACCTCTGTTCTAGCCAACAAGCCCTGTTCTAGGAAACATCCCATGTGATAGAGCACGGACAATACACTGATCGGTGCATAACTTGGGCGTTCCCAAAATTTTCACTAAAGGTATAACACAGACAGACACCAATACACAAATCCGTAACTGTGCTCTGATAAACCGGATGTCAACTATTCACTTTACAAAAGGGTTCACTAGAAGACGTCATTTTTCAGTGATTTTCATAAGAGTATTTCGGATGGGATCTGGGTCACCAAACTTGGTTTCATTTCCTCTTTCATGAACACACACATTAGGTAAGATGAAGTACACAGGTTTTGCCAAGCTCACATCCAACACAAACGTGTCTCGAATCCCGTCAAAGGGAGGCTAATTTTCAAAGGACCAGAGAGATCTCTTCATAACACCGCTCTTTATGCCCCAGATGCCCCATAGCAGGGATTCCCATGAGCAGCTTTCCGGGCAGGTCCCGGAGTGCTCAGGCACAGTGAGACCAGCAAATCAGGATTTGGCTTCAGCCAGCTCTCTGCCAGGAAAACAAACAGGTTTTGGGGGGGGGGGGGGCGGGAGAATAAAATTACCAGTAGGCCTTTTTCAAAAATAACAGGATTCAAGATAGGTGAGAGTGTAGAGAGTAAAAGTTCAGATACTCAAAATGCATGTGATGTTTTCAAGCCAGAGGGAACCAAAGACCATTTTAGGGACTCATCCAGTGTTCCACTGGTTTAACGCACGGCAGCTTGATGATAGGTATCCATTCGGCAGAACTGGGCGTAGAAAGATTTAGCCATTAACTAATACAAATACAAAATAAGCTCATGGACTCGAGGGCCAAAATGAAGATGTAAAATCAGTCCCTACAGAGTTCTTAAAAAAGAGTAAGTTTCCTTTGTGAAAATGACAGTGCATTAGATTTTCAGGAAGGCTCAGGGTTGAGTGGGTTATTATGACACAGTAAGACCTCCCTGATATCTTTTAGTAGGTGCTGTAGTTTCTCTGTCCTCCCTTTTTAAATCTGCAGTTTTTTCCCCAGCCACTCTGACTCCCCCTCCTGCCCTCCTTTCCCCCAGAGCACTCGTCACCATCTGACATCCTTTAAGTTATAGCTATTCACTTGCTTGTAGTCTGTCTTCTGCCTCTAGAGTGTGAGCTCCAAAAAGACAAGGGTTTTGTGTTTTGTCTACTGAATTCTCAGCCCAGTGTCTGGCCCACAGTTTGCACTCAAGATGTATTCTTGAAGGAACAGAGTTAAGGGGGTTTCTTATCAAAGTGCAAGAAGGAACTGCCTGGATCTTTGTGAACTGCCTTATAAGTAGATCTTCACCTTGCCTCAAATGATAGGTATACTAAGGGGATGGCTCAATCTTTAAATCCATGAGGACTGATGTGCCCTCTCTCTTGTAGTGTTCCTTTACTCTTTGGTCTCAGCCAGAGTCCAAGAAATAACTAATATCGAAAAAGTCCACCTCCCGACACTTCACAGGGGCTTGATACATGCATGTGACTTTCTGAATTACTGAATGAATGAATAAATGAGTGAAACAGATGATAAGCCAATGAGCTGACATGCATAGGTAACTGATCACCAGCAAGAAATTTCATTCTGCAAATTTCAGATATCACTCTTTCCAGGTCTTCCTTGATCCTCCCTGATCTAACCCTCTGAGTCTCCTACTAAAGATTATTTTCCTTTCCCTTCCCCTTAGATGAGGATATATTAGTGGTTATGAAATATGTTAGTACTTCCACATCAAGTATTACTTAGAAGATCACGTTTGTACAGCAGATGGAGAGGGGGCTGATAAAGCAGCTTGTGGCCCAAGGTTATTGGTATTGGAGTTCTACTGGCCCAAGACCTGCTCTGTGGTTCCAAGATTCCTAGTAGCAGCCCCGAAATTAAAAGAATCAGTATGCCTGCATACCCACAACCCAGCCAAGGCACACCAGGGCACTTCAGGGCAACAGATTGGAAGCTCTGAGGTTGTCTGCTTCTACACCTCTCTGATCAATCCACTCTCGTTTATGTTTGATCATCACCTAGAGACTGGTAGCTCCCATATCCATACCTCCTCTCCAGCATCCACCCCTTTCTTAGTGACCAAGATTCAGAATCACAGGCACTATGTCACATTATCAGAATGCTCTGACTTCATCCTCTACCTAAAGCTTGATTTTCACCAAATTTCTCTCTCCAGGGCAGCAGTTAAACCTGTGACCCAAACTGGAAACATGGGAGTCACCTTTCTTTATTCATTTCTTATCCTCCATATCCAAACAATCCACTAGGCTAGCCAAGCCTTCCTGTCTCCTATGCTTCAGTGGCCTCCTTACGTGTCTTAGATCTTCCAGTTAATTCCCTTGAATCAAGAGGTGGGCTGGAGCTGGTGATGCTGCTCATGAGTCACTTGTGCTCTTCTCCTCCCAAACTCTGGGTTCATTAGCTTAAAGTTGGTAGCTTAAAATCTGCCATGGTGGGAGTATTTACACCATGGAACTTGGCAACTGCTACAATTAAGACTTTCTGTTTTCAGAAAGTTGTTAAACACTTACTAGTATATCACTGCTCAAATCTATCCTTTACAGAGAATAATGGGTTGCAACCAAAAATTTAGTCATGCCACACATTTGATTAAACCATTCTGTGGCTACTAATTTCCTATAAGATTAATCCAAGTTCTTAAAACATCATAGGAAGGCCCCTGAGAGCTGCTTCTATCTCCTCCTAAAGCCCTATCTGCTAAAACTCCCCCTCCTTGGCAGATGCTTTTTGGCAACACAGAACTGTTTATATCTCCCATGTATCAGATTATTCTTGACTCCATGATTTTGCTTAAACTCTTGTGGAAGGTCAGGGTCTCTCCCCTTAGACTACTCTCCTTTATATGACTATCTCTTTACTCATAGTTTAATGTATAGTTGAGATAGCATCTTTTGCAGAAATTCTTTTCTGATCACCCCTAACCTATAATGACCACTCACCCTATTCCAGGCACTGAGAGCTCCCTCTTCATATTTCTATCACTGCATCTACTACATTCTAGTAATAATTATGAGTCTATAGTTCCCCTCCTCTAGCCCCTAGAAACTGGGAGACACTTAGGAGAAGGGAGTACGTACATTCATCTTCGCATCTCTAGTTCTTGAACAGTTACTTACAGATACCTTAAAGTCAATCTGTATTTACTGTATGTATAGCTGAATGAATAAGTGAATAAATATTGAATGAAACTATAGTAATTTATAACATTTGAATAATACTGAAACTGGAGTTCATACTTTCTAATTTACTAACTGGGTTTCCTTTATTATGTGGGGATGAAGGGGCTGCTTAGATTTTGGCTACACTCACCCTGAGCATCCTTGCTAGAGCCTATTATAAATGAGCTCTTAGAGGATCATTCTCTTTTTTCAGTTGCTCACAGCAGACTTCCAAATCAACCAGCCACTCATTTATAATTAGAAAATGTGTGTGAGGGTGGATGTGTTTGGAAGAGCAAGAGAAGTGAGGGAGGAGGGTTTGACAGAGACGGAAGAGTATTGGTAAATTTCTAGTTACTAAGGTCAACAACATTTGTTTTCTTCCTCCCTGAAAAAGAGCCAAGCTACCAACAGGACTCTGCTTTAAAATGTATTATCCAATGTTGTCTTGAGCAGGTTTTTAGAATTGGTTTTCCTTCCTGTTATTTTTACATCAAAATACAGTGAGACTCCTGTACATTAAGTACTCCTGTGAGTTTTGAAATGCAGAACTGTGGTTAGCAAAGGAGGCAAAACATTCATTTCTAGGAGACATCATTTCGTAAATAACTTTGTCAAGAGGGAGAGATGAGTGCTTCCTGAGCTGAGACTCAACCAGAAGTAGCTAAGACACTGAACAATACTGTTTTCCTTCCTGAAAAAAAAAAAATAAGGCTGGGAGACTTTGCAATAACACAAAGAGCTTCCTTTTTCTCTTTCTTTTCTTTCAAGAGCCCAAAAAAGTACTGAAAGCAGTAATTCCGTAAGTATGTATTAGATATATTTCTTTTATTCATATGTTTTTTTAAATACTAGAGAGACCATCATGTGATTATGCAACTAAGCTCAAAGCCAGTAAGAGAAGCCATTGAATTAATTTAGAATCGATAGGAGTTTGTTGATGTCAAGGGATCATTATTGAAAGTATTCTGAAAAAAATCTGATGAAGATTTTCCCCATACCACCCCCACAACATCACCCCCACCACCACCAGGAGCAGCCGCCATCTGTCTACCCACAGCACGACCAAAAAAAGGTGACATTTATCGCAAGCTCGGCACTTTCTGACTCTGCCTTGAACCACAAAAATTATGCTGATCTCCCCAAAAGAAATGAAGTTGTTGTTACTTCTCCTTCATCTCCCTCTTTTCGCCTGACTAGAAACAGGACGTTCTTGGAAACTTCCCAGAGAATGGCTGGTCTTGTACGAGTCCCAGACCAATCTTGGAGGCGCCAGAGTCTTGGCACAGCTGAGGTAAGAGTTTTAGGAGCACCTGCACTGCTCCTGTCAACCAAACCTCCCATCAGGAAGCCCAAGAAATTGCCCTTGTTGTTTATGAGCTGTGAGCCTGAGTAGGGGGGAGGCTCCACAAAAAGCTACCAGGCTCGGCCCAGCCAATCCCGCACGCTGGCTGGACCAGAAAACGTGGAGAATGCCAATGAAGTATCTTAATGTTAGCAGTCCGATTAGGACCCTTACTTGAACCCTGAGGTTAAGCTATCCCTGTTGCCCATTCGGAATGTATCTTCTTGACAAATAAAATGGACAGGAGGAGGGAAAACTCGTGGCAGGACCCATTAGTTATTATGGGCAGATCCTTTTCTGTCTTAACTTCGGAGCTCCTCAAAAGTGATTTGTGAGGCAGCTCACTTACATTCCTGCTACAGTCTACACCAAGCAGTCTTAAACCCTTGGGTCTATTCCTTCTTTTTCTCCATTATGTGGTTAGAAGTCTGAAGGAGTTGGAGACAATGCAAGAACAACAGTGATTATTTGCAGGAATACCTCCCCTGGTGCCTGGAGCTAAATGGACTCCACCTGAGCAGGTTCTGGACTTGGCAGTGACATCAGACAGGGTAGCACGAGGGTTGCCAGGAGAAAGGGGGGCCTCTAAGGTCTTTGGCATGGACTGTGATAGCCATGGGGATTAGGTAGGTCGCTATGCTGAAGGAACAGAAGGGACTATGGCCAAGCGGTGGTTGAGGATCTTTGCTCTTCTTCCTCCTGGTAGTTTCACTAACTTCTCAGTCGCAACAGTAGTTGAAATTCTAAGGATGTGACTTAAGAGACATTAATTCGAAGTTTAATAAGAGATTTCTATGAAAGTACCCTTGCCCACAGAACAGATTCCTAACTCAGCTCCCTAATGCCTGCAAACCCACTACTGAATATTTATTATTTTGGTTTAAAGTCTTATGGCTCAGTGGGACACAATGGTCCTAGGGGAACATATCAAGTAATGTCAATACTTTTCCATTAGCATTAGTTGGTAAACTGACCAAAGCCAACAATAGATAACAATTCACCCACAGTTTACTTTGTGCCTGTGATTCTTTAAAGTGCTTTCTGCGCAGTACCTCACTGAATACTTAAAATCCTTTCTATAGCAACCATGGTGGCTGCTTTCTGGACAGATTTTTTGAAATCTATTCTAAGTAATTATCTTAAGATAATCACTGTTATGTCATTCTTTCCAGTGTTGAGCTACGCATGGTCATGTGACCAAAGCATGACATGAAAGGAAATCTGGCGAGAAGCTTTTATGAACAACTTCCTGGCTCCAAAAAAGGATACATGTGGATGACAGTGATTCTTCTCACATCACATCAATATTCCTGCCATAACATCTGGAGTTAATGCAGTCACACTGCCACCATGATATGGCCCAGAAGAGATAGAGAAAAAAAAAATCTGAGTACTTAATGGCACTATTGAGCCATTGATCATACTTCACCTGGAACCAAACTATATTCCTGACTTTAGCTTGTATGAGTTAATAAATCTCATTACTGGATAGTCCAGTTTGAAGTGGGGTCTTCCGTTACTGTCGGCAAAAGGCATGCCAAGTGATACACCCTGTTCTGGACAACACTGTGTTCCCCATCCTACAGGTAAAGAAGCTGAGCTCCTGAAGGTAGGATAATTTTTATGTCTCCCAAGCTAGTAAGTTATACAGCACTGACATGAGCTAAGCAGTCAAACTTCCAAACTCATACTCAAACCACCACCACGCTATGCTTTAAAAATATTAAAGAGCAATAATGTTAAAGAAAACAGCAGACTGAGATTGGTCCCATGGATCAATCATCAGGAGATGACAGGGCACTCTGAGCCATTGAGGATTTCAGGTGATTATAGACTTTATAGACTATTGTGCTCTTGAGAGCCCTGGACAAGTGTTTTAATGATTCAACTCAGTGGTCAGTCATTGAACCCACTGGGCACTGTTTCCTGCAGGCTTACAATTCCCTTCTTCATAGTAAAGCAGATAGACAAACAGAGAAGTGACTATTAAAAAAGGCATTAGAAGATAATGGCTATAGAATTACTCTCCTTTAGAGGTACAGAAATCAATTCCAATGGAGTATGAATCTCTTCGCTGATTTTCCCGTTTCATGGTCAGGCTAGTCAAGAACCTCTCTCTGCACCACTTAGATCCAAGTGCAGTTACATCTTCTGATCTTTTATTTCTTCTTCATAACCCTTGCTCAAACCAGTTATCTCCAAGGAGGAAGAAACATGGCATCTTATCAAGGCTCCTGGAGAAGGAATGGAGTGCATCTCCTTCAATCAACTAATGGGTTTTTCTGGTATGTCTGGGCATGAAACCGCAAGCAGATTGGAGTTGAAAGCAGTCTATTTACCCTCATTTATTAATCAACCATTTGACCAAAACTCTTGGACTCAAGGTCCTCCTTTATACACATGCAAATATCTTTCAAGATTTTGAACTTTCTATTGAATTTTTATCTAAAAATGCCATAGATTTGTCACTAATAGTATATTCACAGAGCATCTGCTCCCAAACTAGGCAGACTGCTCACAGCTACCACACAGTAGAAACCTGGTGGCAGTAATGCAATTACCTCCCTGATACAGTTATGTAAGAATAACCCCTACCATAATATCACTATTACATATAATAGGAGTTATCATATTTCATAGGGCAATGTGAGGCAAGGGTTAATTGATAAACACTGACCTACCACGTATATGTTTATTTTCTGTTAATTGTCAGTGTGCTAAATACTGATTTCCAAAAACACCTAACTGGACACAAAAGGGAAAAACATAGTTTTAGAGATATCTCTTCCAAAGAAAGTTTTATATCAAATTGCTATTTAAAAACATACTTTCATTGCAAAACATCCCTGCCTGAAGGAGATGATCTAGCCACATTTTAGCACTAGACCAGGCAACTTTTCTCATAAATGGCCATTGAGAAGTATTTCTTCCCATATTATATTTCAAAGAGCTTTTTAAAGAACTGTTCCAAGGGACAACATTTAGAAATGCCCATGCCCACATTATCGGAAAGCCATCAACCCTCTTGCAGAGCCATATGCCTGCCCTCAAGGGACATAAAACTATTCCATTATACCAGAAAAGTCTGTGGAATGTAAATCCAGCAGGCTGAAATGCTGTATATTTTTCAAGACGTACAAAGTGGGAGCCATTGATTCCATAGATTCACCAAATGAATGGATTGTTTCATCTGCGTAAATGAACTGTCAGAAACAATGGCCACATAACACATTTGCTTCTGTTCCCCAAAGAGGAAAAATTCATATCCCAAATAAAGCTACATCTTTTTATAAAACTTAAGCAAAGAAGCATGGCAAAAAGAAAGCTTGATTTATACTATAAATCCCGGATGCTTGAATTCAGACAGTGTGCAGCTCAATTCCCTTTTAAAACACAGAAAGCTATCCATTCTCTTCCTTCAGCATTCAAACAGGCTAGTCCTCTATTCCACGTCCTGGCTGTTTGAGCAAATTTGCAAAAACACTTCTTGTATTATTTCTAGTTTTATTTTATTATCATTCTTTTTCTAAAGTTCCCTTCTCCAAAGTTTTTGCCCCTAATACTTCTGGACAACTTCATTTTCTACTTTTACCCTCTCCCTTGTCTTTCATTATGAAATATCTAAGACACTCAGAAAGTTATAAAATATAACCTAAAAGACATTTTGTCTTATCAGTATCAAATCTTAGAATTTTTTTATGAATTGCTCCAAATGTCTTTAAGAAATTATTCTAAAGTTAATGCTTCTTATCCACCAGTCCCCAAAATTATTATACTTCTCCTTTTAATTGTCACCTCTTCTTCCTAAGGTCACTACTACCCAAAATTTGGTATTTATTATTATCCTCCCTCATATATATTTACATATGTTTAGGTTATATTTATATGTTTAGGTCATATATATATATACATATATATGTGTATGTTTAGGTTACATATGAGAAAAATAATAAATACTAAATTTTGGAGAATAGTGACCTATGTTTTGGACATATATATATATATATATATATATATATTACATAGTATTTTTAAATAGTACAATACAGTACCTGTCCTTATGCAACTTGTTCCATTATTTGGTCATTTATACAAAATATTCTTTTGTGTCTCATCAGCAAGTTACACAAGGCTGTAAGTTATTTATTATGACGACTCTTATACTCCATTTATGACTAACTTCCTTCTGATGGACATTTGCATTCCTTCTCTACCACTGTTTCTTTCTTTTCATCTGTGATCACTTAGGACTTTTGCAGACTGGCTGCAGTGCTTTGTCTTTGAGAGGATGTCCCTTTCATCTCAGGCAGTAAGAGGCCACCATTGGCACCTGTCCGCTTTGGCCAATTATCCATGTTTTTGTTTCCTTTTGGTTTATTTGCATACCGTGTAAGTCATGAGTGTTCTGCTGTGATCTTTCTGTATTGCATGTTTACGCATAAAGCTCTACACCTAGCTAGAATTTTAGAAATCATACAGTCCAACCTTTTTTTTTTATAACCCATGACACCACCAAAAGAAGGTGGATGACTTGCCTATGTGCATACAAATGCGTCATGGAGGGCAGAGTTGAGGACCTGGGTCTCCTGGTTCCCTGCCCTTTGCTCTTTCCACTACAACAAACTGCTGCTCACCCTTCAATCAACAGTATTTGTTGTTCACTTGTTGTACCAGTGGTTTCTCAACAAAGTCTAGAACATCTGCCATCCTTTTCATCAGAGGAAACAGACCTATTGGAAACATCCAAAAAGGGCTTATGTCCTCAGGGACATTAAACTGTAGGTGGAGAGACAAAACACAGATGAAAACATCACAGGCAACTATATGAATCCAGATATGATTAAATTCCAAAGGCAGAGGTAGCATTTCTTTATCCGTACATTCATACAATTTTATGAACTTTTCATAGTCAGTTGAAGACATCATGACTTTATTACATATTATGTCTCAGCATATTTATTAGGAACAAAGACATTCTCCTACGAAGCTACAAAACTATCAAAATCCATTTTAGCATTGATACAATACTAATATCTAGCCCACAGTCCACACTAAAATGCTATCAACGGTCTCAGAAATGTTCTTTATAGTTGGCCTTCCCTCTTTCTCCAGTACAGGATCCAACTCAGGATGACACATAAAATTGTAAGATGTGAGAAAAATGCTTTGCTTTCAGCTATCTTGACTTGCCCGTTTTTGTAACAGTTCCTGAAGAGCTCTAAGGAGGGTGAGGGGATCATCCTTGCTCACTACACGGTAGAGGACGGATAAAGTGACATCTGATTTTAATATGGATAAGGTGACATCTGATTTTAATAGATTCTGATTGGCACTCAGACAGAATCACTGGATACTCTGCTGTGAGGACGCTTCTAGGAAGAGGTCACCCTGAAGCTTGGATTTTAACGAGTGGATAAGAGTAGCAACAGTTTTCCTAGCCAAAGCAGCATGTGCTAAAACAAGTCAAATCGTAGAATTTTTAAAGAACAGCAAGGAGCTCAGTAATTCAGTAGAGTAGGGGTTTGTGTGTGTAAGTACACATGTACGTGCATGTGGATTTGGCAACGTTTGGTGGAACTTGGAGGAAGTGGAGCTAGGTATGGGTCAGATCATAAAAGACCTTGATGTCATGACGTAGAATATGATCCTGAAAGCAATGGGGAATTGTTGGGGAAATTTTAGCAGGGGGCCAATAAGATACAATTTGGCTTTGCTTTGCCTAAAAGGTGAGCCTGGCTGCAGCATTACACGTGAGCATTGTAGTCAGTAGGAGAAATAATGAGAGCTGGAACTAGATCAGTAACACTGCTATGTGGATTTAAAACATTTCAAAGAAGATAAGTGGATAGGACTTACAGACTGCTAGACAAGGGATGAGAGGGAAGCGACTGTCCAGAAAGACTTTCCTGGGTCTCAGGATGGGTCTGGACCCGTTCTACAAAGGAAAACAGTCTACGATTTCAGGCCATTGGAGCTCATTCTCCTAAAATTCTCTTTATACTCTTGGAAACATGGAAAAAGTCCCGCCCACACAGCTCCCTGACTCCTGCACACAAGCTTCCTTGTCTTCCAGAGGAGACTTGGGCTGGTCTGGGTCCATGCTCCCTGGGTGATCTGGCCATTTTCCTCCTTGCAGCTATTTCACCATTTCTTTTAAAGTATGTAGAACGCCATCTTCCTTTCATTGCTGCTTGGGGTCTCATGCATCATTCTGCCATGTACTGCTGCTAGACTTTATCATAACATTCCCACAAATATTTCATACTTGGTGTTCAAGATGGCTTAGGGTGTTTATCCTTCCCCTTCTGCAAACCAATATGCCCTTTTCATGCATTTCTCAGCCAATAGGTTGTTTAAAGATGTGCAATTCCTTATTAAATTCAGTGGTGAGCTCATCTACTCAAGAGCACTTCTCTTTCTCAAGGCTTTGATGCTGCATCCTCCCTCTGAAGTCAGTTGGTTTCCTAAATCTTCAAATCTTCCCCAGTTACATCAGCTTAGGTAAACCTTATTCTCTCCTCTCTGTTTATTATTGAGTAGAATATGTCATCTGTCTAAATTTCAAAATAGTTGAGTTAAAACTATGTTTAGGGGTGGGACCAGAAAGGACAAGGTGCCCAAAGGAAATGAAATGTAAAAAAAAGGGGAAGAGGGTGACATTTTATTTGACTTAACTTTTAAGAATCCAGCTTCAATCTCTTCTAACATACAACTTCAGAACTTTCACCTTTTCACTGAAAGGAAGCACTTTACAGCTTCTTTTTGACATAATATAAATTGCCAGCATCACTACTCTTGCAATTTGGGTTCATTATTAAGTAAAAAAAAGGGGGGTTACTTGAACACAAGCACTGAGATACCATGACAGTAGATCTGACAACCAAGAAGACTGTTGACTGGTGATGAGTGGAGCCTACAGTGCAGATAGGCTGGACGACATCCTGAGTGGAGCAGAGTGGAGCAGCGTGAGATTTCTCATGCTACTCGGAATGGTGTGCAATTTAAAAACTATGAATTGTTTCTGGAATTTTCCATTTAACATGTTGGGATCACAGTTGACCACAGATAACTGAAATTGTGGAGAGTGAAACCACAGATAAGGAGGGACTGCTCTATAGACATGCCCCTTTTTTAAGTCTCAGCAGATTTCCTGCTTTCTTTCCACTTCCACTCCAGTTCTACTGATTATTTCAAATTATTTGCATTGTTTATCTTAAATTCCATGCATGTCTTCCTAATATATTTGCTTCTATTTCTTTCTTTCCTTTTGAGGAGGACTATGGTTGACAAAGAGAAGTTGAAATGGTAGGGATGCTTACCTGAAGGATCTTTTCAGAAAATAGAAGTGCTATCTTTCTCTCTGCCTTCTGTAACAATCAGTCTTCCTACGGGCTGCTTCTAATACAGTATTTCTAGCATAAATAAAAATTTAGCATTACTGAAATGCCCTTTCTTTTACACCCCACTGTGCCTCTGTAAGCCAGTCCTTAAGGCTTTCTGACCTCAGGGTCACCATCTTCAATAGGAAGCTATAAAAGATGAATGACTGAGGCTTTTCCCATCATTACGTTATAAAATTCTGTGGGTTCAAGTTTCTTTTTGTCTTTTCAATTTTAGTTTCATTTGTGTTCCAACTTCTATAGCTCCTCTTAGTTTCCACTGCCCCTTCTGTCTATGCCAAAATACCTTTCTCACAGTATTCCTTGAGGTCTTTGTAAATGCTTTTTTTGAGAGAAAAACAAGGATCATTTTTCTGGTTGTTTGCTCTTTCATGTTCCACATCCTTCCCATTTTAATGTGTTACTAGAGAGAAGAATAAACAGGCCTCTACACCAAAGAGTACTGAGTTAGTGTTCCTGCCTCCTCACTATTTCATTCCTGTTGACTGTCATGATGTATGTCTTGGGAAGAAAATGATGGCTGTCACGGTCACCATATTACCCCAGCCCTGGATCCCCAGCCAAGCTAAAGAAATTTACTGATGAAATTATCAAAATCAGAAGTAGCCTCAATAAGGAGCATGACTTTTAACCCTGCAATTAGATAGCATTGTGCAAAAAGATATATACAAAAATGTTCATCAAAGGGTTATTTGTAATAGTAGAAATTTAGAAACAATGTCCAACATGAAGAGATGGGTTGATTCAATAAATTGTGTGAAGGAGTTTGGACTTTAACATGAGGAATTTGGGAAGCCATTGAAATTTTTAGGCAGAGGGTACTTTGATTGGGTTTTTGTTTTTAAGAAAGATTCCCTTTTATTAACCAAGAGAAAAAGTTGGAGAGAGACAAGAATTAAAGAAGTGAGTGATATTGGTAGCATGGACTATGGTGTAGAAGTAAATATGAAGAGATATACTTACGAACTTCAAGGAGAAAGACTTGGAAGGATTCAGTGATTGATTGGATGTGGAAGTTGGGAGAAAGTTCCCACTACTGAGACATTAATCATACTACTTTAAAGTCTTTCTACACCTTTTTTTCTCTTCAGGGCCCTTCATGTGTGAACCTGTGTCATTCACAGCACAGACTAAGGAAACATTATCAAACAGAAAAGTCTGTCTTCTATGTTACCAATTTCTCCTTATTATATCCTAGATTCCCTCCTCCTGTATCCTCTCTGCCTCCTTTAAATTTAGACACCAGTGCTCTCTGGAGGTGATAAGACTGAGTAATCATGATTTCAAGTCAGTCAGCTCAACTTTTAGTTCCCTTTTGCAATTTACAATCCATGATATCGGGCAAGTTATTTAACCTCATTAAGCCTGTATTTGTGTAAATTAGGATAATAGTGCATGTTCCACAGGGATACAATAAGTAAAATACATCATATATAAATCACCTAGCAGTATATCTGGCATCTAACAAGCTCTCACAGAAATAATTGTTATTAATGTAACTCCATCCAGGAAAAATAATTTTATGTTGTATCTTCATTGTTTAAAGTCAGATGGTTTTCTCTCCCATGATTATTTATTTTCCACTCTTGCCTCAGACAATGAAATGATGGACTTTGCCTCTATGAGAGAAATAAGGACAAAAACCTAAGGTGGAAGAGGCTTTTTCTTTTGGAAACTGTGTCCATTCAATACTTTGCTATCATTCTCTCCCAGCAACTGCCTTTTTCCTTTTGTAGACAGAGTCAGCACATTCCTATAAATGAGAGAAATCCACCACTGCTCTTTACATTTCTAGTGTCCTGACCAAGATGGTGAATCAGAGTGTGATGCTTAAAAGAATTAACTTCCTCCTGGCTATGGGACCATGGGCAAGATATTTAATTTTCTAAGCCTCAGGTTTTTCATCTGTGCTCAGAGAACAAGAATAATATCCAAGGATGTTAAATTATATAATAGATAATTGGATAAGTAAAGGACTTAGCATGGGGCATGGAATTTAGCAAACATTAAATAAATCTTTGCATTGTTATTAGGAGCATTGCTTCCCTTTCTATCTTGTTATTCTCCTCTCTTTCTCTACTGCTACATATTTTCTGACAATAGATATGACACATTACTGAGTACCCATCTGTGCAAACCTATGTAAAAATATACATTAAAATATTGTAATTTCATGAATAGCTTCTTGATGAAGAAATTTGTGATTTACTCTCAGCTTTTCTCCTTCTATCTTGGCTTTTGATTCAGTGTGGTTTCTCTTCTAGAATTTGTTCTCTCCTTATTCATTATGAGCATGTTTTCCTTTAAGTCCTTAATCACAAGTATAAGAGCTGCTTTTAAATTCCTGTCTGATTATTCCAACTTCTGAATCATGTTGGAATCAGTCTCCATTTATTTCATTTTATCCTCCTTAGGAAGGGCTTATGTTTTCCTGTTTCTTCATATGAAAAGGAAATTTGGTTGTGCCTGAGATACTGAAAATATGTTAGAGAAACTCTGGGTTCAGTTATGTTTTTCTGAAGCATGTTATTACAAAAAAAAAAAACAATAGGCAACTTTATTTATTATAGCAAAATATTCTGAGACAGAATGGATTTTTTTTCCCTCTCCCTTTATCTCCTGCCTCACCATGACACATACTCAACTTCTTTTGGGACCAAAAACAGGCCAAGCTAAAGTAATTAATTAATTAATTAAAGCAGGCATTACTTTATTGACTTGAAACTTCAAACTGTGAGATACAAATCCCGTTTCCTTTTTGTTGTTAGTTAGGTTACATGGGGTCTTCCCTAAGCATGTGTACTTCAGGAGTCAACCAGAGATCTGGGAGGAATTTAAGAACGGAATTTAAAGCTTCCCTTTCTTGGAGTTCTCCCCTCCTACTTTCCAGATACCGTGATCACCCAAGATACTTCCCTCTTGCTTTTCAAGCTATGACTACGGTTTAGGATCAAAGCTTCAGCTGCTCCACATAACGCAGACTGACTGGGGCCTATCTTCAAGCTAAAAGCTCTGAAAGACAGGAGACTCACCGTGCTATTGCCGTCTTCCCAACATTAATGTCCTCTCACAATCCACCTGCCTTTGCTCACTCTTCTGCTTTCATCTATTTGCATTTTGTATTTTGTCCAGAAATTCATTGTTTTTACCTAAGAGAAGGTTAATTTGGCGGAAGCTCCTCAGACTTACTGGAAGTACAATTCCCCAATACTATTTATGTCTCCTAAACAGAATAAAAATCTATAGTGGAATTTATAAAATGAAATAAAAATTATCCAAATCTTACCACTCTCAATATTCACATTTCCCCTTCTGTGGTTCTTTCTACATCTTGACCATGAATACATTTTTAATTAGTTCAGAAAATTCCTATTTAAATTTCTGTACCATTGGCCCAAGTCTGTCATTTTGACTTCCACATCCCCTTCTAACACAGGCCATGATGGAAATTTTTGCCCCTGTTTTACAAATAGAGAAATATAGGTCTATACGGTATAATTAACTTCTCCAAGACTGCACAGCAAACCAGGGATTAGAATGCAGATATTCTGTTGTAACATTAGGCTATTCTAACAAAGTTTAAACACAACATACACAAACACACATACACCAAAAATTCTCCTTTTCTGACATGCACAGAGGAGGTTAGAATTCTATGCTTATTTCATACCAAAATTTATGGGCCTACTTATGGGTTTCTTGAGGCATGAAGATAACAGAAACCAAATAGCCTTAACTCTAGTCCTAAGTACCTGAAATTCAGTTTCAAAAACCCGTTAACTTTTCCAAACATCCACAAAGTAACTCCTTTATGAAGTTAACTTGACTGGTATTTCTTACCTGTCCCTGTCTAGTATCAAATTTCCAAAAATGAATATACTTCATGCTTCCTACACACAAGCAAATTCCAGACAGAGTACTCAGCGCCCACACATAGGGGATGGATTCCCAGCAGGGTGTATGTGTCTTGGATTTGTGCTTTTTTTTTTAATGTGTGGGATTTGGAAAAAGAATGTTGAAAATATCTTTTCCCCCATAACAGTTTAGGATTCTAAGTCATGTAGAACTGAGACAGCTATTTTCCATGCAATATAAACACCAGTACCATGGCAGCCTACACTCTTCGCCAATCTTAGTATGCCCTGAAAAACTCATTCGTTTGGAGGTGCTGGTTCAAGACTTTATTATCCTCTGAGACTTGTCTCATGGAGAAACACACCGCTAGTTTCCGTAGGTGGTTTGGAAGACCACCTCTGTCAGGGGTTGTTAAACTGTTGAATATTTAACTGCCAAGGAGATGAGAGGTCCTTTCCAGGTCTTTCTTGTTATATTTAACCTAATCTTGTCTGATATCTCTTACAGGAAACTGTGTGCGTGTGTGTGTGTGTATCTCAGGCTTCCCTATTCCTTGTATAGAAATATTGAATATTGAATATTAGGCAAATTAATGACCCTATAATGGTCTCTAAGTGCCCAAGTGAAAGGAAGAATCACATGTCTCTCACATTAAATCAAAAGCTAGAAATGAGTAAGCTTAGAGAGGAAGGCATATAAAAAAGCCAAAAAAGGCTGAAAATGAGGACTTTTGCATCAAACAGTCAAGTTTTAAATGGAAAGGAAATGTTCTTGAAGGAAATTAAAAGGGCTCCTCCAGTGAGCACATGAATGATAAGAAAGTGAACCAGGCTTACTGCTGATATGGAGAAAGTTTTAGTGGTCTGGATAAAAGACCCAACCCGCCCAACATTCCCATAAGCCAAAGCCTAATTTAGAGCAAGGCCCCAATTCTCTTCAATTCTATGAAGGCCAAGAGAAGTAAGAAAGCTGGAGAAGAAAAGTTGGAACCTACTAGAGGTTGTTCATGAGATTTAAAGACAGAAGCCATCTCCATAACACTGAAGTGCAAAGTGAAGCGGCAGGTGCTGATGGAGAAGCCACAGCAAGTTATCCAGAAGATCCAGCCGAGATGATTAACAATGGTGGCTATGCTAACTAACAGGGTTTCAATGTAGATATAACAACCTTCTATTGGAAGAAGATGCAATCTAGGATTTTCACAGCTGAAGAGAAGAGAAGACAATGGCTTCAAAGCTTCAAAGGACAGGCTTTCTCATTAGGGGCTAATGAAGCTGGTGACTTTAAGTTGAAGCCAATGTTCATTTGCCATTCTAGATATCCTAGGGCCCTTAAGAATTATGCTGTATATACTCTGCCTGTGCTCTATAAATGGTACAACAAAGCCTGGATGACAGCACATCTGGTTATAACATGGGTTGCTAAATATTTTAAGTTTATTGTTGAGACCGACTGCTCAGAAAAAAGATTCCTTTCAAAACATGACTGTTCAATCACAAGGTACCTGGTCCCCCAACAGCATTGGAGGAGATGTACAACAAGATTAATATTTTCATGCTCACTAACACAACATCCAATCTGCAGCCCATGGATCAAGGAGTAAGTTTAACTTTCGAGCCTTATTATTTAAGAAACACGTTTCATAAGGCTACAGCTCCATACATAGTGATTCCTTTCATAGATCAGGGCAAATTGAAAACCTTCTGGAAAGGATTCACCATTCTAGATTCCATTAAACACATTCATGATTCATGAGAAGAGGTCAGAATATCAACATTAACAGGAGTTCAGAAGAAGTTGACCCCAGCCCTCATGGGTGACTTCGAGGGGTTCAAGCCTTCGGTGGAGGAAGTCACTGCAGATGTGGTGGAAACAGCTAGAGAACTAGAACTCGAAGTGGAGCCTGAAGATGGGGCTGAATTATTGCAACCTCGTGGTAAAACTTGAATGGGTGAGGAGCTTCTTATGGATGAGCCAAGAAAGTGGTTTCCTGAGAAGAAATCTATTCCTGGTGAAGACACTGTGAAGATTGTTGAAGTGACAGAAGATTTAAGATGTTACAGAAACTTAGCTGAGCAAGCCAGCAGCAGAGTTTGGGAGGACTGAGTCCAATTTTGAAAAATAAATTCTACTGTGGGTAAAAATGCTATCAAACAGCATGGCAAGCTACAGAGAAATTCATCTGTGAAAGGCAGAGTCAACCAGTGTGCCAGACTTCATTGATGTCTTACTTTAAGAAACTGACACAGCCACGCCAACCTTCTGCAACCACCGTCCTGATCCATCAGCAGCCATCAACTATCAAAGAGATTATAACTCACTAAAGCTCAACCAATGGTCAGCAATAAAGTATGATTTTAGCAATAAAATATGATTTTAGCAATAAAGTATTTTAATTAAGGTATGTACCTTTTTTTTTAGACATAATCCTACTGCACACTTAATAGACCACATGTCAAGTCACTTTTATAGGCACTGGGAAACCAAAAAAATTATTTGACTTGCTTTACTGTTATCATCTAGAGCTGAACACATATTACCTATAAAGTATGCCTGTACTAAGAGGGTCATTTTGGGCTGAATTGTGCCCCTCAAAATTCATATGTTGATGTCCTAATCTCTAGTACTTCAGAATGTAACCATGTTTGTAGATAAGGTACTGAAGGAGATGATTAAGTTAAAATGAGGCAGAGTGCGGCCCTGTTCCAATATGACTGATGTTCTTCTAAGAAGAGGCAGACACCAGAACTGAGCATGCACAGAGGACAGGCCATGTGAGGACATTAAGCCAAGGACAGAGGTCTCACTAGAAACCAAGCCTGATGGCATCGTGATGCTGAACCTTCAGGTTCCAGAACTGTGAGTACATAAATGTCTGTTGTTTAAACAACCCAGTCTGTGGTATTTTGTTATCCCAGGGTTGGCAAATCAGTACACAGGGTTAAGGTGATGAAGTGACTATCGTAACCAAAAACCCATAGGGAAGAAACTCAAGGGAAAGCACAACAGCAAAACCCAAAACCACAGTGGCATAAATATATTCTTATTTAGCTGGAGTGAAGAATGTAGGAGGAGATAGACTAACCTGATACAGCTTGGGTCTAAAGGACAAAGCATGTAAATTCAAGACAGAGGGATAGAGACTTTACCCAATAGACATCAGGGAGCCACTGAAAGTTTTAAAGAATGGAATAACATGATCAGACCTGAGATATAAGTAATTAATTTAGCAGCAGAGCAAGAGATGGTTTGCAGGAGGGAAGAGGAAGTGGGGAAGCAAATTAGAGAGTTCTAGAAAAATTACAGAGAAAAGGTCAAGGGAATCTGGGTGACAACACGAATTAACATGAGAAGACAGACAAAGAAATATTATGGAAACATCGGTAAGAGAACTTAATGTGAAAAAAATTCCTGAAACTATCCAACCGGCGAACTTAACTTTAAAGTACGTATTTTTTTCCTTTCAAATTACACACATCCTTAAGACATGGGGTTGTTTTCAACCTGTTGTAGTTAAGTCCTCTTGCAGGGTCATTACTTGGGTGTAATTTTCTCTCCTCAATTTGTTTGCAAGGGGAAACAAAAGAGAAAGGGCGTGTAAGTCCTCAATTCCTTATTGCTGAACATTTTCTCCCTGCAAAGTTAAACATCTGCTTCCCATCAGTCACAGATGCAGCTGGGATCTGCAGCGGGGCCCAGGGATGAAATGCAGTAGATGAAGTCTAGCATCTCATTCATCAGGAGCTTCCCGACAATCTTCCAACCATGGACAAGGTACCTCAAATGACACCTCCCATTCTCCCTCCTCTCAGTATGGGTCTGACAGTGAAGAGATTTTGAGATTTGGAGTATTATTCTTGTCTACCTTCCAAATGATTCCTTGAAGATCTCATCAACTTCCAGACCATCTCCTCAAAACAAAGGTGTAAATCTTAGGGTGGGAAAGGAGAATTCCACTTGCAGCGCAACCTAAAAGCCTCTCTAGCTAGGCTCTGCCATGGCAAGAGTGGTGGATATAAATTTTCTGTGCAAAATAAAGGGAGGATAACATAAGAGAGAAAAATAAATAAACTTCAGTGGGAAATGCAATGTCACAAAGTGAATGTATTCACTTTCTCTGCAGCCCAATAACCTTTCTCCAGTTGAAAGATTTTTAATCCCAACCATTCAAATCAAAGCATTTCAGATTGGAGGGGAATATTGACACATTAACACTGAAGTGACAGGTGCTTCTATCTATCACAGGCCTCAGGGGTCACTTCCAGAGTCCACTCTCTGTTTAATAATTTGGAATAAAAACACTTCTCCCTGAAAGTTCTTGGCTGAACAAGTAAATCTGCAAATACTTACTGAGTGCGGACTATGAGCTATTCTAGGTCATTAGGATACAGTGGAGAACAAAACAGACAAAAATTCCAGCCCTCGTGGCCCTTCTATTTCCA
>JAQQAC010019318.1:0-32020 GCA_029783875.1 Phataginus tricuspis
GAAATCCTCTGAGTTTACAGGGAGTGTGTCACTCACGTTTTGTCCTGCTCAACATCCAGCTTTGTAGGAAGAACAATCACTCATTCAGGTATCAAGACAACTCTCAGTGAATGACACTACTCGTCCCACTAGTCAAAACTTCTAGAATCATCTTCTTCTCATTCTTTCCACTCACCCTCTGGTTCTAGTCAATTTAGTAGCATCAGGTCAAAAAAAGAAATTTTCTCAATTAAGAAAAATAAGACAACTGTTAGTCCATTCGTACTGGGGAGATGGGTGGGAAGGGAGGGATAAGAGGGTAAAAGGGGCATTACGATTGGCAGACATAGGGTGGGGGGGCACGGGGGGGACTGTACAGCTCAGAGAAGACAAGTAGTGATTCTCATCTCACTACACTGATGGACAGTGACTGTAATAGGGTTGGTGGGGGGGACCTGATGAAGCGGGTAGTTTAATCATCACAATATTGCCCATGTAATTGTAGGTTAATGATACTAAAATAAAATAAATTGTAAAAAAAAAAAGAAAGAAAAATAAGACAATAAGACAAGGGTAGGATTTTCGGAATGGCAGTGGGAACAGCTAAAGAGCTCTCTCACCAAAGAAAAAAACAATTTTAACTGGTGGAAATTATTATTACTTTTTAACGTAAAGTCTGAAAATAAAGAAACATTCATTTGAAAAATGTACTAAATTTCAGTAAAAACAGTAAGCATATGTGGTATTTGAGCCATGACTTTTTCCCACTCTCCCCCATTATAGAGTGACAGAAGCCCACTCTGGCCAGTGGTGGCCGGGAAGATGAAACTTTCTCTCATCTTTAGCTCCCCGTCTATGGCCATAGTTTTACCCCAGGAGAGACAGGCTATTCATTGACATCTCTTATACTCTCTAGCATCCTGTTTCAGAACTATTCCAGGAAGATAATAGTTTAAAGGTCTGGGGTATAATGGATGGAAGCTCTACTAAAGACCTGACAGACAAAGAATATTAAACTCTGATCATCCCATCACAGCTTGCTCGAAGAGCAGAGGTTCCATACAGGAAGAAGCAAGCCAAGAATACCAGGAGCTACCACACCTGCTAAGTGCAGGAGTTTCACTCCAGAAGAAGTGCGCGGCTGCCCTTCTCAGCCAATTCCAGAGCAGCCATGCAAAGGTTTTGCCCAGGGGGTAAAGGTAGTCCATATGAACAGATAGCTCTGTAACTCTCCCTGAGAGAATTGAGGTCATATGGAACAGACTACGGGGAAGTTCATGGCTAAGCACTCTAAAACAATGGAGATGCTAATGGTGAGCCATAAAGAGACCACTGAAAGATTCGTATTAGCATGGAGGGAAACCACTAGAAGTTTAACCGAGAGAACCAGGGAAAAGACAGTTCAAAAGACTCCTCCTGGAGTTGGAGCAAGCTTCAAAGACGAGCGACACACTAACCCTCGAGAAACTGTGCTTGAACGTAATTGGATCAGACTATGGAGCAATTTAAGCTTTTTGTTGAAAACAATACAGCAGTCAACTAGCAATTAGTGGAAGCTAACAGTGGGATGTGATATCAATAGAGGCAGACCAGTCAGAAGCTTAAGGAGGAGGACAGAGAAAGGGATAGATAAAGAGAGCCTGGGTAAAACTGTAATCACCTTTGTTGGTTCGAGAAATTATGAACATGCCCAAAGCTGCACTCTCTGAGAAATGACATCAAAGGTTCCACGCTGTGGAGGAAACAGACTTCTCTAAACTGGTCCAGTAATAATTATAACAATGTACAGTTGGATTTGTAATATATAGATAAGAATATCATTATGACAAGAACAGCACAAAAAAGGGAGGTTATAAAAGTATGAAGTAATGTAGGAGTAAAGTTTCTATATCTCACTGGAATTTTTATATATCTGAAGTAAATTCTAGTAAGTTAAGAGATATGTGTAAGCTCCAGAGGAACAACAAAGAAAATATTTTAAATAGTTTAAAAATTATTAAAGTAATTAAAAATTTCATAGAAAATATCCATTTAATGCAAAAGAAGGCAGTAACAGAGGAACAAAGGAACAAAAAATTCTTCAGACATATGGAAAACAGAAAGAAAACAATGTAAGTGAATCCATCATATCATTAATACTTTTAAATGTAAATTGATTAAGCAACCCAATCAAAAGGCAAAGGCTATCATACTGGGGAAAAAAAAGCAAGACTCAGCTATATGCTCCTTATAGGGGATACACTTTAGAGCCAAAAATGTAAGTAGAAAAATAGGAAAAGATATACTGTGCAAACAGCAACCATAAACAGCTAGTGATAGGCTAATATATACTGGTATGCAAATATCAGACAAAATCTAATTTAACAGTAAAAATATTATTAGATATAAAGTGGGATATTTTATAATGAAAAGAAGGCCAATCTCTCAGGAAGATATAACAATTATAAACATACATGTACCTAACAACAGAGCTTTAAAATGCATGAATCAAAAATATGACAGAATTAAAGGAAAAATAGACAATTTGACAATAATAGCTGAAGACTCCAATACCCTGTTCAAATAATGGCTAAAACAATGAGGCAGAAGATCAACAATAGTATAGAAGATCTGAACAACAACATACAGCAAATAGACAAAACAGACCTAATTCACTCAACAGCAGAACACACATTCTTTTCAAGGGCCTATGGAATAGTCTCCAGGATAGATCATATGCTAAGTCATAAAATAAGCCTCAGTGAATTTAAAAGGATCGAAATCATACAAAGTAAGTTGTCTGCCAAAAACAGAATTAAATTACAAATCATTAATACATGGAAATTTAGGAAATTCACAAATATGTATAAATTAAACAACAAACTGATAAATAACCAAAGGGTCAAAGAAGAAGTCACCAAGAGAAATTATAAAATATTTTGAGATAAATGAGAAAAAAAAATAACATATTATAACTTAAAGGATGAATTTTAAGCAGTGCTTAGAAGGAAATAGCTGTATGTGCTTATATTAAAACATAAAAACAACTTCAAATCAATAACCAAATCTTCCATTTTAAGTAAACGGAAAAAAGAAAACAGACTAAACCCAAGGGAAGCGAAACAAAGGAAATAATAAAAGTTAGGACAGGAATAGATGAAATAAAAAACAGAAATCAGTAAAGCCCAAAGTTGATTCTTTAAAAAGATCAACAAGATTAATAACACTTTAGTTAGACTGACCAAGTGAAAAAGAGAGAAGACTCAAAAAACAAAATCATGAAATATGGACAGGACACAGAGCCTGTAGATAATGTTCAAAGGTCAGGCAGACAGAGAAATCTGAAAGGAGGGTAGAGTCCCGGTGAAACCACTGGCAATTTGAAAACCAGTTTGTGACGATTCTCATGCTCTGGGGCAGCAAATTAAGACAGTCAAACATGGCCACTGAGACAGGAATCCCTGTTCCAGACCTAGTGCCAAAGGAAGAGCAAAGGCAGAACCTAATAATCACAAACGGTTCACAAATTCTGAGCCAGACAAGCCACAAGGGGGACAAGATGCTAATACTTCAAATGTTAAACTTCTCTAATCCCAAGTGCAAAGGTTAGGACTTGTCCTAAAAACATATGCAGTTGACACCTGGTTAAGTGGTCTCTGACTTGCGGAAAAACCATCGTTTGAATGCTAGGAAGTGTATAGTGCTGGAATTGTAACCTAAAATCTACCACTGCTTCTCCATTTTTCTTTCTTTCTGAGGCGGTCATTTCAAAAGAACTGCACATACATAAATCACTTTTGCAAATAGAAATTTATAAATATCCCAAACTACGTATGCAACTTAATTTTGCTCAAGACCGAGGGATCTCTCATTCTCTCAATTTCAAACACCTAAGTTTTCTTTAGAGCTCACAAAGAGTAAATAAAGAATTTAAGAAGTTATAGTTTGGGAGGTCAAATTTTTATCCAGAATACCATACTATACTCTGTCTCTAGGTCAGTGAGTCCCCGACAAGGCTGAATCCCACATTTGTCAGGGAGTTTGTTTTGGTTTTAATACAGACGCCTACCTCCTAATAAAAGCAAGCATTTTTTTTTTTTTTTTAGTTCTTCCTATGTACCAGACAAGTGTAAGTGTTATTTCTATGCAACAGATGGGGAAATTCAGGCAGAAAAAATAACTAAGTAACTGCACAAAGTTACCTAGCTGGTAATGGAAGGGCTGGAAGCCACTCCAAGGCAGTCTGCCTCCACAGCTGGGTAGCACTTGGGCATATCCATCCATGCTTCAGGGAAGGCGCCCAGAATGCGTTAAGTTTTTAAAAGTCCTAAAGGATACTCATGCTCACCTGGTGTCGGGGAACCACCGTTCTGGCACATTGCTGTTTCAAAGTGCACTTACAGATTGTGGTTCTTCCAACATCTGTGCTAATATTGGGTTACGTATTAGGCATTTAGGAGGAAGCTGTTTATGCCTCTGCTTTAATTGGTTTTAGAAAGTTTCTACATAGCTTAATGAGCATATTACTCTGATCATATAAAAGACACAACGTGCCAGGAATATACTTCAACTCGATAATAATAAAGAATACCAACTGTACTAGTAATAATGACCAAAACTCATTGACTTCCACTCGCTGTGAGACATTGGGCTGAGTGCTTTGCATTTACCATGTCTAATTCTTGCAACATTGTCATTATTCTAAAGATGACAAAACTGAAGCAGTGGAAAGGTCCAAGATGCAACACCTGGATTTGTACCCACTTATACGGGTTTTAAAGTTCTTTTTATTTCCATTAAGCCCCAGGGCATCCTCTTCATTCAGAGAGTTTATAAGAAGAAGCATCTTAGAATAAGCACCTTAGCAGTATCTCTACCTATTTAAAATGATCTCCTGTTTATGGTTTTTTCTACGGTTAAAGCCAGATAAAGTCCTATTTGGGGACTATGATTTTCTTGAGTCCTACAGTTTCTGGAAAAAGATAAGTGAAAATAATTCCATTCCTTTTAAATCTTCTGGATTAGTAAAGAGAGGATTAACCCAATTGGACTCTGAAAGAAAATCAGGAAGAATTTAGAAGGATTTCAAATCAAGGACCTGAAGAGAATGGTAGCCATGTTGTAGGATAAAGTACTAAGAAAGCTTTTTGTATTTTAAACTATCAGCATACATTCCTCTAGCAAATGAGAATAAGAAGAAACTTCTCTGGGTCAATAATTGTGTGACCCTTTGGGTCATATATGAGAAGACTCAAGTAAATAGAAATATATGCCCATTTAAGTGTAAAAGCCACCTGGCTACACTGGAGTTCCCTAGTCCAGCTCTGCCATGACATGCGTTAGCTGACATTACAACTTATTTAGCTTACCTGGGTTTCAGACTCTCTAGTCACAGATCATTTGTGCACCAATCCATTCTATGTCCCTTCTTTCCAGATGCAAATAAAAATGAGTGATCTACATTTTAAAGGTCACAAATGAGAAGAAAAAAGATACCACAAGTTGTGAAGCTTGCAAGAACCTTAAATCAGGGAAGCAGGTAAGTCCCACAGTGTTGTGGGGGAGTTATCCAAGCTTGCAGCTACCCAGAAAGACAACCTGGCACACACTCCAGAAGCACTCTTAGGCACCCTCCATTGAAAAACCTTTTTTTTTTTTTATCAGAAGAGAAATGGTAAATTAAGATTTTCTTTAGTAGACTTTTCATAGATCTTGGTAAGATTTTTAGAAATCATCAAGGAAAGAATAAAAGGAATACTTATAAGATTCTTCTTCTGAATATTGCACAACTGGAACTCTTACACCTTGATGTGGGAGTATAAGTTGGTACAATCTCTTTGGAATACTGTTGAGTTTTATCCACTGAGGCTAAACGTATGCATAGCATGTGGCCCGTGTGCTTCCTGGCAATGTTCTAGTTCCTGATGGAGGTGCTATTTATGTGGTTGTGCTCAGTTTGAAAAATCTATTGAGTTTATACTTCAACTTTGAGCATGTTTCTGTTTATTTGTTATACTTCATTAAACTATTTTTTATAAACTTCTCTCCTATTCTAGCATGGCAGGTTGTGAATGGCTGGCTAGGGAGTCTTGGTTGATAATGCTGGTTAAATGCATCATCTCATATGATAATTACAGTAACCCTAAGTTACAGATTGAATTGTTTATTCCAAAAATTGTTGAAGTTTTAACCCCCCAGTAGTTTGTGAAGGTGACCTTATTTGGAAATAGAGTATTTAGAAAGATAATCAAATTGAAATGAGGTCATACAGTATTTGTCTTTCTCCGTCTGACTTAGCTTCGTTAGCATGACGTCCGCAAGGTCTATCCATGTTGTCCCAAATGGCAGGGTTTCCTTCCTTCTCATAGCTGAATAATATTCCATTGTATATATGTACACACCATCTTCTTTATCCATTCATCTGCTGACAGACACTTAGGCTGTTTCCTTATCTTGGCTATCATAAATAAATGCTTCAATAAACATGCGCATACAGGTATCTTTTCAATATTCTACTCTCATTTCCTTTAGATATACACCCAGGACTGTAGTATCACTTATATGTAGAATCTAGAAAAGCTGAACTTATAAAATCAGGGAGTAGAAGGGTAAACTAGTTGTGAAACAACTGTTGGTAATTTAAGACATTTAATGATACCTAACATCGGTTCAAAGAAGCGATTTTATTTTTGCCACTCATAATATTCCCCTCTGTCTTACAGTAATCAGTCAAGGAAAACTCCCCCATGTACTTTTGATGAAGCCAATTCTGCTCCTAGCTTCCTGAATATTTGACAAAAATAATCCTATATGCCCATGTCATGTCCCTGGACACAGTGAAGAACTTATAAATGGGCACGTGCCCCATGTTAGGTCAGTCAAAGCCAGCAAAATTTCCAAAGCCTGTCACCTCTCAGAAACTTCCTCTTTCTCACTAGACTTATATGAGGGAAGCTTCAAAGTGAGAGGGAACTGACAAAAACAGGAATTGAAGACTTCAGTCAACACTGCATATGCCTAAGAGTTGAATTTAATCATAATTGAAGCCAGACCTTTGGTAGATCTTTTAAATTATAAGAACACCAACCTACTTGTTATCTCAAGACCATTTGTCATAGATTTTCTGTCTGTTTCAACCAGCAGAGTCTAACCTAACATAGCCTTCTCTTCAATAATCTCCATAAATACTGTATTTACTTTAGGACTTATCTCCTTCTGGCAGCTACTTCCACCTGCTATAACAGAGAAACCTCTAGGATGCTGAGAAATGAGATATAGTTCCCATGTGCTTTATCTTCCAAGCTGAAGAATGACAATAAAATTCCAGGTGACCGCATGATCCACTTAGCACATGTTCTCTGAGTGGATCCTTTTCTAGCTAAAGCCCTTTCCTCCCTTTCCTTAGCCTTTACCATAGACTAATATAGAAACATGGCCATGCAAGACTACCCTTGCCTGCCAAATGGCAAAGCCCAAGGTTAGTGGTCCACAGGGTAGAGGGTAGGGGGGGAAATCCTTCTGCCTGCTTGCTGGCAGCATGTAAGGCAGGTAAGTGGAACATGCAGCCCCACACATAAAGAAAGAAAAAGATCTTTAACAAATCTCAGATTCAGAATCACCTACCGAGTGTCTCTTCCTTAGAGCTTGGAAGCGACCTGAACCTTCATAACTTTTGCTTAAGCTTGGAAAGTCTATCACTGGAAGAGGCAGTAAATAAATTCTCCTAGATGCTGCTATTAAGGAGTTAAGGGACACTGTGGCTTGTTTTTTTTCTTTCTCTTTAGTATTAAGATAATAAAAGGCACACATTTTAAAACTAGTTTACCCTTTAAAAAATTAAAGCTTTTTTTTTTTTTTTACCACTGTTTGCTTTTCTAGTTTCTTTAATTTGGGTAATTGCTTAGTCAACTTTCAAAAATATATATTCTGTCTTAAAAAAACAGCCAAATATGACGAATCACCTTCATTTTCATTTCAGATTTGGCATGCTGGACCCAGATTGTGTATTCTTTCCATGGCGCCACACCAGCGTCGGATACTTAATTAATTTCCTTTCGTTTGTGCAGGCTTGCACTTAAAGAGACAGTGTCCCATTTTGATGGCTTGCTTTTGGCTGAAGTTCAAAAGTATCACTTCTTAAATCTTTTTTTTCCTTCAAGACTTCCCAGAGTGCTATATAGAAAAAAATAAAATAAAAACACCCTGGTGTTTTTCTCCACCCTCACCTTCTCCTCCACACCATTTCTTTCACTCTTGTCTATTCTTCATTTAAACCAATCTTTCCTTAAAAAGAAAAACAACAACAAGAGAGAGAGAGAAAGAAGCAATGAAAGAAAGCACAGGAGGTATATGCATTCTTGTTTCCCTCCTCCTGACATTTTGCTTTCAAAGTTAGTGGTGAGGCTGCGTTTCATGATGACGTCAACTGGTCAGAATCATTGGGAACTCTCAAAGACTTTTTGAACATTAAGATCATATCTTCTCACCGCAAATGAAGACCTGCAACCTTCTCATCAGATATTTAACACCATCCTTAGGGTAAAACAAAATGTTGTTAAAGACCGGTGATAACTAGGTGCCTCTGAGAGTAGGTATGCAGTTTGACATTTGAGAGGCAGTAACGCAACTGAGTGTCTCCAACAGAGAGCAAGAAAGACACGGGTAACATCAGAGAACTTGCTTGCTTTATGCGAGTCTTTTCTCTAGTGGAAAGTCCTTGATCATTCAGCATATCAAGTTATACTAGAACAGAATTTCCCAGTTCATATGCACCATACACCGTGGCATTCAATATTACATTATATCCAGCAATTTTATATGCTGTGGCGTGAACAAAAAGAACTACTTTTAACAATGGATTGTTGCACAATGGTTTTTTTCCCCTTGCCCGAACCCAGCTGTCTATCCAAGGAAGGGAGGTAGGGATGGAGTACTTAATCCCCATGTTGCAAAGACACGAAGTAAAAAGAATCTCCTGTGGGGAATTTGGCTTCAGCCTAGTTCTGAACCTCATGTTTCTATTGCATTGTCTCTATGGCTCAATGTTTGCTGATTGAGGATATTTATCTTTCTTTCTCTGTCTTTCTCTCTCTTGTTTTCATTGCAGTACAATATACATAACATGAAGTGTACCATTTCACCCATTTCAAGTGCACACTTCATTGGCATTATGTACATTCACAATGCTGTGTGAGTTCATCACCACCGTCCACTCCAGAACATCTCTCCCCTTCCCCAACTGAAGCTGTGTACCCATTAAACAAGAATTCCCCATCCCCTTCTTACCTCAGTCACTGGCAATCACCATTCTACTTTCTGTCTCTATGAATTTACTTACTCCTGGTACCTCATGTAAGTAGAATTATAAAGTATTTGTCCTTTTATTTCTTAGTTCACTGAGCATAATGTCTTCAAGTTCAATCCATGGTGTAGCATGTGTCAGAATTTCCTTCTTTCTAAAGACTGAATAAAGTTCCATTATATGTATAAACCACATTTCGTTTATCCATTCATCCACTGATGGGCACTTGGGTTGCTTCCACCTTTGGCTGTTATGAATAATGCTGCTGTGAACATGGATGCACAACTCACTCTGTCCCCACTATCAATTCTTTCGGATCAGTACCCAGAAGTGAAATTGCTGGGTCATACAGTAATTCTATGTTTACTTTTTTGAGGAACTGCCATACTGGTTTCTGTAACAGCCACACCATTTTACATGCCCGCCAAGCAAGGCTCAGCGTTCCTATTTCTCAACATCTGCATCAGCACATGTTATTTTCTGGACCATTTTTCTTTCATCAGAATACTATTCCTTTTGCCTAGTAGTTTGCTAGCTTCCCAGCAACTTCATCTTTCACGGTGCTTGGGATTCTTGACACTAGCTAGATAGGACTTCTCTGTTGATTCTTCTCACCCACCTAACTGGAGGGTAGACACAGAAACATGGAAGCCTATGAATCTAACCTTCTGGTTCCTAAACCCAAAACAGCCTTCCATGGTCTGAGAGTAGAGGCTCAGCTTTTATAGGCTTGGTGAAAATAATTCTTAAGCATAATCCAGCTGTCAGTGGGCAGGAATCTACTCTAAAATCATTTCTACAGCAAAAAGAAGTGATCAAACTTGAAAGGAATGTTCAAGTAAAGCAACTCCTTGGTGGTGGCCATAAAACAGCAGTCCCTAGTACCACCTCCTCACTCATCTTTATGGCCCCAGATCCCTGGACAGTGGGAACCCACACTTAATATTTTATGTTACCCCTTGGTATTGGTTTTACTGTCTATTCTATGTAATACATATTTTATAATATATGTACATTTAACTTAACAAGCATAATGTATTGGGGGGGTTTCAGTTATATTTTTGTTATATTGTTAATAATATCAAAACAATAAATTATATATATTTAATACAGTGGCACAGCTGTTACAGCCATACCACACTTGGAAAAGTGGACGATAAGAAGACAACTCCTCTTACGTAGACGTCACTGTGTCTTTCAGATCTTCAGACTTTCCTACTTCCCGCTCTCTATGTAGATTCCAGTATAGGTTCTATTTTCCATAATTGGTCTCATCACCCTGCTGTCATACTGACTTGGGTGCCCCATCACTTATTAATTTTCTGTATCTGGGATAGAGTGCTCCATGGTGAGTTTTCCCTACCTATCTAAAAATATATCAAATGACCTAACATATACATTCAGGGAACAGAAAAAGTATCAGGGGAGAAATAGCTCTTCAAACCATGCCCTCTATAATTTAATGGAGATGGGCAGGATCAGAAGGCCTTGTGACTGGTAAAAAGAAATTACCAGGGTCCTCTATAGAAGGGAATTGACTGTCTGATAACTGGCTAATAAAATGAGGAGACCTCCCCACGCAGCTTAGATTTTGATCAAACACAGAAGTTAAAATATCTACCAACAGGGAAGGCCAACTCATACTGCCAGCTACATGACCAAGTCATGAATGGCTAGAAACACTCAACAGGGGCAAATTTTCTCTGTAGGTAGAAGCTCTGACACAGGGAAACAGCAGAGGAAAGATGAAATTTTTCTGACCCTCCTCCAATTCGTCAGCCGCATACTGTCCTCAGAATTTAATCTCCAAGAGCAAAACATTTTTCCAATGAGAGAGTAAATGAGCAGATGTTACCATTTATTAAGCACTCACTATACACTGAATGGTAACGTAGTGAGTGATTACTATAAGAATTGTGTTGCCTGCTTTATAAACATCACATCATTTAATCTTCCCATCACCCACCTGAGGCAAGTATCATTCTTCCCATTTTACAGATGAGCAGAGTCAGAAGGTCATACAGCTGGCCCAAGAGCCCAGGGGAAATGTTAGGACTCTGGCAGGAACATTTATCCGTTCAATAGATAGAGGTAAAAACAATGCCTCAAACCCCCACTAAACAAAAAAACATGTAAACCTGAGGAAAATGATGTGTGAGCTGTACCCTGAAAAACACAGCATTCCAGCTCAGGGGTTGGCAAATTATAGCCTATGGCCCAAATCCAGTTCACCCTCTGTTTCCTCATGCCCCACAAAGAATAGTTTTATGCTGTTACAGACTTGAAAGAAAACCCAAGAGAAGAATATTTCATGGCATGTGAAAGTTATATGAAATTCAATTTTTTGTACCCATAAATAAAGCTTTATTGAAACACAGCATGCTTGTTCATTTGCATGGTGTTTATGGCTACGTCTGTGTTTCAGTGGAAGAGCTGAGTTGGTACATCAGAGAACTTAGAGCCTGCAAAGCCTGAAATATTTACTGTTTGGGTTTTTTTTACAGAAGAAGGTTGCTGACCTCTGTTCTAGCCAACAAGCCCTGTTCTAGGAAACATCCCATGTGATAGAGCACGGACAATACACTGATCGGTGCATAACTTGGGCGTTCCCAAAATTTTCACTAAAGGTATAACACAGACAGACACCAATACACAAATCCGTAACTGTGCTCTGATAAACCGGATGTCAACTATTCACTTTACAAAAGGGTTCACTAGAAGACGTCATTTTTCAGTGATTTTCATAAGAGTATTTCGGATGGGATCTGGGTCACCAAACTTGGTTTCATTTCCTCTTTCATGAACACACACATTAGGTAAGATGAAGTACACAGGTTTTGCCAAGCTCACATCCAACACAAACGTGTCTCGAATCCCGTCAAAGGGAGGCTAATTTTCAAAGGACCAGAGAGATCTCTTCATAACACCGCTCTTTATGCCCCAGATGCCCCATAGCAGGGATTCCCATGAGCAGCTTTCCGGGCAGGTCCCGGAGTGCTCAGGCACAGTGAGACCAGCAAATCAGGATTTGGCTTCAGCCAGCTCTCTGCCAGGAAAACAAACAGGTTTTGGGGGGGGGGGGGGCGGGAGAATAAAATTACCAGTAGGCCTTTTTCAAAAATAACAGGATTCAAGATAGGTGAGAGTGTAGAGAGTAAAAGTTCAGATACTCAAAATGCATGTGATGTTTTCAAGCCAGAGGGAACCAAAGACCATTTTAGGGACTCATCCAGTGTTCCATTGGTTTAACGCACGGCAGCTTGATGATAGGTATCCATTCGGCAGAACTGGGCGTAGAAAGATTTAGCCATTAACTAATACAAATACAAAATAAGCTCATGGACTCGAGGGCCAAAATGAAGATGTAAAATCAGTCCCTACAGAGTTCTTAAAAAAGAGTAAGTTTCCTTTGTGAAAATGACAGTGCATTAGATTTTCAGGAAGGCTCAGGGTTGAGTGGGTTATTATGACACAGTAAGACCTCCCTGATATCTTTTAGTAGGTGCTGTAGTTTCTCTGTCCTCCCTTTTTAAATCTGCAGTTTTTTCCCCAGCCACTCTGACTCCCCCTCCTGCCCTCCTTTCCCCCAGAGCACTCGTCACCATCTGACATCCTTTAAGTTATAGCTATTCACTTGCTTGTAGTCTGTCTTCTGCCTCTAGAGTGTGAGCTCCAAAAAGACAAGGGTTTTGTGTTTTGTCTACTGAATTCTCAGCCCAGTGTCTGGCCCACAGTTTGCACTCAAGATGTATTCTTGAAGGAACAGAGTTAAGGGGGTTTCTTATCAAAGTGCAAGAAGGAACTGCCTGGATCTTTGTGAACTGCCTTATAAGTAGATCTTCACCTTGCCTCAAATGATAGGTATACTAAGGGGATGGCTCAATCTTTAAATCCATGAGGACTGATGTGCCCTCTCTCTTGTAGTGTTCCTTTACTCTTTGGTCTCAGCCAGAGTCCAAGAAATAACTAATATCGAAAAAGTCCACCTCCCGACACTTCACAGGGGCTTGATACATGCATGTGACTTTCTGAATTACTGAATGAATGAATAAATGAGTGAAACAGATGATAAGCCAATGAGCTGACATGCATAGGTAACTGATCACCAGCAAGAAATTTCATTCTGCAAATTTCAGATATCACTCTTTCCAGGTCTTCCTTGATCCTCCCTGATCTAACCCTCTGAGTCTCCTACTAAAGATTATTTTCCTTTCCCTTCCCCTTAGATGAGGATATATTAGTGGTTATGAAATATGTTAGTACTTCCACATCAAGTATTACTTAGAAGATCACGTTTGTACAGCAGATGGAGAGGGGGCTGATAAAGCAGCTTGTGGCCCAAGGTTATTGGTATTGGAGTTCTACTGGCCCAAGACCTGCTCTGTGGTTCCAAGATTCCTAGTAGCAGCCCCCAAATTAAAAGAATCAGTATGCCTGCATACCCACAACCCAGCCAAGGCACACCAGGGCACTTCAGGGCAACAGATTGGAAGCTCTGAGGTTGTCTGCTTCTACACCTCTCTGATCAATCCACTCTCGTTTATGTTTGATCATCACCTAGAGACTGGTAGCTCCCATATCCATACCTCCTCTCCAGCATCCACCCCTTTCTTAGTGACCAAGATTCAGAATCACAGGCACTATGTCACATTATCAGAATGCTCTGACTTCATCCTCTACCTAAAGCTTGATTTTCACCAAATTTCTCTCTCCAGGGCAGCAGTTAAACCTGTGACCCAAACTGGAAACATGGGAGTCACCTTTCTTTATTCATTTCTTATCCTCCATATCCAAACAATCCACTAGGCTAGCCAAGCCTTCCTGTCTCCTATGCTTCAGTGGCCTCCTTACGTGTCTTAGATCTTCCAGTTAATTCCCTTGAATCAAGAGGTGGGCTGGAGCTGGTGATGCTGCTCATGAGTCACTTGTGCTCTTCTCCTCCCAAACTCTGGGTTCATTAGCTTAAAGTTGGTAGCTTAAAATCTGCCATGGTGGGAGTATTTACACCATGGAACTTGGCAACTGCTACAATTAAGACTTTCTGTTTTCAGAAAGTTGTTAAACACTTACTAGTATATCACTGCTCAAATCTATCCTTTACAGAGAATAATGGGTTGCAACCAAAAATTTAGTCATGCCACACATTTGATTAAACCATTCTGTGGCTACTAATTTCCTATAAGATTAATCCAAGTTCTTAAAACATCATAGGAAGGCCCCTGAGAGCTGCTTCTATCTCCTCCTAAAGCCCTATCTGCTAAAACTCCCCCTCCTTGGCAGATGCTTTTTGGCAACACAGAACTGTTTATATCTCCCATGTATCAGATTATTCTTGACTCCATGATTTTGCTTAAACTCTTGTGGAAGGTCAGGGTCTCTCCCCTTAGACTACTCTCCTTTATATGACTATCTCTTTACTCATAGTTTAATGTATAGTTGAGATAGCATCTTTTGCAGAAATTCTTTTCTGATCACCCCTAACCTATAATGACCACTCACCCTATTCCAGGCACTGAGAGCTCCCTCTTCATATTTCTATCACTGCATCTACTACATTCTAGTAATAATTATGAGTCTATAGTTCCCCTCCTCTAGCCCCTAGAAACTGGGAGACACTTAGGAGAAGGGAGTACGTACATTCATCTTCGCATCTCTAGTTCTTGAACAGTTACTTACAGATACCTTAAAGTCAATCTGTATTTACTGTATGTATAGCTGAATGAATAAGTGAATAAATATTGAATGAAACTATAGTAATTTATAACATTTGAATAATACTGAAACTGGAGTTCATACTTTCTAATTTACTAACTGGGTTTCCTTTATTATGTGGGGATGAAGGGGCTGCTTAGATTTTGGCTACACTCACCCTGAGCATCCTTGCTAGAGCCTATTATAAATGAGCTCTTAGAGGATCATTCTCTTTTTTCAGTTGCTCACAGCAGACTTCCAAATCAACCAGCCACTCATTTATAATTAGAAAATGTGTGTGAGGGTGGATGTGTTTGGAAGAGCAAGAGAAGTGAGGGAGGAGGGTTTGACAGAGACGGAAGAGTATTGGTAAATTTCTAGTTACTAAGGTCAACAACATTTGTTTTCTTCCTCCCTGAAAAAGAGCCAAGCTACCAACAGGACTCTGCTTTAAAATGTATTATCCAATGTTGTCTTGAGCAGGTTTTTAGAATTGGTTTTCCTTCCTGTTATTTTTACATCAAAATACAGTGAGACTCCTGTACATTAAGTACTCCTGTGAGTTTTGAAATGCAGAACTGTGGTTAGCAAAGGAGGCAAAACATTCATTTCTAGGAGACATCATTTCGTAAATAACTTTGTCAAGAGGGAGAGATGAGTGCTTCCTGAGCTGAGACTCAACCAGAAGTAGCTAAGACACTGAACAATACTGTTTTCCTTCCTGAAAAAAAAAATAAGGCTTTTGGGAGACTTTGCAATAACACAAAGAGCTTCCTTTTTCTCTTTCTTTTCTTTCAAGAGCCCAAAAAAGTACTGAAAGCAGTAATTCCGTAAGTATGTATTAGATATATTTCTTTTATTCATGTTTTTTTAAATACTAGAGAGACCATCATGTGATTATGCAACTAAGCTCAAAGCCAGTAAGAGAAGCCATTGAATTAATTTAGAATCGATAGGAGTTTGTTGATGTCAAGGGATCATTATTGAAAGTATTCTGAAAAAAATCTGATGAAGATTTTCCCCATACCACCCCCACAACATCACCCCCACCACCACCAGGAGCAGCCGCCATCTGTCTACCCACAGCACGACCAAAAAAAGGTGACATTTATCGCAAGCTCGGCACTTTCTGACTCTGCCTTGAACCACAAAAATTATGCTGATCTCCCCAAAAGAAATGAAGTTGTTGTTACTTCTCCTTCATCTCCCTCTTTTCGCCTGACTAGAAACAGGACGTTCTTGGAAACTTCCCAGAGAATGGCTGGTCTTGTACGAGTCCCAGACCAATCTTGGAGGCGCCAGAGTCTTGGCACAGCTGAGGTAAGAGTTTTAGGAGCACCTGCACTGCTCCTGTCAACCAAACCTCCCATCAGGAAGCCCAAGAAATTGCCCTTGTTGTTTATGAGCTGTGAGCCTGAGTAGGGGGGAGGCTCCACAAAAAGCTACCAGGCTCGGCCCAGCCAATCCCGCACGCTGGCTGGACCAGAAAACGTGGAGAATGCCAATGAAGTATCTTAATGTTAGCAGTCCGATTAGGACCCTTACTTGAACCCTGAGGTTAAGCTATCCCTGTTGCCCATTCGGAATGTATCTTCTTGACAAATAAAATGGACAGGAGGAGGGAAAACTCGTGGCAGGACCCATTAGTTATTATGGGCAGATCCTTTTCTGTCTTAACTTCGGAGCTCCTCAAAAGTGATTTGTGAGGCAGCTCACTTACATTCCTGCTACAGTCTACACCAAGCAGTCTTAAACCCTTGGGTCTATTCCTTCTTTTTCTCCATTATGTGGTTAGAAGTCTGAAGGAGTTGGAGACAATGCAAGAACAACAGTGATTATTTGCAGGAATACCTCCCCTGGTGCCTGGAGCTAAATGGACTCCACCTGAGCAGGTTCTGGACTTGGCAGTGACATCAGACAGGGTAGCACGAGGGTTGCCAGGAGAAAGGGGGGCCTCTAAGGTCTTTGGCATGAACTGCGATAGCCATGGGGATTAGGTAGGTCGCTATGCTGAAGGAACAGAAGGGACTATGGCCAAGCGGTGGTTGAGGATCTTTGCTCTTCTTCCTCCTGGTAGTTTCACTAACTTCTCAGTCGCAACAGTAGTTGAAATTCTAAGGATGTGACTTAAGAGACATTAATTCGAAGTTTAATAAGAGATTTCTATGAAAGTACCCTTGCCCACAGAACAGATTCCTAACTCAGGTCCCTAATGCCTGCAAACCCACTACTGAATATTTATTATTTTGGTTTAAAGTCTTATGGCTCAGTGGGACACAATGGTCCTAGGGGAACATATCAAGTAATGTCAATACTTTTCCATTAGCATTAGTTGGTAAACTGACCAAAGCCAACAATAGATAACAATTCACCCACAGTTTACTTTGTGCCTGTGATTCTTTAAAGTGCTTTCTGCGCAGTACCTCACTGAATACTTAAAATCCTTTCTATAGCAACCATGGTGGCTGCTTTCTGAACAGATTTTTTGAAATCTATTCTAAGTAATTATCTTAAGATAATCACTGTTATGTCATTCTTTCCAGTGTTGAGCTACGCATGGTCATGTGACCAAAGCATGACATGAAAGGAAATCTGGCGAGAAGCTTTTATGAACAACTTCCTGGCTCCTAAAAAGGATACATGTGGATGACAGTGATTCTTCTCACATCACATCAATATTCCTGCCATAACATCTGGAGTTAATGCAGTCACACTGCCACCATGATATGGCCCAGAAGAGAGAGAGAAAAAAAAAATCTGAGTACTTAATGGCACTATTGAGCCATTGATCATACTTCACCTGGAACCAAACTATATTCCTGACTTTAGCTTGTATGAGTTAATAAATCTCATTACTGGATAGTCCAGTTTGAAGTGGGGTCTTCCGTTACTGTCGGCAGAAGGCATGCCAAGTGATACACCCTGTTCTGGACAACACTGTGTTCCCCATCCTACAGGTAAAGAAGCTGAGCTCCTGAAGGAAGGATAATTTTCTATGTCTCCCAAGCTAGTAAGTTATACAGCACTGACATGAGCTAAGCAGTCAAACTTCCAAACTCATACTCAAACCACCACCACGCCATGCTTTAAAAATATTAAAGAGCAATAATGTTAAAGAAAACAGCAGACTGAGATGGGTCCCATGGATCAATCATCAGGAGATGACAGGGCACTCTGAGCCATTGAGGATTTCAGGTGATTATAGACTTTATAGACTATTGTGCTCTTGAGAGCCCTGGACAAGTGTTTTAATGATTCAACTCAGTGGTCAGTCATTGAACCCACTGGGCACTGTTTCCTGCAGGCTTACAATTCCCTTCTTCATAGTAAAGCAGATAGACAAACAGAGAAGTGACTATTAAAAAAGGCATTAGAAGATAATGGCTATAGAATTACTCTCTTTTAGAGGTACAGAAATCAATTCCAATGGAGTATGAATCTCTTCGCTGATTTTCCCGTTTCATGGTCAGGCTAGTCAAGAACCTCTCTCTGCACCACTTAGATCCAAGTGCAGTTACATCTTCTGATCTTTTATTTCTTCTTCATAACCTTTGCTCAAACCAGTTATCTCCAAGGAGGAAGAAACATGGCATCTTATCAAGGCTCCTGGAGAAGGAATGGAGTGCATCTCCTTCAATCAACTAATGGGTTTTTCTGGTATGTCTGGGCATGAAACCGCAAGCAGATTGGAGTTGAAAGCAGTCTATTTACCCTCATTTATTAATCAACCATTTGACCAAAACTCTTGGACTCAAGGTCCTCCTTTATACACATGCAAATATCTTTCAAGATCATGAACTTTCTATTGAATTTTTATCTAAAAATGCCATAGATTTGTCACTAATAGTATATTCACAGAGCATCTGCTCCCAAACTAGGCAGACTGCTCACAGCTACCACACAGTAGAAACCTGGTGGCAGTAATGCAATTACCTCCCTGATACAGTTATGTAAGAATAACCCCTACCATAATATCACTATTACATATAATAGGAGTTATCATATTTCATAGGGCAATGTGAGGCAAGGGTTAATTGATAAACACTGACCTACCACGTATATGTTTATTTTCTGTTAATTGTCAGTGTGCTAAATACTGATTTCCAAAAACACCTAACTGGACACAAAAGGGAAAAACATAGTTTTAGAGATATCTCTTCCAAAGAAAGTTTTATATCAAATTGCTATTTAAAAACATACTTTCATTGCAAAACATCCCTGCCTGAAGGAGATGATCTAGCCACATTTTAGCACTAGACCAGGCAACTTTTCTCATAAATGGCCATTGAGAAGTATTTCTTCCCATATTATATTTCAAAGAGCTTTTTAAAGAATTGTTCCAAGGGACAACATTTAGAAATGCCCATGCCCACATTATCGGAAAGCCATCAACCCTCTTGCAGAGCCATATGCCTGCCCTCAAGGGACATAAAACTATTCCATTATACCAGAAAAGTCTGTGGAATGTAAATCCAGCAGGCTGAAATGCTGTATATTTTTCAAGACGTACAAAGTGGGAGCCATTGATTCCATAGATTCACCAAATGAATGGATTGTTTCATCTGCGTAAATGAACTGTCAGAAACAATGGCCACATAACACATTTGCTTCTGTTCCCCAAAGAGGAAAAATTCATATCCCAAATAAAGCTACATCTTTTTATAAAACTTAAGCAAAGAAGCACGGCAAAAAGAAAGCTTGATTTATACTATAAATCCCGGATGCTTGAATTCAGACAGTGTGCAGCTCAATTCCCTTTTAAAACACAGAAAGCTATCCATTCTCTTCCTTCAGCATTCAAACAGGCTAGTCCTCTATTCCACGTCCTGGCTGTTTGAGCAAATTTGCAAAAACACTTCTTGTATTATTTCTAGTTTTATTTTATTATCATTCTTTTTCTAAAGTTCCCTTCTCCAAAGTTTTTGCCCCTAATACTTCTGGACAACTTCATTTTCTACTTTTACCCTCTCCCTTGTCTTTCATTATGAAATATCCAAGACACTCAGAAAGTTATAAAATATAACCTAAAAGACATTTTGTCTTATCAGTATCAAATCTTAGAATTTTTTTATGAATTGCTCCAAATGTCTTTAAGAAATTATTCTAAAGTTAATGCTTCTTATCCACCAGTCCCCAAAATTATTATACTTCTCCTTTTAATTGTCACCTCTTCTTCCTAAGGTCACTACTACCCAAAATTTGGTATTTATTATTATCCTCCCTCATATATATTTACATATGTTTAGGTTATATGTATATGTTTAGGTCATATATATATATACATATATATGTGTATGTTTAGGTTACATATGAGAAAAATAATAAATACTAAATTTTGGAGAATAGTGACCTATGTTTTGGACATATATATATATATATATATATATATATTACATAGTATTTTTAAATAGTACAATACAGTACCTGTCCTTATGCAACTTGTTCCATTATTTGGTCATTTATACAAAATATTCTTTTGTGTCTCATCAGCAAGTTACACAAGGCTGTAAGTTATTTATTATGACGACTCTTATACTCCATTTATGACTAACTTCCTTCTGATGGACATTTGCATTCCTTCTCTACCACTGTTTCTTTCTTTTCATCTATGATCACTTAGGACTTTTGCAGACTGGCTGCAGCGCTTTGACTTTGAGAGGATGTCCCTTTCATCTCAGGCAGTAAGAGGCCACCATTGGCACCTGTCCGCTTTGGCCAATTATCCATGTTTTTGTTTCCTTTTGGTTTATTTGCGTTCCGTGTAAGTCATGAGTGTTCTGCTGTGATCTTTCTGTATTGCATGTTTACGCATAAAGCTCTACACCTAGCTAGAATTTTAGAAATCATACAGTCCAACCTTTTTTTTTATAACCCATGACACCACCAGAAGAAGGTGGATGACTTGCCTATGTGCATACAAATGCGTCATGGAGGGCAGAGTTGAGGACCTGGGTCTCCTGGTTCCCTGCCCTTTGCCCTTTCCACTACAACAAACTGCTGCTCACCCTTCAATCAACAGTATTTGTTGTTCACTTGCTGTACCAGTGGTTTCTCAACAAAGTCTAGAACACCTTCCATCCTTTTCATCAGAGGAAACAGACCTATTGGAAACATCCAAAAAGGGCTTATGTCCTCAGGGACATTAAACTGTAGGTGGAGAGACAAAACACAGATGAAAACATCACAGGCAACTATATGAATCCAGATATGATTAAATTCCAAAGGCAGAGGTAGCATTTCTTTATCCGTACATTCATACAATTTTATGAACTTTTCATAGTCAGTTGAAGACATCATGACTTTATTACATATTATGTCTCAGCATATTTATTAGGAACAAAGACATTCTCCTACGAAGCTACAAAACTATCAAAATCCATTTTAGCATTGATACAATACTAATATCTAGCCCACAGTCCACACTAAAATGCTATCAACGGTCTCAGAAATGTTCTTTATAGTTGGCCTTCCCTCTTTCTCCAGTACAGGATCCAACTCAGGATGACACATAAAATTGTAAGATGTGAGAAAAATGCTTTGCTTTCAGCTATCTTGACTTGCCCGTTTTTGTAACAGTTCCTGAAGAGCTCTAAGGAGGGTGAGGGGATCATCCTTGCTCACTACACGGTAGAGGACGGATAAAGTGACATCTGATTTTAATATGGATAAGGTGACATCTGATTTTAATAGATTCTGATTGGCACTCAGACAGAATCACTGGATACTCTGCTGTGAGGACGCTTCTAGGAAGAGGTCACCCTGAAGCTTGGATTTTAACGAGTGGATAAGAGTAGCAACAGTTTTCCTAGCCAAAGCAGCATGTGCTAAAACAAGTCAAATCGTAGAATTTTTAAAGAACAGCAAGGAGCTCAGTAATTCAGTAGAGTAGGGGTTTGTGTGTGTAAGTACACATGTACATGCATGTGGATTTGGCAACGTTTGGTGGAACTTGGAGGAAGTGGAGCTAGGTATGGGTCAGATCATAAAAGACCTTGATGTCATGACGTAGAATATGATCCTGAAAGCAATGGGGAATTGTTGGGGAAATTTTAGCAGGGGGCCAATAAGATACAATTTGGCTTTGCTTTGCCTAAAAGGTGAGCCTGGCTGCAGCATTACACGTGAGCATTGTAGTCAGTAGGAGAAATAATAAGAGCTGGAACTAGATCAGTAACACTGCTATGTGGATTTAAAACATTTCAAAGAAGATAAGTGGATAGGACTTACAGACTGCTAGACAAGGGATGAGAGGGAAGCGACTGTCCAGAAAGACTTTCCTGGGTCTCAGGATGGGTCTGGACCCATTCTACAAAGGAAAACAGTCTACGATTTCAGGCCATTGGAGCTCATTCTCCTAATATTCTCTTTATACTCTTGGAAACATGGAAAAAGTCCCACCCACACAGCTCCCTGACTCCTGCACACAAGCTTCCTTGTCTTCCAGAGGAGACTTGGGCTGGTCTGGGTCCATGCTCCCTGGGTGATCTGGCCATTTTCCTCCTTGCAGCTATTTCACCATTTCTTTTAAAGTATGTAGAACGCCATCTTCCTTTCATTGCTGCTTGGGGTCTCATGCATCATTCTGCCATGTACTGCTGCTAGACTTTATCATAACATTCCCACAAATATTTCATACTTGGTGTTCAAGATGGCTTAGGGTGTTTATCCTTCCCCTTCTGCAAACCAATATGCCCTTTTCATGCATTTCTCAGTCAATAGGTTGTTTAAAGATGTGCAATTCCTTATTAAATTCAGTGGTGAGCTCATCTACTCAAGAGCACTTCTCTTTCTCAAGGCTTTGATGCTGCATCCTACCTCTGAAGTCAGTTGGTTTCCTAAATCTTCAAATCTTCCCCAGTTACATCAGCTTAGGTAAACTTATCTTATTCTCTCCTCTCTGTTTATTATTGAGTAGAATATGTCATCTGTCTAAATTTCAAAATAGTTGAGTTAAAACTATGTTTAGGGGTGGGACCAGAAAGGACAAGGTGCCCAAAGGAAATGAAATGTAAAAAAAAGGGGAAGAGGGTGACATTTCATTTGACTTAACTTTTAAGAATCCAGCTTCAATCTCTTCTAACATACAACTTCAGAACTTTCACCTTTTCACTGAAAGGAAGCACTTTACAGCTTCTTTTTGACATAATATAAATTGCCAGCATCACTACTCTTGCAATTTGGGTTCATTATTAAGTAAAAAAAGGGGGGGTTACTTGAACACAAGCACTGAGATACCATGACAGTAGATCTGACAGCCAAGAAGACTGTTGACTGGTGATGAGTGGAGCCTACAGTGCAGATAGGCTGGACGACATCCTGAGTGGAGCAGAGTGGAGCAGCGTGAGATTTCTCATGCTACTCGGAATGGTGTGCAATTTAAAAACTATGAATTGTTTCTGGAATTTTCCATTTAACATGTTGGGATCACAGTTGACCACAGATAACTGAAATTGTGGAGAGTGAAACCACAGATAAGGAGGGACTGCTCTATAGACATGCCCCTTTTTTAAGTCTCAGCAGATTTCCTGCTTTCTTTCCACTTCCACTCCAGTTCTACTGATTATTTCAAATTATTTGCATTGTTTATCTTAAATTCCATGCATGTCTTCCTAATATATTTGCTTCTATTTCTTTCTTTCCTTTTGAGGAGGACTATGGTTGACAAAGAGAAGTTGAAATGGTAGGGATGCTTACCTGAAGGATCTTTTCAGAAAATAGAAGTGCTATCTTTCTCTCTGCCTTCTGTAACAATCAGTCTTCCTACGGGCTGCTTCTAATACAGTATTTCTAGCATAAATAAAAATTTAGCATTACTGAAATGCCCTTTCTTTTACACCCCACTGTGCCTCTGTAAGCCAGTCCTTAAGGCTTTCTGACCTCAGGGTCACCATCTTCAATAGGAAGCTATAAAAGATGAATGACTGAGGCTTTTCCCATCATTACGTTATAAAATTCTGTGGGTTCAAGTTTCTTTTTGTCTTTTCAATTTTAGTTTCATTTGTGTTCCAACTTCTATAGCTCCTCTTAGTTTCCACTGCCCCTTCTATCTATGCCAAAATACCTTTCTCACAGTATTCCTTGAGGTCTTTGTAAACGCTTTTTTTGAGAGAAAAACAAGGATCATTTTTCTGGTTGTTTGCTCCTTCATGTTCCACATCCTTCCCATTTTAATGTGTTAGTAGAGAGAAGAATAAACAGGCCTCTACACCAAAGAGTACTGAGTTACTGTTCCTGCCTCCTCACTATTTCATTCCTGTTGACTGTCATGATGTATGTCTTGGGAAGAAAATGATGGCTGTCACGGTCACCATATTACCCCAGCCCTGGATCCCCAGCCAAGCTAAAGAAATTTACTGATGAAATTATCAAAATCAGAAGTAGCCTCAATAAGGAGCATGACTTTTAACCCTGCAATTAGATAGCATTGTGCAAAAAGATATATACAAAAATGTTCATCAAAGGGTTATTTGTAATAGTAGAAATTTAGAAACAATGTCCAACATGAAGAGATGGGTTGATTCAATAAATTGTGTGAAGGAGTTTGGACTTTAACATGAGGAATTTGGGAAGCCATTGAAATTTTTAGGCAGAGGGTACTTTGATTGGGTTTTTGTTTTTAAGAAAGATTCCCTTTTATTAACCAAGAGAAAAAGTTGGAGAGAGACAAGAATTAAAGAAGTGAGTGATATTGGTAGCATGGACTATGGTGTAGAAGTAAATATGAAGAGATATACTTACGAACTTCAAGGAGAAAGACTTGGAAGGATTCAGTGATTGATTGGATGTGGAAGTTGGGAGAAAGTTCCCACTACTGAGACATTAATCATACTACTTTAAAGTCTTTCTACACCTTTTTTTCTCTTCAGGGCCCTTCATGTGTGAACCTGTGTCATTCACAGCACAGACTAAGGAAACATTATCAAACAGAAAAGTCTGTCTTCTATGTTACCAATTTCTCCTTATTATATCCTAGATTCCCTCCTCCTGTATCCTCTCTGCCTCCTTTAAATTTAGACACCAGTGCTCTCTGGAGGTGATAAGACTGAGTAATCATGATTTCAAGTCAGTCAGCTCAACTTTTAGTTCCCTTTTGCAATTTACAATCCATGATATCGGGCAAGTTATTTAACCTCATTAAGCCTGTATTTGTGTAAATTAGGATAATAGTGCATGTTCCACAGGGATACAATAAGTAAAATACATCATATATAAATCACCTAGCAGTATATCTGGCATTGAACAAGCTCTCACAGAAATAATTGTTATTAATGTAACTCCATCCAGGAAAAATAATTTTATGTTGTATCTTCATTGTTTAAAGTCAGATGGTTTTCTCTCCCATGATTATTTATTTTCCACTCTTGCCTCAGACAATGAAATGATGGACTTTGCCTCTATGAGAGAAATAAGGACAAAAACCTAAGGTGGAAGAGGCTTTTTCTTTTGGAAACTGTGTCCATTCAATACTTTGCTATCATTCTCTCCCAGCAACTGCCTTTTTCCTTTTGTAGACAGAGTCAGCACATTCCTATAAATGAGAGAAATCCACCACTGCTCTTTACATTTCTAGTGTCCTGACCAAGATGGTGAATCAGAGTGTGATGCTTAAAAGAATTAACTTCCTCCTGGCTATGGGACCATGGGCAAGATATTTAATTTTCTAAGCCTCAGGTTTTTCATCTGTGCTCAGAGAACAAGAATAATATCCAAGGATGTTAAATTATATAATAGATAATTGGATAAGTAAAGGACTTAGCATGGGGCATGGAATTTAGCAAACATTAAATAAATCTTTGCATTGTTATTAGGAGCATTGCTTCCCTTTCTATCTTGTTATTCTCCTCTCTTTCTCTACTGCTACATATTTTCTGACAATAGATATGACACATTACTGAGTACCCATCTGTGCAAACCTATGTAAAAATATACATTAAAATATTGTAATTTCATGAATAGCTTCTTGATGAAGAAATTTGTGATTTACTCTCAGCTTTTCTCCTTCTATCTTGGCTTTTGATTCAGTGTGGTTTCTCTTCTAGAATTTGTTCTCTCCTTATTCATTATGAGCATGTTTTCCTTTAAGTCCTTAATCACAAGTATAAGAGCTGCTTTTAAATTCCTGTCTGATTATTCCAACTTCTGAATCATGTTGGAATCAGTCTCCATTTATTTCATTTTATCCTCCTTAGGAAGGGCTTATGTTTTCCTGTTTCTTCATATGAAAAGGAAATTTGGTTGTGCCTGAGATACTGAAAATATGTTAGAGAAACTCTGGGTTCAGTTATGTTTTTCTGAAGCATGTTATTACAAAAAAAAAAACAATAGGCAACTTTATTTATTATAGCAAAATATTCTGAGACAGAATGGATTTTTTTTCCCTCTCCCTTTATCTCCTGCCTCACCATGACACATACTCAACTTCTTTTGGGACCAAAAACAGGCCAAGCTAAAGTAATTAATTAATTAATTAAAGCAGGCATTACTTTATTGACTTGAAACTTCAAACTGTGAGATACAAATCCCGTTTCCTTTTTGTTGTTAGTTAGGTTACATGGGGTCTTCCCTAAGCATGTGTACTTCAGGAGTCAACCAGAGATCTGGGAGGAATTTAAGAACGGAATTTAAAGCTTCCCTTTCTTGGAGTTCTCCCCTCCTACTTTCCAGATACCGTGATCACCCAAGATACTTCCCTCTTGCTTTTCAAGCTATGACTACGGTTTAGGATCAAAGCTTCAGCTGCTCCACATAACGCAGACTGACTGGGGCCTATCTTCAAGCTAAAAGCTCTGAAAGACAGGAGACTCACCGTGCTATTGCCGTCTTCCCAACATTAATGTCCTCTCACAATCCACCTGCCTTTGCTCACTCTTCTGCTTTCATCTATTTGCATTTTGTATTTTGTCCAGAAATTCATTGTTTTTACCTAAGAGAAGGTTAATTTGGCGGAAGCTCCTCAGACTTACTGGAAGTACAATTCCCCAATACTATTTATGTCTCCTAAACAGAATAAAAATCTATAGTGGAATTTATAAAATGAAATAAAAATTATCCAAATCTTACCACTCTCAATATTCACATTTCCCCTTCTGTGGTTCTTTCTACATCTTGACCATGAATACATTTTTAATTAGTTCAGAAAATTCCTATTTAAATTTCTGTACCATTGGCCCAAGTCTGTCATTTTGACTTCCACATCCCCTTCTAACACAGGCCATGATGGAAATTTTTGCCCCTGTTTTACAAATAGAGAAATATAGGTCTATACGGTATAATTAACTTCTCCAAGACTGCACAGCAAACCAGGGATTAGAATGCAGATATTCTGTTGTAACATTAGGCTATTCTAACAAAGTTTAAACACAACATACACAAACACACATACACCAAAAATTCTCCTTTTCTGACATGCACAGAGGAGGTTAGAATTCTATGCTTATTTCATACCAAAATTTATGGGCCTACTTATGGGTTTCTTGAGGCATGAAGATAACAGAAACCAAATAGCCTTAACTCTAGTCCTAAGTACCTGAAATTCAGTTTCAAAAACCCGTTAACTTTTCCAAACATCCACAAAGTAACTCCTTTATGAAGTTAACTTGACTGGTATTTCTTACCTGTCCCTGTCTAGTATCAAATTTCCAAAAATGAATATACTTCATGCTTCCTACACACAAGCAAATTCCAGACAGAGTACTCAGCGCCCACACATAGGGGATGGATTCCCAGCAGGGTGTATGTGTCTTGGATTTGTGCTTTTTTTTTAATGTGTGGGATTTGGAAAAAGAATGTTGAAAATATCTTTTCCCCCATAACAGTTTAGGATTCTAAGTCATGTAGAACTGAGACAGCTATTTTCCATGCAATATAAACACCAGTACCATGGCAGCCTACACTCTTCGCCAATCTTAGTATGCCCTGAAAAACTCATTCGTTTGGAGGTGCTGGTTCAAGACTTTATTATCCTCTGAGACTTGTCTCATGGAGAAACACACCGCTAGTTTCCGTAGGTGGTTTGGAAGACCACCTCTGTCAGGGGTTGTTAAACTGTTGAATATTTAACTGCCAAGGAGATGAGAGGTCCTTTCCAGGTCTTTCTTGTTATATTTAACCTAATCTTGTCTGATATCTCTTACAGGAAACTGTGTGCGTGTGTGTGTGTGTATCTCAGGCTTCCCTATTCCTTGTATAGAAATATTGAATATTGAATATTAGGCAAATTAATGACCCTATAATGGTCTCTAAGTGCCCAAGTGAAAGGAAGAATCACATGTCTCTCACATTAAATCAAAAGCTAGAAATGAGTAAGCTTAGAGAGGAAGGCATATAAAAAAGCCAAAAAAGGCTGAAAATGAGGACTTTTGCATCAAACAGTCAAGTTTTAAATGGAAAGGAAATGTTCTTGAAGGAAATTAAAAGGGCTCCTCCAGTGAGCACATGAATGATAAGAAAGTGAACCAGGCTTACTGCTGATATGGAGAAAGTTTTAGTGGTCTGGATAAAAGACCCAACCCGCCCAACATTCCCATAAGCCAAAGCCTAATTTAGAGCAAGGCCCCAATTCTCTTCAATTCTATGAAGGCCAAGAGAAGTAAGAAAGCTGGAGAAGAAAAGTTGGAACCTACTAGAGGTTGTTCATGAGATTTAAAGACAGAAGCCATCTCCATAACACTGAAGTGCAAAGTGAAGCGGCAGGTGCTGATGGAGAAGCCACAGCAAGTTATCCAGAAGATCCAGCCGAGATGATTAACAATGGTGGCTATGCTAACTAACAGGGTTTCAATGTAGATATAACAACCTTCTATTGGAAGAAGATGCAATCTAGGATTTTCACAGCTGAAGAGAAGAGAAGACAATGGCTTCAAAGCTTCAAAGGACAGGCTTTCTCATTAGGGGCTAATGAAGCTGGTGACTTTAAGTTGAAGCCAATGTTCATTTGCCATTCTAGATATCCTAGGGCCCTTAAGAATTATGCTGTATATACTCTGCCTGTGCTCTATAAATGGTACAACAAAGCCTGGATGACAGCACATCTGGTTATAACATGGGTTGCTAAATATTTTAAGTTTATTGTTGAGACCGACTGCTCAGAAAAAAGATTCCTTTCAAAACATGACTGTTCAATCACAAGGTACCTGGTCCCCCAACAGCATTGGAGGAGATGTACAACAAGATTAATATTTTCATGCTCACTAACACAACATCCAATCTGCAGCCCATGGATCAAGGAGTAAGTTTAACTTTCGAGCCTTATTATTTAAGAAACACGTTTCATAAGGCTACAGCTCCATACATAGTGATTCCTTTCATAGATCAGGGCAAATTGAAAACCTTCTGGAAAGGATTCACCATTCTAGATTCCATTAAACACATTCATGATTCATGAGAAGAGGTCAGAATATCAACATTAACAGGAGTTCAGAAGAAGTTGACCCCAGCCCTCATGGGTGACTTCGAGGGGTTCAAGCCTTCGGTGGAGGAAGTCACTGCAGATGTGGTGGAAACAGCTAGAGAACTAGAACTCGAAGTGGAGCCTGAAGATGGGGCTGAATTATTGCAACCTCGTGGTAAAACTTGAATGGGTGAGGAGCTTCTTATGGATGAGCCAAGAAAGTGGTTTCCTGAGAAGAAATCTATTCCTGGTGAAGACACTGTGAAGATTGTTGAAGTGACAGAAGATTTAAGATGTTACAGAAACTTAGCTGAGCAAGCCAGCAGCAGAGTTTGGGAGGACTGAGTCCAATTTTGAAAAATAAATTCTACTGTGGGTAAAAATGCTATCAAACAGCATGGCAAGCTACAGAGAAATTCATCTGTGAAAGGCAGAGTCAACCAGTGTGCCAGACTTCATTGATGTCTTACTTTAAGAAACTGACACAGCCACGCCAACCTTCTGCAACCACCGTCCTGATCCATCAGCAGCCATCAACTATCAAAGAGATTATAACTCACTAAAGCTCAACCAATGGTCAGCAATAAAGTATGATTTTAGCAATAAAATATGATTTTAGCAATAAAGTATTTTAATTAAGGTATGTACCTTTTTTTTTAGACATAATCCTACTGCACACTTAATAGACCACATGTCAAGTCACTTTTATAGGCACTGGGAAACCAAAAAAATTATTTGACTTGCTTTACTGTTATCATCTAGAGCTGAACACATATTACCTATAAAGTATGCCTGTACTGAGAGGGTCATTTTGGGCTGAATTGTGCCCCTCAAAATTCATATGTTGATGTCCTAATCTCTAGTACTTCAGAATGTAACCATGTTTGTAGATAAGGTACTGAAGGAGATGATTAAGTTAAAATGAGGCAGAGTGCGGCCCTGTTCCAATATGACTGATGTTCTTCTAAGAAGAGGCAGACACCAGAACTGAGCATGCACAGAGGACAGGCCATGTGAGGACATTAAGCCAAGGACAGAGGTCTCACTAGAAACCAAGCCTGATGGCATCGTGATGCTGAACCTTCAGGTTCCAGAACTGTGAGTACATAAATGTCTGTTGTTTAAACAACCCAGTCTGTGGTATTTTGTTATCCCAGGGTTGGCAAATCAGTACACAGGGTTAAGGTGATGAAGTGACTATCGTAACCAAAAACCCATAGGGAAGAAACTCAAGGGAAAGCACAACAGCAAAACCCAAAACCACAGTGGCATAAATATATTCTTATTTAGCTGGAGTGAAGAATGTAGGAGGAGATAGACTAACCTGATACAGCTTGGGTCTAAAGGACAAAGCATGTAAATTCAAGACAGAGGGATAGAGACTTTACCCAATAGACATCAGGGAGCCACTGAAAGTTTTAAAGAATGGAATAACATGATCAGACCTGAGATATAAGTAATTAATTTAGCAGCAGAGCAAGAGATGGTTTGCAGGAGGGAAGAGGAAGTGGGGAAGCAAATTAGAGAGTTCTAGAAAAATTACAGAGAAAAGGTCAAGGGAATCTGGGTGACAACACGAATTAACATGAGAAGACAGACAAAGAAATATTATGGAAACATCGGTAAGAGAACTTAATGTGAAAAAAATTCCTGAAACTATCCAACCGGCGAACTTAACTTTAAAGTACGTATTTTTTTCCTTTCAAATTACACACATCCTTAAGACATGGGGTTGTTTTCAACCTGTTGTAGTTAAGTCCTCTTGCAGGGTCATTACTTGGGTGTAATTTTCTCTCCTCAATTTGTTTGCAAGGGGAAACAAAAGAGAAAGGGCGTGTAAGTCCTCAATTCCTTATTGCTGAACATTTTCTCCCTGCAAAGTTAAACATCTGCTTCCCATCAGTCACAGATGCAGCTGGGATCTGCAGCGGGGCCCAGGGATGAAATGCAGTAGATGAAGTCTAGCATCTCATTCATCAGGAGCTTCCCGACAATCTTCCAACCATGGACAAGGTACCTCAAATGACACCTCCCATTCTCCCTCCTCTCAGTATGGGTCTGACAGTGAAGAGATTTTGAGATTTGGAGTATTATTCTTGTCTACCTTCCAAATGATTCCTTGAAGATCTCATCAACTTCCAGACCATCTCCTCAAAACAAAGGTGTAAATCTTAGGGTGGGAAAGGAGAATTCCACTTGCAGTGCAACCTAAAAGCCTCTCTAGCTAGGCTCTGCCATGGCAAGAGTGGTGGATATAAATTTTCTGTGCAAAATAAAGGGAGGATAACATAAGAGAGAAAAATAAATAAACTTCAGTGGGAAATGCAATGTCACAAAGTGAATGTATTCACTTTCTGGGCAGCCCAATAACCTTTCTCCAGTTGAAAGATTTTTAATCCCAACCATTCAAATCAAAGCATTTCAGATTGGAGGGGAATATTGACACATTAACACTGAAGTGACAGGTGCTTCTATCTATCACAGGCCTCAGGGGTCACTTCCAGAGTCCACTCTCTGTTTGATAATTTGGAATAAAAACACTTCTCCCTGAAAGTTCTTGGCTGAACAAGTAAATCTGCAAATACTTACTGAGTGCGGACTATGAGCTATTCTAGGTCATTAGGATACAGTGGGGAACAAAACAGACAAAAATTCCAGCCCTCGTGGCCCTTCTATTTCCA
>JAQQAC010019319.1:0-13262 GCA_029783875.1 Phataginus tricuspis
GCATCAGAATCTCTCTAGGCATCCAGACGTTCCTCTAACAAAAGGTAATGTTGGAAGTCTCTGCCCGGACATAGTCAGGCCTGGTTGGATGTTATAAGGATTCTTTATCTCGAGCTTCATGCTCATTATAAACATTCCATCCATGCTGCCTTTCCCTGGTCCCTCCAGCTTCTGTAGGTTTTCTTAGTAGCCATTTAGATAACCTTGGGAAATGCAAAGGTGCTTTTTATTAATTTATTAACCTAAGGAAACATAACTAAAAGGGAAATTGTGAATTCCTTTCAAAACTTTACAATTCTCTTCTAGCATCTGTGATTGGAATTTGATCTTTTTTTTTAAAGAAAATTCTGAATGTAATACATGTACTTGATTAAAGATTTTAAAAGACAACAGAAGTTTATGAAATGAAAAATAATTGTTTCCTCCTTTCTTACTGTTAAACCTTCCCCCTTGCCCTCCTAGGGGGTAATTATGGTTGATACTTCCCTGTGTATCATTCAGACTTTTTTAACCCATGTGCAAGCATGTATCCTTAAAACACACACACACACACACACACACACACACACACACACTCATGCATCAAGTAGAATCACAGGGTATTTACTATATAAACATTTTAAAACATTTGGTATGGTTTGAAGATAGTTTCATGTGAGTACATGTAAATTTTTAGGGTTCACAGTATTTTATATGTTCTATAATGTATCACTTTATAGATCAACATTTTGGTGTGTATAACATTATGTAATGTATACACAGACCCTTATACATTTGTGTGTGTGTATATATATATATATATATTATATATATATATATATAATTTTTTTTTTTGCTAGTGTGATTAAACAATGCTGTGATGAACATCTCTGTACATTATCTTCACATAACCTGATTGTATCTGTGGAGAACTTCAAGTAAAGGAGTTTCTGGGTGAAGGAATTAAGTGGTTTTAAGTATTATCATTACAGATTATAATAATATTGCTGAAGTAGCTGGCTGATTGTTCTGGAGGGGCTTCTTACCTCTTGGGGGTAGTAATTGAGCTTCCATTTCCCCAGTTCTGATTGATGTGTGTTTTTTGGTCTGATCAGGGTCATGTTCTGGACCGACTGGGGAGACCTGAGGCCTGGAATCTATCGGAGCAACATGGATGGTTCCGCTATCCTTCACCTTGTGTCAGAGAATGTGAAGTGGCCCAACGGCATCGCCGTGGACGGCCACTGGGTCTACTGGACAGATGCCTACCTGGACTGCATTGAGCGTATCACTGTCGGTGGCCAGCAGCGCTCAGTCCTCCTGGACAACCTCCCACACCCCTATGCCATCGCTGTCTTTAAGGTGGGCCCTCGTTCGTCCGTGCATCGAGCAGTCTGTTTGCACAGGTGAAGGGCATTTTGAGGTGGAGTTTTTGCCTGCCGTCTCTGGGTTTTTGCAGAGATGCTTGTCTGCCTTCTAGAAAATTGGTTCATTTCTGAACTGGAGACAGCTTCTTTCAGCCCATATGAAGGGTTGCCCCACCAGTGCCAGGGGTCTGGGGCCCTCATTGTTCACATTTCAAAAGGTTACAGGTCAAGGTTACTTCATGAAAATCCCCGATTTGCCCTTTCATTGTCAGTAGCCTCATTTTGGCTGCGTGTTTTCTTCTCTGGTGGGGTTTGCTGAGCTCACTCCCTGATGGTTTAAGACATGAGCTCCCTATGTTGCCTGTCACCCTTCTTTGGCAATAGAGAAGAAAATGGTTCTTCTTGACAGTGGAAGCTGATTTCAAACTGCAGGGCTGGGCTTGTGGTCAGACTTGACTGCTTACCAGATGGTTTCTTTGGGGCAATCCCTTCAGTGTGGCTATTAGGTGAGGTTTGCATAAAACCACCAACTCTTAACTTAAATGGAATCTTGATCAAGCCGGCCATGCAGCAGCCTGTGGATGCTAGTTGCCCACTGCACATGGGTACTCATTTTCTTACCAAGGGCCCAGCATAAAAAACTGAATAGCTGGACTAAAGAGCAAAGGTTTTCTTTTCAGAATGAGATCTACTGGGATGACTGGTTACAGCTCAGCATATTCCGGGCCTCCAAGTACAGCGGGTCTCAGATGGCGATTCTGGCAAACCAGCTCACGGGCCTGATGGACATGAAGATTTTCTACAAGGGGAAGACTACTGGTAAGGCAGCGTCTGTTCCTTCATGTCTTCCAGAGTTGATCTCTCAAAAGAGGCTGGGTGTGGGCAATCTCTGCGCGAGCATCGTCTGGCAGCCGGCATCTCTGTTGTCACGACAACATGCACATTATTTAATTTCTTCCTAATGACATCTTAATTTCTTTTCTAATGATACACAAACAGCTGGAAGACAGCGTGCTTTTGCCTGCCTGGCGTGTTGGTACTTGGTGGGTAATTACAGCCGCCTCCTGCCTTTGGCCCCTTACTGATTGGTGGTGTGGCTTCTGTTGCAGCTGGTGAGTCCCAGCATGTGCTTTATCCCTGTTTGGCTGCTTCCAGGGAGCAGGGCTGAGCTCGGGGAGCAGGTAGTTCCTCCTTCCCGACAGGAGTCCCTTCTTGTTCTCTGGCTGCCCAGTGACCTCGCTGAGCACCTGCTTTCCTTGTTTACCTAGGCCTAGGTCTCTGTGAATTAATTAATGTGTCTCTACCGTGAAACTTGAAGCCACATGAAGATGGAGGTGTGTCTTTTTCTTTTTTTCTTGACTCAACAATTTTGCCACTCCCTACCACTTGGTAGGTGCTCCGTTCACATTTATGGGAAGAGATAATGGAAAGGGAGCCATTGTCAGTGAGTATAGATAAGAGATGTCCTGGTCAGCTGAGACTTCGGAACCTCCTGTGAGGCTTTTGACCTACTGGTCCTGGAGACTGAAACTCCAGTAGAAAGCCTTCTCCCTTATTTCACTGCCCTTTCTGTTGGTTTATCTCCCACCCATGCAGTTGATTCTAGAGGAAAGAAAACGGAATTCACAGGAAGCATAGTCTCTTTAAGGTGTGCCCTCTTTATCTCTGCAGGATTAAATAGCAACTCAGGTCTACTGACTCCCCTTTATTGACAAACTACTAGGTTTCCTGTTTTGAACCTGTTTAGAATGTTGATATTATTTTGTGGATTTTTGCTGGCCCTGTGCTAAGAGAAAATGGGCAAAGGGAAACAGTATGGTTACAGATATCACTGGTGTCCTTTTGGGGCCAATGAGGATAGCATAAGAACTGGCCTTAGAACACTATACAGTATCCCAGAGATGTAAGGCTGTGTCATTGCTGTTTTCACCACTGATCTGTGAGGTGGGCAGGGCTGCTCTTAGGATCCCTGGTGTGTAGATGAGGGAGCAGAATCTCAGAAAGGAATTAGCTTTCCCAAAGGTCCCTTTCTAGTTTAGTAGCTGGGCTTTTGTTCCATTTTTGCCGCTAAATGGAGAAGTGACATTCTTTCTTAGAGTTCTTAAAACCCTGTTTTAAAATAGGGTTTGATGAAGGGATCCTGCTTCCCAGCTCCAGTGGCTGAAATCTCAGGGCCTTTGTTTGGTGGAGGACACCCACCCATGCTGATCCGCTTTGCTAGTAAGCCATGCGAAGTGTCAGTGTTTTCCTAAGTTCCCAGCCAATCCAGAAGAGCAGGTCTTTGTTTTGACAAGGGCTTGTAAGCGTGTTTTGTGAGCACACAGCAGTTCCTGAAGCCCTGTGTTCAGGTGAACCGGCGGGGCTTGGCTCTCCGCCCCCGAGTCCCGGCTGATCACTTCACCCAGCTGATGTGCGGTGGGTTGGTAGGGGTTTGTGGTCTAAGCATCTGCACGTGCCGTCTCCCGGTGCTGGACCGAGAGTCCCCCCTTAGGCATGACTCCCCCGTCATTTAAACTAGCCAGTGTGATTCTGATTCTGGGAGTCTGGCTGGGGACTGGAGAGAGGAGCTGTGTCCAGCTGGTGGAACACAGGCTCGGGACTGCATAGGGTCCGGGCCAGTTGATGCCCACTCTTGGCTGCTTCCTCTAGTGCCTTTGAGATTTTCTTTGTCTCCTTCATGTTAGTAGGATACTTCCAGGGAACCTCCTACCCACAGACACAGGGCCAGAGAAGTAAGTTTGTGATCTCTCAGACAGGCAAGTTTGGGTTAACACAACGCTCTTGCAGCGGCACCTGGCTGCCAGCGCTGCCTGTAGGCAGTGGGTGCCTCTTGGCCTTGAACTTGTTTGTTCTAATCTGCCGGCTCTTTTGCGCAGAGAATATTGAAAATTCGTGTGTCGTATTGGCAACCCCTGGTCCCAGTCAATCTTTATTATTTTTGTTGTCTGCTCCTAACCCGCGTAGGACTTTCTATTAGCAAAGTGTAAAAAAAAAAAAAAACAATAATAGTGATAGTAACTATATTGAACAAGGGATTGCTGTGTCATAAGCACCACGTTAATGCTTTGTGAGTTTGCATAATCTCAAGTTAATCTTCCCCAAATCTACGTGTACTATTACCATTTCCATGTTGCAAATGAGAACATGAAAGCCAGATTCAGTAGCTTTTCTACATCACACAGAAAGTGGTAAGAAATTGAGCTGTGGTCTAGTTGACTTTAAAGCTTGACTTAAATAAACCCTTAGGCTCGGTGCCCCGTATCAGACGTGCTGGAGTAGCAGTGCTGTAGTGCACACTATGGTGATTTATAAGGACTAGATGTTGATTAATTTTTGGTCATGACAAAAATTTCTTTGCTTGAAACATTTGTCCTTTTGGGATATTTGGTTATAAACACATATGCCTTTCTTATCTTCATACCTCATTGATTTTTGCAGAGTGTGGCTGGAATATTTTCTCCATAAAAAGTGTTTTGCCTTTAAACGGCTTACTCTACAAGGCTCTTCATGTATTCAGTTGATGTCGCAAAGGGTTAAAATAGTTCGGCGCTCTTGGAATTCTCCTTCAGAGCCTATGGTCAGTGAGGGATTTTCAATATAATGACGGCATGTATTTATGGGGCGGATTTGATTTTGATTATTGTCAGATGCATAGATAATTAATCGGGAGAAGAGAGATTTTGGCTTCTGAACTGATTCTGGAGGAAATCTGAAAATGTTCTGAATGTGCCCCGGGAAGATATCATGGACCTGAGTGTTGGGTCGCCTAAGGGTCATCTTTGGAGATGACGGCTGTCATTTGTCCCTCATCACACTGGGTTGGTGCTCTTTACATCGCCTGCCTTGCCCGCTAAGACTGTGTCATCCTGTGTAAAGGGCTATGGCTGTGTTCTGGTGGGTCTCTGCTGAATCTCCCTCCATGCTCTCCCAGTTCCCTCTGATGTAGCGCTTCCATTTTCTCTGGACTAGCCTGCATGCTCCTGACCTGCGGAGCATCTTGGGGTCAGTGTCTCGGTTGGCTTGGTTTGGGGTGTGCCCCGCATACTCCCTCTCAGACCGTGTACATGTCTGTCCAGACCAGCCTTCAGGGATACTGATCCCCATTTTGGACTCTGTTCTTTGGTTTTTGCTTCTTTGCATAGGAATATTTGCTCTGCACATGAATGTTAGTCACATTATCTTACATATACAACCCATGTGAAAATTTTAGCCCGTCATTGAGTTCTTTTCAAATACTCTGTTGTTATTCAGTTTGGGAACATTGCACAATATGTTGCCTTTGAATACAGAGAATATCTTCCAGATCCTTTTGGAGTTTTTCATGAGTGACAGCTTTGCATTCCTTCCCGTAGCCTCTGGCATGGGTGCCTGTGAGAGAGGAACAGTCTGCCCTTGGAGCAGATCAGGGTGAACTGATTTCTGGCACTTCTGCTCTTATCAGGTGGTTATTTGACTCTATGGTAATCCACCCCTTGGGGTTGATCGAATTATCTGGGGAGCCCTTTTGGATGTTTCATCATATGGATTTCCCTCTGTGGGTGTGTTATTTTATCTATTTGGTAGCCCCTTATATTCTTTGTTCCTTAGCATTGAAACAACGCTGTTTCAGTATCAGTGTGATTGTTTTTTTTATGTGTAACACCGGTTAATACCTATGCCGTGCCAGTACGTCCAAAGCCTCTGAGTGTCTTGTCATCCCTGTCTGTATTGATCGTCGTCAATGAACGCTTTTTTCTGACCTGCAGGCCAGGATAGGCACAGCATAGCTGAAATGTTGGCTGGATGGAAACCAGTTGCTTTGATGTAATTCTGGTAAGGTTCTATGTCCGTGAGATGGCACAGTTGAAGAAGCATCACCGGTGGAGTTTTATCAAAGCATTTAAGTTTATTTTTCCCAATTTTGGTGATGAATAGTTACAGGAAAAAGAAAAGGCATACATTCCAAAATTTCCTTCCTTATATGATGCTTGATAGTTGTGTCACGTTTCCAGTTGTTTCAGGGGGTTTATGCATCCTCTTCTCTCCTTCCAGAAAGATGTGGGGGTAGGAAAATACCTTTTCCATCATTGTTCATGTGCAAAGGTTTTCTCTCAAGAATGCAATGGAGGGTTTTATGGCCTCTATCTGGCATTCTCTTTGGAAAGCTGAACCAGAGAAAAGATTGGAAATAATGGGATAGATCAGCATTAACTAGTCCTTATGTGAATTTATAGCATGACAGACAGTGGCTGATGAGTCCTGTGGTGGTTCGTCTTTTAGCTCATCAGCTGTGCTCCAGCACAAATGAATTGAGAGGCAGAGGCTGGGACATCTGTCTGGGCCCTGTCATTACTCAGGTGCATGTTCTAATTAAGGGCCTCTGGGTCATAAGGAACAGACACCACTCAAGCCAACCCAAGAGAAAAGTGCTGTTAAAGGAATAAAGGGGGATAGTAAGGAACCCAGAGGTAAGAAGTGTAGGTGAACCTTGTGGAGCTGGAGCTGGGAATGGCAAAACTAGCCGGCCTCTCTCTCCCCTTCCCCCTGGAGCCCTGGTGGTGTCCTTATCCCTGTCTCTGTAAGTCTGCTTTATTCCCTGGCCTCTTTGCAGACCCGTCTTACCCACATGTTCTGAGTTTGCTTCTCAGCTTTGACTTGCACAAGGTTTGGCTTGCCCTGGGTCACCTTTGGCACACCACGTGATGTGACTTTCCACTCAGCTCCAGTTCCCCAAGTCCTTTGTCGCCTCTCAGTATCCCAGTTCCACATTCCCAGGAGAAATGGCTGGTGCCTGGCTCAGTTCCAGGGCAGTCTGCTCAAGCTGAAGGCCCATGTGGGTCAGGCCCTGGCGCAGGGCTCCGAGCAGAGGCTGTCGGCCGATGTGTTTGTAAAGTGAGGGTGTCAGTCCTCGGTCAGTGTCCCCTGGTGTTCGCTGACCTGGAGGCTGCGGCTGTTTCTTCTCTCCAGGAACCAATGCCTGTGTGTCCAGGCCCTGCAGCCTGCTGTGCCTGCCCAAGGCCAACAACACGAAAAGCTGCCGGTGTCCCGAGGGCGTGTCCAGCAGCCTCCTCCCATCTGGGGACCTGATGTGCGAGTGCCCACCGGGCTATCAACTGGAGAACAACACTTGTGTCAAAGAAGGTGCGTCTCTGTTTCTCTCCTGCCCATCATCCTCCCTCCCTTCCTCCCTCTTCTCTACCTGTGCTTCCATCATAGTTTGGGGTCACCAAATATGCCCAAGGTAAAAATAAAATCCGTTGGATACTTAACAGGCATCTGGTTCACGTTCTAAGGCCTGTGGTACTTCAGTCCTCATCCAGAACAGGCCTCTGCTGTTTGTTTAAAAATGAAAGCTGGGCTTTTGGTTTAACATCCCACGAAATGGGCTTTCCCCAGGGTCTCCTCCTGTCCTCATCCGTCCCCCGCATCTGCATTCTCCAACTGCTGCTTTCTGTAAGTCGGGCCACCCTGACTTGGAAAAGGACTAGTTGGACTCCTCCTCAGTGCACCTGGTCTCACCCAGGCCTCACGTGTTCTTGACCCAGTTTACTCAACTGCAGTTTGTGTGTGTGTGTGAGGAATTAAAACTGCTTGCTGGAAAAAAGTCATGGGGTAGAAAAAAGTCCTCAGAGTATGTAAAGAAAATCTTCCTAATTCACTTGGTTGATAAATCGAATATCCATGACTATAGACAACTATATACAGCTGCAGATCTATTGCATGTGTGTATTGGAATACTGTATAGACACAGTTCATGAAGGAGTTCTTTGTGTGATGTGAGTATTTTATAATGTTGATGTGTGGTTTCTCTACCCACTGGACCCAACTAGCATCATCAGTCTCCTTTTTAGCATTGTAACCAGCTCCGACACCCCTCTAGCCAGCCTCTTCTTCAATTTCAATTAAAAGAGGAAAGCAGGGGGCCTCTGCTGGATGCCCCGTCCCTGCGTGCATGTGCGCTTGGCGTCTCTCATTCCCTTTACCATCTAAAGTGTGTCATCTGAGGAAGAGAAAGGGCAGGTCAAGAGAAGGTCTCGTGGTCCAGCCTTAAGAGTAACGTTGGTTTCGTTTCCTCCTCTGTCTACCCCTTTGGCCAGAAAACACCTGTCTCCGCAGCCAGTATCGCTGCGGCAACGGCAACTGCATCAACGGCATCTGGTGGTGTGACTTCGACAACGACTGTGGAGACATGAGCGATGAGAGGAACTGCCGTGAGTCCTGGCTCTGGCCGCGCTCTCGGGAGGCTAAGCGTTCGGCCGGCGGGCTTCTCCTGGGTGGGGGCCCCTCGTGAGGGATAATGCCCTTAGTGGGCAAAACACACTTCCAGGCCAAGTAAAGACATGTGATTCCTGAAAAACAGAACCCCTGTGCGTAAGTTAGCCCTCTTTACGGGGCACGTACAAATAAGCATCCCATGGCTGAAACGGAGCTGATTCGGGAGCTGAGGGGTCTGGGCTCTAACTGTGGCCCCACCCCTGTGGTGAGGAACCCCAGTGAGCTGGGCGACCTGGGGACCTTCCTTGATTCGTGAACTCCGCGTTCAGCCTTTTCAGGGTGGGAAACAGGTTTTACCTTAAATACCACACTCACCTTAAAGGACATCAGTTGATGTCAGCTGCCTGCCAGGCTCAGGAGAGATTGTTCTAATTGGCGAGTGAGGCCTAGGGTGGCCTGGACTGTGGGGACATTGGTGTGTGTGCGTATAAATGCCATCTTTGGGCTGTATAACTTCTAAAGTCTAACTGCTAAAGTATATGATTCTATTGAGCAGGGTTTAAAGACAGATAACTACTTATAATGAGTAATTTATTTGCCATAAACTTCAGCTCTTTTTTTTCTTCAGTTTATTTTCAGTAGCCTTGACAGCATCTTAGAAGGATGCTGACAGTCAGTGATATGGTCACACAGTGACCCTTTGTTCCAGGCTCTGTGCCGGGCCCGGGGAGAGACTGGTGTCCAGGTGGGCATGGAGTTTGTAGTCTGAAGGGAGAGTCAGAAAAGGAAGAGGCACTTAGAGTAGAGCGAGGCATACTGTAACGGGGGAGTGCTGTGTGCCTACAGGAAGGGCACCCAAATAAAACATGGGTAGGTATTTGTGAAGAGCCCTGAAGGATGATCTAGGCCAGAGAACAGGATGTATGAAAGCCCAGAGGTCGGAACGGAGCGTGGACCAGTGTGTGTGGGGGGGCCCACAGCAGCAAGTGCCTATGGACTTTTTCAGAAGAGCAGGGGATCGTGAAATGACAGATCAGATTTATGCCTTTGGAAAGGTAGGCAGTGGGCACAATGTATCAGGTGGGAGAAAGCAGAGGCAGGGAAGCCAGACAACCACCCTGAAGGCTTCTCTTTCATACATTCTACCTTTGGAAACCCAGAAGCTCATTTGCCATTGTGTGCTGGAATAACAGACTCATAGGTGGCTGGCTCCTGGCTTCACATGCTCCTCTGGCCTTTGGCAGATGTACTTAGCCAGCCAGCTGCGGAGCCCATGCAGGGTCCCTTTCCACTCTACCCCGAAGGCACCTTTAGGAGCAGTCAGCCCCTGGAACTCCTCTGGGCCCTGCGGCGCTGTGTACTGGCTCGTAGGTTCCCCAGCAGACCTTTCCTTCTTCATTTTTCCTCGGTGTCAGTGGACACCTTTCACCCGAGGGCGAGCTCACTGACTGGCAGATTTGGGAGAGTGCCAGCCTTCTTTTCTGCAGAAAGGACACTGGTAAAATCTTGTCTGCCTACTAGAGTCTTGGGAAGGTATAGTAGGTATGTGTGGGGAAGATCCAAAACTCCTTAAGTGTTGCCAAATATTTACAACATGGGAGCAGGTTCTGGAAAGGAGTTCAGTACCTGATGGGCTGGGAGAAGAGACACTTCTAAGGGTTAGCAAGAAGATTGCTTAGACATAGTTAGATATCCTGGCAGTGGAGAGGTACACAAGATGACCTCGTGTCCAGTAGATAGGGACTCCTCCTTGGGTCCCTCGACTTTGGTTTCTACCAGGTGGGCAAACTGGGATCTCATATGGGTTCAGTGTTTTGAGAGAAAGATCCCCTCCATCTCCAGGGAGTGCTGCCTCCCACCCAGCGCTCTGAGCTCTGTTGCCAGCCTTACAGGCTTCCGCAGAGTTCGCACTTCCCCTCTGGGTGTCTCCTCCTGGCTTGGCATGAATGTCAGCTGGGATTGACCCTCCCGAGGCGAGGCCTGGAGATGGCTTTCTGCTCTGCTCTCTCACGGTTCTACTTGCTCAGGTCCCCATTCATCCGATGTGGCAGAGCTGAGCAGGTGAGGGCTCGGGGGTTAAAATGTGGAGCCTGGGAACTAGAATCTTCTAGTGCTTATCTGTGCCTTTGTGAGGGTCTCCCTTACCAAGTTGGAGGAGAGCAGTGCTTATCCTGATGGGGGAGGGTGGCACTCGTCCACGGGCAGGGCGACAGGGAGGGACAGGCGGTGTTGGGCTCTGCTGTCTGGGAAGTGAAGGAGTTTCCCCGTCAGCTGCCAGGGGACAGCAAGGAAGCGGTGATGGGAGGTGTGGGAGGGGGCTTGTCAGCAGGTCGCCCTCCCTCTCGCAGAGACTCCTGTGCTGGGTAGTTGTCAGGCGCTCCGGGGTTTGACGGGGATCCCCTGCAGACTTGTCATTTTTATATTCGTCCCCTGCCTCCCACCACAAGCTCGATGACAGCGGAGAAATGGAGCCTCAGACAAGAGCTGCCGGGGGTTCTGACTGCAGTGCCGCTGGCTTTTGTTCCCCCGCAGCCCCGCCCCTGCCTCCCAGGATCTGCTCTGTCGCTGTGCCTTCTGTGACAGCTGCTCCTGAGAACAGCTGTCCTTCCTAAAGCCCTTCCTGGGGCACCGTTCGCTGGGCTCCAGGGATCGTGCCTATGCCTGAGTAATTTCTGTTTAGAAAAGGGACAAAAATCTCATTCTGGGCTCCTTCAGATGCAGAAGAGTGAGAGGAAGAGACGTGGCGTTTGTTTAGAGCCCATTACATTGGCACCCTATTTAATTGGCTCTGGTGCAGACTTTTCTTATTTACCTTCATGATAATGCCACAGGGTAGGTATTATCTCCATTTTACCTGTAGAGGGACTGGAGGCACAGAATGGGTAGGTTAAGCAAGTCGTAGCTAGTAAAATTAGGTCCATCTCTAGTCTTTCCGATGTTGCCACAAGCACACGGCCGTGTTACCTTACCCTCCTTTTACCAGGAACCAGGCTCCGGGAGGTTAGAACTAACCCGACGAAGAGGCAGAGTTCTGAAACCCAGTCTTGACTGATAGCAGGGCTGTGTTCCTGCCGCACAGTCTGTCTCCACGCTGCCTCCCTGCCTCTGTGGTGTGTGATAAGGCGTGGGCTCCACGTGTGAAGTTGGGCTTCCTAGTGGTATGTTCCAAAAAAAGGCATTTCTGCCACTGATGTAGGAGAACACCTCACGTCTGAGGGGTCCAGCCCTTCACTCTCCCTCCCAGCTAGAGGTTGAGTCCTCTTCCCATCTGGAAGCTATCCTTGGCAAGATGGGCCCTTATCTCCATTGGTTGTAAATTTCAGCTTCTCATGCCATTTATTTTTTCCTTTAAGTCTAAGTTTAGTTTCTGTTGCAACAGTTAAAATCTGCTCCCTTCTCTTTTTTAATTGTTTTTTTTCCAGGGCTATGTTTGCATGTATTTGGGGGGAATTAAACGTACCTACTGAGTGCCGTCTCTCTTTTGCGTGATAGCTACGACCGTCTGTGATCTGGACACCCAGTTCCGCTGCCAGGAGTCCGGGACCTGTATCCCACTCTCCTACAAATGTGACCTTGAGGATGACTGTGGAGACAACAGCGATGAAAGTCACTGTGGTAAGAGGACGTGGTGTCAGGAGCCCCGTTCCAGAGGGCGCAGCACCTGCTCACTGTACTACAGGACAGGCTGGCTTGGAAAGGGAGGCCTCTGAAAGCCGTTTCTGCTGTCTAGCTGCATGACCACCTCCACCCACATGGTAGGACTGATTCACTAATAAAGTGATCGTCCTGCTTTACCTTGCAGAGATGCTCGAAGTATGAATGTGACACTAGGAAGGTAAGAGTCTAAGTGAATTCAGGCAGTATTATCAGCTCTGCAGACTTGATCCATACCTGGGGGGCTGTGATGTTAGCTCTCCAAAGACAGAGATCCATATACCTTTGTGAACTACCAATTGAATTCTAAACTCTGTTAGAAGCCGGCAGATGGTAAACACACCGAATGAGCATCTGGTTTCTGAATGGAAATGTACATATTTAGAAAAAGTAGTTCGTTGGGATGGCGAGGAGGGATAGGGGGTCTCCAGCTCAGTCCTTTTAATTTCCAGGTTAAATGAGTGAGGTCCCTAGAGGTCAGAGGCTTGTTGAAGGTGACAGAGTTAGCTTGCATCAGAACAGGGAACTGGAATCCGTGTCTCCCATGCCCAGTACTGCCCTTCAGTTTCACAAGCCCATCTTAGTTAACACGCTCTGGTACCAGATTCGTAGACGCTGACTGTCGGAGGAGGAGACGTTCTGTAGTATGTATAGTGTACTACATTGGAGGACTCCTCGGCATAAAAGGGAAGCCAGGGTGGAGTCCAGACGCTGCCTCAGACCCTATGGCCCTGCAGGGCTCTGCCCACCCACGGGGACAGGTCCGGTCAGCCTGTGCTGTGCTGACGGACAGGGCCTGCTTTATCAGGAGCAGGTAGTTTGACTCACAGGGACTGAAATGGAGCAGATTAAATGCTTCTAGCCTGGCTCTCAGAGGAGTTTTTTGGGGGGATTGCATAATTTTCTTTCATCTTGGCAAAAATAGGACGTTCTTGAAAGCTGTCCTTGGGATTCAGAACTGCTGTCTCTTCTCCTGTCTCCTCCTTGCTCAGAGGGTTGGAGTGGGCAGGTGGTTGTGCTCTAACAGGAAGGACAGTCCATATGGTTATGTTTCAGTGGTGTCATTTC
>JAQQAC010019335.1:0-10556 GCA_029783875.1 Phataginus tricuspis
GAAATTGGAAAAGGCAGAATATTGGGAGGTATTGGAAATGTGTGGACACTCAGGTTGTGTTTAGCTCCTGGTCTTTCGGGCAACTTTCCTGTATTTTCCCCTAGCATCTCCTTTTCTATACTGTCCCTCTGTCACCTCAGCTGTGTGGTTTTGGCCTGGATCTTGTAGCTCCATGAAACACGGTGTATGCCCAACATGCCATGCTTGTCTTAGAGGGCAGTATTAGCCTATGTGCCAGATTTATTTGATCAGTGATCCACAAATATTCCTTTAGCACAGCATTTGTATACTAATCATAGTACCTGAATTAGGAAGTGGGACCAGTCTGTGTTGGTGACTTCAGATTGGTAATCTTTAACTGGAATCAGGGAGACATCTAATTTTCTGTTCACAAATGTGTCTCTTTCCCTTCAAAACAAGGGATGTATATGTATGTAATAAATTAACATACAGCATATTGGAAATTATCTTTCATTTTCAGTTTTGTGCTTCTCATCACTGGATAGTGATAGTACTCTGAGAAAAGATTCAACTTATGGGGGAATAGTTGAAATCTTCTAAACCTAAGTTTAAAAGTTGCATTTTCTAACTTCTTTGATGTTAAACAATTCCCATTTTGCAGAAACATTTATTCTTTCTTTAGCTATCTTTGGTGCTTTTCAAAAACAGACACTTTCTTTTTTGGAGACACATTTAATAATTGTAAAATTAGATAATAAAGTGACTTAATTATTCCTAATAGATGGCAGTAATCATAGATGATTTGGTTTGAGAATATCAGGCTCTGACAACTTGGGTGGTAGGCAGAATTCCAAGATGGCCATAATGACCTTTGCCCCCTGGTGATTATGTTACTTTAGATGGCAAAAGGGATTTTGCAGATGTAATTAAATTTATTGATCAGTAGACTATAGAATAGGGAGATTATCAGCATGAACCTGATAAAGCCATTTAAAAGAGTTTTCTCCAGCTGGTAGCAGAAAAGAAAGTCAAAAATTAGAAGTGAAAGAAGGGTTTGATGGGTCATTGCTGGCTTTAAAGATGAAAGAAGCCACTTGCAGGGACCAGAGATCAGCCTTCAGTTGCTGAGAGCCACCCCTAGATGACAGCCAGGAAGGGAACAGCAACCTCAGTCCTGTTCAGTCCTGAACAGAACTGAATCCTGCCAACAACCCGAATGAATTTCAGTGGGTTCTTCCCCAGAAGTCGAGTCCAACCTTGATTTCAGCCTTGTGAGAGAAAGCAATCAAGACCACCTAGACTCCGGACCTATAGCACTGTGAGATAATAATTAAACTTAAGCTGCTACGTTTGTGATAATTTGTTATGCAGCAATAGAAAAAAATATATAGTTTGTTTTGGGCATTTTGGTGCAGCCCATAATTGCACTGTGAAATTTGCAGTGGCATGAGAAGAGGTTAGGAGGAGGTTTAATTTTTATTTTAATTTTTATGAATTCCGCTTGAGGCTCCTGCCAACGCTGGGATCAGTACTGTGACAAACATTGTTGGTTGACTACCCGAAGATATTACCTACCCTTCTTTGCTACCAGAACCCCAATTTTTTATCAACACAGAGACCCTTTGATTTCATAGAAAGTAGGGCCAGCCATGGGTTCTAGGAGTAATGAGGCTTATGATCCAATTCTGGCCAATGACATTTAAGTAGAAGACTGCTGGGGGGCTTTGGGAAGGATTCTACTTCTTGACAGAAGAGGCAGAAGCTGAGCACAGATGCTCCACCTGGCGCACTCTCTGCTTCCTGCTCTGAATGCAGTAAGATGATGTGCTGTGGCCACCTTGTGACCGTGAGAGGAGGCCAAAAGGATCATGAGATGCTGACTCAGAGCCTTGATGCCTTTGAACCGATTCGACTGTTCACTTCCATCTAGATTTCCTACGTGATGAGAAAATTTATTTTTTATTTGTTTAAACTACGGTTAACTGAGTTTTAATGATTTACAACTGAAGTTATATCTAACAGACAAACAATTTGGGCCCTGAAAGTAGAGTGCTGCAAGTAATACACTTTAAGAGGTAGATCAGAGTGGTCATTGAACACTCAACTATCTTCAGCTGAAACCTTTGACGCGGCAAATGTTTAAGTAATCAATTGCCTGATACATCTTAGAATGTAGACCCCACGTTGACAGAGTTGAAGTGGCATGGGAAATGGAAGGAAAATTTCAGGATATTTATGTGTATTTGCTTTTTTTAGTGGCTGTTAGCAAAGAAGTCCTATTATGAGAAGCAATCTTAAGTTAGCAAATCGGGTGATTTTGTTAAGAAGGGTACTCTGTGACCTCTGAACTAAATGAACAGTCTTTCATAATGTATATTCCTGCAGGGTTAGAGGAGGTTTCTTCTATGCCCCAAGTTAAAGCAAGCAGAGGTGAGAAAGTGGCACCTTTAAGACTCATAAAACTGGAGCTTCTTACACAAAGACCTGATTACGTGTGTGAAATGCCAGAGGATTTGGAAGAACACAGGATCTAGCAGCAAGGAGACAAGAATTCTTAGCCTCAAAGACTATGTCTAGACACAATCTTTAGCTGTGGTTACTAATGCAAGGAATTGACCAGAAGTAAATAGACTGAATCAACTAAGTGTTTGAAAGGAACTTTATTATTAAAGATAACCCAAGTCTCACCAACAACTGCATATAATTGTTAAAGCTCAAATGCAATCCCTAGGTGTCTGAACTTGTACTAACAAGTAGGGTTTGCTAAAATTAGAAAAGAACTTTTTCCTGAATGCTCATCTCAGGTGTAGGCTTTGAAAATAATGATGAAAGAATATCTTACTAGAGGGATAAACCAGAGGCTATGGAAGAAAAATAGAGACTTTCACAAACAGAACTAGGAAGTGTTATATTGACTAACCAGGGAACTTCTCCATTGAGAGGACATTCATTTTTTACTATTCCTTTCTAACAGGAAGAGTATATGCTAGTAAGTATTAACTAGTTAGTTTCTTCCCCACCATTGTATATTAGATGTGTTAGAGGCAGATAACCTGTTCTTTGGAGAAAACAGCAAGACTATAAGAAGGTATATCTGGACTACGTGAAGAAGATAGAACATCACTTAGGGATACTCAATTTGGACCTGCATGTAGTAAGTAGGTGTGACTTTGTCATTTGTCTCTCTGTGAGTACACCTATATAAGTGGCATATGTCGGAAGAAGGATGTGTGTGGAAGGTAGATTGCAAACGACCGTAGCAGATACTGTTATTTGGCTACCTAACGGCACTACTTATCCAGCTTTATTCCATATTAAAAGATCTCGGTACCATCTCTCCCACCCTACCACATTTTAAGCAGAATTTCATTGGTTTCAGGGATACTAAACTTAGTCATGAACCTGGTATAGATACATCATCCAAATCTAGCCAGTGTGTAAATAAATATCTTCCAGAGGTTTCTGGAGGCAGATACTTCCACTTTCAAGATATTATTCAGCTGCTAAACTAACATGAGCAAACACTGAAGTCTAAATTCATTATGAGATAAAATAAACCCTCATTTGTTGAAGTTACTGTTAGTTTTGCTTTTACTTCTTGTAGGCAAATATTTCTGAATTATATAATTATAAATTTACACTTTGGTAGTTATTTAAAGCAGGAAGGTGTCAAATTACAGTATATGCATCAAATCCAGCTCCCTGCCTTTTTTGTAAATAGTTGTATTAGAGTATAGCCACTCCCATTCATCTATATTATCTGGTTGCTTTCACACTTAAAAGGCAAGTTAAACAGTTGCAACAGAGGCCACATACTTGTAAAGCCTAAACTATTTCTTTCTGACCTATTAAATAAGTGTTCTGAGACAATTTCAGTGTGTGCATATGTCTTGCCATTGGGCTTTAGCCCCAGGCAAGTTCACTATTGTGGGGAAGTTCGAGTTCTTATGGCCAGGATCCTCACTGAACTTAAACCACCTGATGATGTGACTGGCCTGTTGCTAAGCTATTGCTTCCACACCTTTAGGCAATAAGCTATTATTGTGCTATATAGAGAGCTCACCCAGTGCTCAGGGTGGAGGTAGAGATGTTGGTGTTCAACCTACGCCGGGAGAACAAGCCGGGTAATAAACCCTTTCACCCCAAAGAACGTTCTGCTGTCAATTTCTTTGGTTGCATTGAATCCGTAGAGAATTTGCCCGGGGCTGAAACCCATTGGCAAGACAATTGGTGAAAGTCAGCAGGGTTCATTTTTGACCAAGGAAAAAGACAAGCTGCCATTATGGGAGGGGTGCTTCAGCGGGCTGCCCCTGTGAATGGGGAAACAGTGGATGGTCCCCCAGTAAGTATGTGGTCTGAGGTGGTTTGCCTCCTAGAGGACTGGACCCCACCCCAGGACTGGAGGCAAGTGGAGGTGACCCCTGAGGCAGTAGGGGTGGCCCTTCATATAGTAAGTAGATCCTTTGAGAAGCAGAGTGCCCCTGAGGCAGGGGGGACTGTGGGTTGGCTGCTTCTCACAGTATTAAAAAGTCTACAGAAGAGACCCAAGAAATGGTAGCACGAGAACGTGAGCTGCAAACTTCTGTGGATTCCCTGAAGAAAGAGATGGCATTGATACAAGAGCACTGGTGGGCAGCAAGGTGCCATTGGAGATGAGACGGCAGTGCTGCCAGGTGTTCTAAAGGAGGAAGAGGCCATCAAGGAAAAAGACGACCTCCTGAGGGAAGCACAGGGAGAGGTGGTACGAGAACATCAGCTGCGAAGCATTGAGCTGAAGGTAAGAGACCTTCTGAAGACTGAGGTAGCATTGCTGCGAGGTACAGTAGAAAAGGTAAAGGTCGTAGCAGAGGAGGCACTCGGGGGAGGGGAGAGAAAGGTGCCATCAGCCCAGTAATGGAGGAGCTGGAGAAAGATGAAGGGGTGATGCCAGAGGAACTGGTGCCTCCTGTATTGAAAGCATGCCCTGTGGTTGTAAAGAAAATAAAGACCCAGCAGCTGGAAGTTCCCCAAGGAGAGGAGCAGCCCCCTCCCCAGGTCATGGAGTACTCTATGGTCTGCCCCTATACTCAGGCTGAGCTGGTGGATTTGGGCTCCAGGTTTAGGCAGAAGCCCTCAGAGTCAATATCAGCTTGGCTCCTGCACCTGTGGGACTTAGGGGTGGATGGAATTGTTCTGCTGGGCTCAGAGATGGGAAAGCTGTCTTCCCTGACAGTGCAGCCTGCCTTGAGGCAGTGATTACAAAATGCACATCATATCCCAGAGAGTCACTCCCTCCTCAACTGGCTTATGGCTGCACTTCGTGCTGTGTGACCCAATCTGGGTGATCTACCATCCTCTCCTGTTAGATGGCAGACATATGCTGAATTCCAACAGGTGCTATGAGAGCTAGGCATGAGAAATGCCATCTATAGTCCAGAGAATTATGGCCCAGATGAAGAGATTTTCACTATTGGGATGAGAAATATTGTACTTCAAATGGCTCCTACATCCCTCTTTGGGTCTCTAGTGAGAGAGACCATTCTTTCCCCTCACTTAGGGCATCCTATAAGTGAGGTGACACAGTAGCAGACTTAGGAGAGGCTGAAGCAATGAGAATCTGGAAAGAGATAATTTTTAATTATCTGAAACGTGTCTTATCACCCCTAAAGTCTTTGTGGATTGGGAACTTCCTCTGGCTTGAGGATTATAATTTTTGTTATTAGGAACCTCCTCTGGCTTGAGGATTATTATAATTTTTGTTACCTGTATCTTAATTTTTTATTATCTCTTAAGTTGTTATCCTCTGTTGTGGAATCTGGTTACAGTGCTCCAGCTTTCTTGTACAGGGACCATTGTAGGAGATAGAAAGCGTGTAGATTGTAAGGCAGGAATCCTGGAGAGGTGGAAGGAAGTTTGGGTTCCTATGGCCAGGATCCTCACTGAATTTAAACCACCTGATGATGTAACTGGTCTGTTGCCAGGCTACCGCTTCCACACCTTTAGGCAATAAGCTATTGTGCTATATAGAGAGCTCAGCCTAATGCTCTGGGAGGAGGCAGAGACGCTGGTGCTCCACCTACCGCTGGGAGAACAAGCCGAGTAATAAACCCTTTCACCCCAGAGAATGTTCTGCTGTCAATTTCTTTGGTTGCATTGAATCCATAGCGAACTTACCTGGGGCTGAAACCCATTGGCAAGACAACTATGGATTCAATGTGACCAAAGAAATGTGACAGTAAGACGTTCTTGGGGTGAAAGGGTTATACCCAACTTTATTCCCACGGTGGCAGGTCAATCACTAAAATCCCGTTCATTCAGAGCGAGCCTGCATGCAGCAAGCCAGTCTCTGCCTCTGGGTCCCTCTGCCCACACAGCTGTCCTCTGGGCCTTTCTGTCCATACAGCTATTCTGCACAGCTATCCTCTGGGCCTCTGTGCCTGCACAGTTGTCCTGCACAGTCATCGTCTGGGCCTCTGTCCTTGGCACTGCCACCACTACAGCCTCTGCTCTCCTGCAGGCTTGCAGTCATGCCAACTTGTCGCCCAGAGCACTGGTTGGAGCTCTTTATATAGAGTCAGTAGCAACGTATTGCCCACACATGTGTAGTGAGCTAGCCAACCAGGGCCAGGTGAGAATCCTGGCCACAGGAACTTTCATTTTATCCACAGCATATGTGTGTGTGGGGGTGTTCCTTACATATATAACCAAGCAATGCTCAGATACCAACAAGGTGTCTGAGAATTAAACTTTAACACAATTCTGACACAATCTACCCAGAGATAGCATCAGATCCCACAGGTTATGGGTTCAGTCTTATAAGGCTTCTTTGCCCACCCCCTTCAGATGCCATTTTTCAATCCCAGGCTTTGTTACCTGTATTCTGATTAACCCACTATAGACTGGAAGTGCCCATGACCTCCTTGGACTTCAGAAACCAGTTCCAAGTCTTAGCTGTTACCTGTACTTCTGAGCTCCTGGCTCTAAATCGGAGGGTCTCAGGACCCCCTCCTCAGGTTCAATTAATTTACTAGAGCCATTCAAATAACTCAGAGAAACATTTCACTCACTAGATTACCAATTCATTATAAAAGGATATAATTAAGGAACAACCAGATGGAAGAGATGCATAGGACAAGGAGTGGGAAAGTTCATGGAGCTTCTATGCCCTTTCCAGGCATGCCACTCTCCCCAGTCTCCGTGTGTTCACCTCCCATAGGCTCTCTGAATCCCATCCTTTTGGGTTTTTATGGAGGCTTTATTACATGGGCATAATTGATTAAATCATTGTTGATTGGTGATTGACTCAACCTCCAGCCCCTCTCCTATCCTGGGCAGTTAGAAAAGTTCCAGTCCTCTAATGACTTGGTTGGCTCCATGGGCAACCAGCCCCCATCCTTAGGTGCTTTCCAAAAATCACCTCATTAACATAACAAAAGACACCTTTTACCGCTGTCAACACTTAGGAAATTTCTAGGGAGCTGTGAGCCAGGAACCATGGATGAACACCAAATATATATAAGAAATATGTTTTAGTCATTTGAATGACCAAGTATATATTTTTCTTATAAATCATACTGTTGAACCCATTATGAGAAAAGTTTGCTGAGTCCTCATCTAAAGAGTCATATATGGAAATCAAAATTAAGTGAGATAAAATGTGATACATTCAAATAATATTTTAATATAGTCTTTCCCAAACTTACAGAACATAGGAATCAGCTGCAACCCTTCTTAAATTTACACATTCCAAGGTACTGTGCTGAATTATTGAGTCCACATTTTCAAAGGAGTAACCTGGGAATCTATATTATTAACCATCACCCCACATGGGCCTTTTGACCAGGCAGTTTTGGGAAGTACTGTTACAGATTGGTGTTCTGGCGTTGCTTAGCTGGCTCACCATTTAATCTGATCTGTAACTGGTTGCTGTCTGGTTCACTGCAGAAGCCCTGGTATGACAGAGATTGAGTAAGATTCTATCAGATCACAAGAGGCTTGCTTATGAAAGAAGTATTGTGGATCAGAAGATTTTGATGTAGTAGAAGTGGCACCAGCTTTGGAAACGAGAGACATGGGTTCAGATTCTAAATCAGGCTTTAAATAGCTGTTTGGCCTTGGGCAAGTTTCTCTCTAGAATTCTATATTCTCAACTATAAAAACCTCAGTATGATGAGATTTCTCCAGTCTGCTTTTTGGCAATATGATTATTTATTTATTTATTTTGGTATTGTTAATGTACAATCACTTGAACAACATTATGGTTACTAGACCCCCTATTATCAAGTTGGCAATATGATTTTAAGACTTAGGAACTAGGAAGTGTCACAGAAGAAAACGAAAATAGTTTTTCTCTTTCTTGAAATTTTTATCTAATAGATAAGGATTCCTCAATTCTGGCTATATATTAGACTCATTGTGGAGCTTTTAAAAACAGCAATACTAAAACAAACCCCAAACCAAATGTAACTACAGGGAGAGGAAATCCTGGGGCAACATACCTCTAAAACTGAAATCAGTTAAAGGGAGAAATAAAATTTAAAACCCGTTTATTGCTTACAAACTGCCATCTGGGGCCGTCTCTCTTTCCTGCTATGGCAGAAGCAAAACCAACCCTCTCTCTCACCTCTCAGGTTCAGATAAGCCCTCTGTTGCCCAGGTAATTACCCCCTGCCTATTGTATTGATATGCAGATACACTAAAGCCATGCTTCTCTGTACCCCTGAAGAATGCTTGTTGATATGCAGATGTATTAAAGCCATACTTCTCTCCATTCCTGAAGAACACCTGTTGATATGCACATGCACTAAAGCCAGGCAAGATATTCTGGAAATACTACAATTTTACTCACACCAAAAACAAAAGCAAAACTGTAGATTCCAACCAGAAATTTCGACCTCATTACTCTGGGGGAGAGCCTAGCTATTGGAATACAAGACTTCAGGGTGGTTCTGTTTGTTCAGTAAGAATGAGAACCACTAGCTAAAATGGTATTAGATTTTTTTTTCTATTTCTTATTCAAGGTTTACACACCCTAGTTTCACCATTTGTGAAGCCCTATAAATAAGAGGAGCTAACAAGTTCAGTAGTTTCCAAATTCTGGTGAGTGAGGAAGGTTGCATAACATTCAGAAAACTTGTTTAAAAATACACCTTTATAGGTTCCACCACCAGAGTCTGATATACTAGCTTCTGAGCCTGAAAATCTATCTATTTTTAAATGAACTCCCTAAGTCCTTGTGGGTAAAATTGCAGTATTTCCAGAATCTCTCTCCTGGCCTTAGTGCATCTCCATATCAATAGGTGATTACAAGGGTGGGGAGAGCAAAGTTATATCTGGACAGGAGAGGTTTGGGGTGAGCAGAAGTACAGGACTGCTTATAAGCAATAAAAGGGTTCCTCCCACTTTATTTCTCCCTTTGACTGATTTTCAAAGGTTATTTGCCCCAGGCTGGGAAATATCCCCCACCCCTGCCAGAGTTACAGTCCTCCTAATAAACAACTGGCTTGGGAACCATCAGGCCCAATGATCTCTGAAACTTCTGGTAGGATGAGTTTAATTATATGAGAAATAAGTTATAGTTTTAAGACCATGTAAAAAAGGCAGTTTGTAGTAGAAGAGTAAGATATTGTGAAAGGGATGTTATTATCAAGCAATAGAAATGGGCTTCAGTGCTCACCTGGTTTAGCTTCTCAGGAGTCATAACTTGTCCTCAGTAATACTTGAGTTGGTTCTTTACTTTGGCTTCTTTATATACAACTATAAGAACTCTTGGAAAAGAACTAAAACTCTGCTCTCCAATGTATCAGACACAGTTTATAATATATACTATATTTAATATATTTATATATAATAAATACTTATTATATATAATTTATCTATTTTTCTGTATAGCCAATTGCAAATAAAACAAGATATGGCCACAATCTCATCTTGCATTTATTATTAATCCCTTTAAACTCAGGTATCAATAACTATTCATCACTCATTCTTTTGTTCATTTATTCATTCATTTAAATAATTTTAAAGAGACAACTATGTATCCAGCAATTGCTCTAGGCCAGGAGATAATAGCAGTGAACAAGAGCCTCTCCTTCATTGAAGCTTACATTCTACTTGGGGAAACTGATAATAAATAACTACTTAAAATATTAAGTGGTGCTAATTGTTAAGGAAAATAAGGCAAGGAAGGATGACAGAAACTGATGGGAGCTAGAGGATAGTGCTATTTCATAAAGGTAATCAGGGAAGTCTGCTGTGTTTAAACAATATTTTAGCAGAGACCTGAAAAAGTAAGAGAAAAGTCATGGTGATATCTGGGAAGAGCATTTTGTACAGTGGAGACAGCCAGTGTAAATGTCCTGTGGTGGGACTGTGTTGAGTGGGATCCAGAAATAGCATGTGGCCACAGTGGGCTTGAGTGGTGTGAGAGAGGCAGGGAGTGTTGGAAATGAGTCAAAGAGTAGCAGAATGAGTCAAGGCTAGTTATCATTATGGGCATTGTATCTAACTCCAAGATTTAAGGATAAATCCAGGATTTTTTGGGGTTTGAAATTTTATAGCCATGGGGGCCTGCTGTATGTAAAGGAATACAAAATTAGGTACAAACCTAAATACTT
>JAQQAC010019342.1:0-15786 GCA_029783875.1 Phataginus tricuspis
GCCTTTCTCATGCCCCCGTCTCACACCTCCTTGGGGGAGAGAGAGGGGAGTATCTTCCCTCTAACATTTGGCAGGCAGAAAACTAGCTCAGCTGACCCTGAATAAATCACTTGCACCTCAGCCTCAGTTCCATCCCCCTAAAATAAGGACAGAGCCATTCCCTTAAGCTTTGGGAGGCCTAAATGGGTGGGCACATGGCCTGGCACATAGTGCCCAGGTAATACTAGGCACGCCCCACCTGCACCCCAGCCCTTCCCCATCCGTCCCGGGCCTAGACGTGCCTGAGCAGGCCTGACAGCAGAGACGGGGTGGGGGCAGGGGCACTGCCGCAGGGTGGCGGCTGAGAGGACCCTGGGGACTCACTGGCCTCTCCAGGAAGACTGACCCGAGGAGGCTCTCAGTTAACATAACCCGACCCAAGCCCAACATGGGAATCACTAGCCTCCTGGGCGGGCTGAGGATCCGTGAGGGAAGATCTGCCCAGGGCAACTCAGAGTCCTCCCGGGGACACTGAGGAGGCAGTTTTCCTCCTTGGCAGGGGAGGCTCCCAGCTCCGCTGGCTCCGCTTAGGAGCTGGTGGGCGGGGCTTGCATCCCCCAATCAGCAGTCTCCATGGAGACTAGGGGGAGTAGGGCCGGTCCCTCCCAGGAAGATGGCAGGAGGAAGCTGGTGAGCCTGAGTCCTGTGGCCCCTCCAGCCTCTGGGCTGCTTCCACCCGCCTCCAGGAGCCGCCCCCTTTCAGGAGGCTGCACATCACAGGCCTTCCCTGCTCTCCAGGCAGGCATGGTTTTGAGGATGACAGAAGTGCAGAGAAGGGCTTCAGAAACCCGAGTCCTTCAAATATTTTGACAAGCATCCACTGTCACCACTGAATAAGGAGCATTTATCCCCAGTCCAACACAGGAGGTGAAAATGGAAGCAAGGTCAGCTTGACACCCCAAGACTGAGAACCCCCACCCACTTCTTTGTTGGACGGCTTGCAGGTGTCTAACCCACAGCCCAGCTCCCCAGGGCTCCGGACAAACCAAGTGTCCTGGAAGAACATACACAGTGTGACTTGGGTCTCCCAGGTGTCCAAGGAAGAAGCAAAGCACTTGGGCAGCGCGGCAGCAAAGGACTGTCTGAGTGGGGACACTGGGGATGCCCAGCAGCAGCGGCCCGGCCGTCTCCCTGGGGCCCATTTACACGGTAGTCATCGGCGTGAAAACAAAGCAAAACATGCCACTGATACCAACCAAAAGCCCAAGCCCCGAGGGAGCCGACAACTGCTGAGAAGTCTGCTCCCAGCCATTTCCCCCCAGCTGACTAGGGGGCGTGCAGGTCACAGCTCTGGGCCCTGCGATGGAGGGAGAGACATCCATTAGAAACCAGATGGCGGCCTGTAATCCTTTTAAATGGAAAAGGTCCCAAGGAACAGAAGCCTGGGGCATCTTTCTGCCCCAGGAACAGGGAGGCCACAGAGGGTCTGTTCCTTGAATGTGACCGAGACAGTCCCTGCCTCCCTCTCTCCAAGGCTGGGGCCCCCTCGGGCCCCGTTCTGTCCATACTGACCCCAGGGACAGCACTGTCCTTTGCACTGACTAGAGCCAGTGGGCTACTCACGTGTCCAAAATGAAATAGACATCATAAGGACTCCGGCAGGATTCGCCCGTATCTGGGGGTCTCTCCTGCAGCCAGGAGCCCGGGTTGTGACTTTGGTCCTGGGTGAGGTCGTCGAAGACGGCGCCCCTGGTGCTCAGGACTGCAGTTGGCAGCAGCAGCAGCAGGAGGAAGACGAGCCCGGGACCCGGCATCCTCCCCGTCCTGAGGGCCCTTCAGGCCAATTCCTCCTCTGCTTCCTCCTGTGCTCAGGGGCCTCGACACCCCCAACTTCAGCTCCAGCTACACTTTAATACGCCTTGCACCTGCAAGCAGCCACCTGATACCTGCCCTGTGGGTCCAAGTAGCAAGTGGTTGGCTGGTGGGTGGTGGCCCCACTACTTATAGGGCCTTAACCCGCCCTACTGAGGTATGTCCATTATGATGGACAGGAGGTTACCATGGTGGCTTTGTGACCTGCAGCTCTGCTCAGTGTCCTGCCTGTAGACCCCCAGGCAGGAGTTTGAAGGGGCAGTAAGATGAGGCCTCCACTGGTCCCTTATCCCAAGCCCTCCCAGGGAGTCTTACAATCCCAAGGAAACCCAACCCTTCTGTAAACTGGAAGAGGGCGGCTGAGGGGCTTACATGCAGACATCACTGTGTGTGAGAGGCAGGCACAAGAGTGCTTAAAGCTTATTTGTGGGGACACTGAGGTCACCCAAGGGATAGAAGGATCTAGAAGAGGATTGTGCAAGCTGGCCAGTGTCCTCTGGGAGTGAGGGACATTCCAGTTATCCACTGCTCTGTACTGAACCATCCCAAACTTAGTGACATAAAACAGAACCATTTTATATGCTCACAGGCTCTGTGGATGAGGAATTCAGAGAGGTCTGAGTGGGAATGGCTTGACTTTCCTCCATGGAAAACCCATTTCTCTTTCATGTAAATTTTAGAATCACGTCATCAAGCCTCCACTCCCCAGACCCCTCTTCGTATTTGAGTACGATACAGTTAAACATGTAGATACATTTGGAGGGATTTGCATCTGCTATCTGGATTCTTCCTACCAGTGAACATGGTATTTCTATATTTAAATTTTTCTCCAGACTTTTTAGATATTGACAAACAGTACATGTAGTCTCTGTTTATTTGTTTTACAATGCTTTTCACATTTATCTTCCTATTTTGCCAAGTCCCTTCGCTAAAAACGCTATAATTCACTCCTCTCTCCATTTGCCAGGTATCTTTATCCAGACCTTTCCACCTGTGAAGGGGATATCAGGTGCTCCTGTACTAGTCCAGACGGCTGGCACAATACCAGCCTTGTGAGTGCCTCCCCTCAGTCCACTCCCACTCAGGGGAGGTACGGTTACCAGGCGCAGACCCAGCTGGCTGTCCCCGCCACTAGGCAGCAGAGCTGTGCTCATTGTCAGCCCTGACCATCACACCTGGGGTGAGGGCGCAGCCCACCCCATCAGGTCCTTAAGAACTCTGGTATAAATATTTAGGGTGAGTTTACACTTTCTTGCTTGGTAATTTTCCCTGCTTCTGGCACCTGGAGAGGAAGCCCTGGTCCTGGAACCACCGCATCAGGTAGGAAAAAACAAAGTGGCGGTGATGTGAGGAAGAACTATATGGTGGCACTAACATCCTCCCCCCCACAGCTTCCCCAGATGCCCCAGAAAAGCAGAGGAATCTACCGTCTTAGCACCCCTCATGGTCAGTGTGAGCACACACTCCTGAAGGTGTGCAAGCCAGCCACTCATGCCTTTATCTCCCCCTGTTTTAGACAGACAGTGTTTAAACTGCCCATTCCAATTTCCTGTTAAACCATGGCTCTGAGAACGATATGCAACGTGGTACATCCACCTGATGGGATGACTCTTTGCCCAGTATGGAACACCATGGGCTGTAAAGTGTGTCCCTTGGTCTGGGATGTAACTTGGTGGTTCAAATTGGTGCAGGATCTTCTAGTCAACCTTTAATGGTATCTTGAGCATTTGCATCTACCACTGGGTATGCAGAGCCCAGTCCAGAATAAGTGTCTCTTCTGCGTAGGACCCATTTATAGCCTCCAGGAGCTACTAGCATTTCTCCAGTGGAATCCACTGGCCAGCTACGAGCAGGGCATGCCCCCTGGGGAATTTTCACCATAGCCAACTAGTCTGTCTCCTTCATGGACAGTCGGAATCGTTCTTGTTGGCATTCTGTGCCTCATAGGGTGCAAGAGGAATATGTGTAGATTCATCCCATATCTGCACTCCTGCAGCTCCATGTCCATTCATTTCATGGACCCAGGCGGCCGCCTCCAAGCACAGCACCTGACAGGCCCTCTTGGTGGCTCCAATCACCTCCCACTCCTCGAAGGGGTGTTATGATGGGAATCTACATGTCTTACTTTAATGTGCTCCTTAAATTCCCAGAGTGATTCCACACGGCTGCAGCTCACAAGGGCATTCCTTTACTAGTCGTTTTCCACTGTTCATCTATCTGACCCTACAGGCAGGCCATCGGCTACAGCCCAGGAATCTGTAAAAATCCCAACATTATGGGCTTTCATCATTGTTCAATGCCCGGAAAACAGCAGGCAGGTCAGCCCACTCAGCTGATTTGCTCCTCCTTCCTCCCGACCAGAGTCTTGCCATCTGCAGTCTTAATGTAGCAGCTTTCCAAACAGGGTATCGCCCATTCAGCCTGGAACTGCCATCTGCAAACCCAGCAGCTCTTTTGTCGTGCAGCCGAGAGCTGTTCCCAGGGCGCGACCCACGCAGCGGCGGGTTCCGGCAGCTCATCGGGAGCTCCAGGGTCCGTCTGCAAGGAGACGCTACCTGCTCCTGGGTGTCGTGTGGGCCTCCTAGCATCCCTGGGCAGCCTGCTCCTGCACAAACTGCTTCTGTTTTGTTATAGAACTCTTCTGCGTGCTGCCTTCCCTAGCATGTTTCTTTGACATCACCCATGACATTATGGGTATCTCAGGCTTCAAAGTTATTTTATGTGCTTCAGTCACTGAGGCATGCTAATAATTGCCTCTCAAGTGGTGTGTATCAAGCAGCAGCATCTGGGAATGTTCTGGTCCAAAATCCCAGCAGGTACAGTGGGGAGGCGCCCATGGGCTTTGGCCACCAGCTCCAGCGTGCAGGGGACTGGGGGACAGACACTTCCAAAACCATGTCTGAGTGGGGGTCGCAAGGGCCGAAGGCATCAAGACATGACTGCCATTTCTAACTCTAACACGCCCTGCTTCTGTTCAGGACCCACTCACGCACCTTTCTTCCAAGTAGAGCCACAGACGGGAGCTGGCCAATAGTCCCAGGAGTGGAATAGGAGTCTGCCAGAATCCAAATAAACCAACCATATGCTGGGCTTCTTGTTTGGACCTAGGGGTGGGACGTGACAGTTTATTCTTAGTCACACTTGTGGAATATCCTGGGTGGCTCCTGCCCACATTATTCCTAAGAATTTCACTGTTTGAGCAAAACTTGGATCTTGGCTGGATTTGTTAACCAGCCCCATTTGGTCCTGTATGTCACTACTGCATTCAATCCTGTCCTAGCCTGCTCCTCTGGTTCTGATGTTGTCATGATGATGTCATCACATAGGGTATTATTACACTCAAGCCCTGCCCGGGTCCAAATCCCTCCTGGCCAAGTGGTGACCGTAGCTGGTGAGTCCAGGTAACCCTGTGGCAGCAGGGCAGAAGTAAACTGGGGTCCTTCCCACCGGACGGCAAACTCTGGTTGGCTCTTTTCAGAGATCCAGACGGAGAAGAAGGCATTTGCAAGGCCCATCACTGAGTCACAGCCTCCTTCAGCCTGCTGCACGTTCCGTGTGGCTGAGACCATGTCTGGGACTGCAGAGGCTGTGGGCCGTAGAGCCTCACGTAAGCCTTGATCGCCAACTGGTAGTCTCCACAAGCCAGCCCCCTTTGCACAGGCCGCGTGGGAGCACTGTACAGTGAGCTCAAGAGCCCAGCACCCAGCTCCCAGCAGGTCACTCACTAAAGTGGTGAGCTCTTTGTGTCCACCAGGTATTCTACGCTGCTTCAAGTTAACCACCTGGGTGGCTCAGACAGTTCTAGCAGTTCCCATTTAGCAGGCCCAATAAAACTGGCCAGAGGGCGGGCTTACATGCCCTTTGTTTTACTGTATTAGGCAGGGGAAGCAATCCCCAGTCAGACATAATATCCCCCCCAATTAATACATTCACATAAAAGGGATACAACCACCTCACACAACATCTGCAGATGGCCTCAGGACCCAGGCTGGGGGTGCAGCCAGAAGACCCTCACCCATTTGTTAATCTTCAACTTGTTAACCTGCCTGACCACCATGCCAGGGATCCCTGGTCAGGTTTCTAATCGTAATCTTGGCCTTTAGGCTTTTCAAATTCTCCAAACTGGGGTACAGAGAGTGGCGTTTTTGGGCTGCTGCAATGTTGGGGGAACAGGGGTTCCCACTGGCCTACCTCTGTTGCTGCCCCAGTGGTGTCCACTAGATTCACCCACTTTTTCAATAACCATCTGAGAACTTCCACTCAATTGGGTCAAGTGCCTTGACTCTCCCCTCTGTCTCTCCCTATTTTCTTAACTACCGTAGTGTTCTCGGTATTATAAGACCCCTGAGGGGAAGCTGAGAAAACAAATCTCCTAAGGCTCCTCAAACTCTTATTCAATTTTATAGCAGTAAAGTTACACGGGCGCCCACGTCACAGGGGCCCCTTCACCAGAGCATTCACCATATCCTGTGTAACGGGAATAGTCAGTGGGGGAATATCTCGGTCATCCTAAAGCCAATCCCACATGGCTTGCACATGAAGCCCATCTGCTGTTTCTTCTGGGGGGTTGCATGTGCATTTACAGGGGCAGCTGGGCAGTGCCCCTTCTCAGGATGAACAGACCTCACAGGGGCTCTCGTCCAGTCCGCCAGGCTGGCTGTTCCCCTCGGGAATAACCTTCTGTGTGTCTGGCTCACGTACGGCCCTCTGGGACTGTCCAAGAGGGAGTGGAGGGCCCTGCAGCAGCCCAAACCTGCTCCTCCACTCCGAGGCATTCAAACCAGACACAGCCCCCAAACTGGGACGCGCACAAGTGCACTTTACTAAAGGTTCTTCAGGAAGCTGGGGATGCCGATCCACACAATGAGCCCGGGCCTGTACCCCGAATCCCCTCGTTTCACACGCCCTGGTTTCCGCCTCCTCGTACATCAGCCATCTTCTTGGTGACAAGAGGTCTTAGAGGTGCTTCCTGGCGCTCAGACAAAATTTTCCCTTTCTAGGCAGCTTTGAGGCTAATGGATGAAGCTCAGATTGACCCAAATCCCAGCTTGGTTCAGCATCAACCCCTGACCCACCAATTTCTTTTATTTTCTTTTTGGCGGTTACAGGTAACAACAACCAGGGCATGGAGTGTATAGTCTGCTTCCTATGAGTCTGCACTTCCTTACATGCCAAACGAGCCAGCTCCATAGGCGCCGGGGCCACTGCCACTTCTAAATCCCACTGGTACCTGTACCTGTGGTCACTGATGGCAGTGCAGCTGCTCCTTCACGTGGAGGGGGAGTGGGCAGCCACCCAGCACCCAAGGCTCCTCATCCCTTGCCTTTCACTCTTTCTCTTCAAAACCCACATATTTCTGAGAGGCTGGGCCATTCTACCAACACCCAGGACCCAGACACAAAATGGGTTTTCTCATACACATTGTAGTACAACCTCCATTTGAGTTTGCAGACACGATTCCAACAAGGTGTGTGTGTGTGCGTGTGTGTATGAGAGAGCAGGTCATCTCACACACACCAAGCAATTCTTAAACACCAGCGGGGTGTCCGAGAATGCAACTCAATTTTCATGCTATCTGCCCAGAGAGAGCGTTAGATTCCCCAGGTTAAGGGCTCCAACCTGCAAGACTCCCCACCACCCCCAACTTCAATAGCCTGTCCCAGGCCCAGGCAGTTCCCTGCGATACTGAAGAACCAGCTACACGTTGGAGGGTCCAATGACCTCCTGCTTAGGTTCAATTAATTTGCCACCGAAGCTCACAGAACTTAGGAAAACACATTTGCCAGTTTCATAAAGGGCACTATAAAGGGTACCAGTTAACAGCCAAATAGCTGCACAGGGCAAGCTCCCAATACAGGAGCTTCCGTTCTTGTGGAGCTCGGGGCTCGGGGAGCGGCTCCAAGGCGTGTGTGATGCTCTGGCTCCCTGAGGGTGGAAGCTCTCTGACAGTGAGGTGGCCCAGACAGAGAGAAAGGCCCTTCTCAAGGTGTTTGCTGGGGCTTCGTTGGCTTTCTCATTGGCCACTGGCTGGTTCAATCTCTCTCATTAACATGACAAGACACCCATTTGACCTTTAAGGCCTGCAGTGTTTCAGGAAGTGTGGATAAGGACAAAATATTCCTAGGAAATATATATTTGGGTTATTGAATGGCCAAGTATATATTTCATATAACTCATTATATCACAATACTCAAAACAATGCTCATTACCTGCACTGTGCTCACTGCTGTGCTAGGCCCTGGGGATAGAATCCTGCAAGGAAGACCAGTCTTCAGCCTGGGAAGACCACCAATGATAAACAAGTAAGCAAACAGTTAGACAGAAAAGGCGGACTCTCGTTGTAACCAGGCACTGAGATAGCAATTCGTGAGAGGAGGGAGGGCCAGGCTAAAGGACGCCGTTTCCAGGACGTCACATACAGGCTGAGACCAGATGGGGCACTTCAGCAATACAATAGAGGGTCATGTGTCATGATCAAGTGGGATTTACTCTGGGGATGCAAGGTTAGTTCATTATCTGCAAATTACTCCATTTGACATGCCACATTAACAAAGTGGAAGATAAAAATTATGCCATGATCTCAACAGAAGCAGAAAAATTATTTGACAAAATCCAACATCCATTTATAAAAATTCTAAACAGAGTGTGTATAGAGAGAATACACCTAAACATAAAGACAGCCAGATATGACAAACCCACACATATCAGACTCAACAGAGCAAAGTTGAAAGTTTTTCTTCTAAATACAGGAACAACATGAGGATGCCAATTCTTGCCCCTTTTGTTCAGCACTGTATTCAACTCCTAGTGATAGCAACTAGGAAAGAAAAATAAAAGACATCCAAATTGAAAAGGAAGTAGTAAAACTCTCACTATCTGCAGAAGACTTAATACTATATATAGAAAACTCTGAGGCCTTCCCTACAAAACAAATAGAACTAATAAGTGAATTCAGTAAAGGTGTTGTATACAAAAGCGATATTCAAAAGTCTGTTGTGTTTCTATACAGTAATAATGAATTGCGAGAGGAATTATGAAATCATTCCTATTTACAATTACATCAAAAAGAATAAAATACCAATGAATCAACTGAACCACAGAAGTAAAAAAAGACCTGTATGCACAAACCCATAAAATATAGATGAAAGAAACTGAAAACCACACAAGTAAATGGAAAGATAAACTATGCTCATGGACTGGAAGAATTAATATTGTTATAATGTCCACACCACACAAAGCAATCTAGAGATTCAATGCACTCGCTAACAAAGTACTAAAAGCTTACAAAGTTATTACAATGTTATGAGCTTCATTACCTATGCTGTAATTCCATCCCTGTAACTAAATCACTTTATATTTGATGTTTGTACCATGTTATCCCCTTCACCAATAAAAAAAGAATATAAAAAAGAATGAAGGTTAGAATCCTGAAAAAAAAAATCACATTTTTCACAGAAGTAGAACAAATCATTCCCAAATTTGTGTGGAACTACAAAAGACCCCAAACAGCCAGAGCAATACTGAGAAACAAGTATTATGGAAGTATTAGGCTCCCAGATTTCTAAGTATACTACAAAGCTATAGTAATCAAAGCAATATGGTATTGGCACAAAAACAGATCCTTATATCAATGGAACAAAACAGAGAGCCCAGAATTAAACCCACAGTTACATGGTCAGTTAATCTATGACAGAGGAGGTAAAAATACAAAATGAGAAAAAGTTTCTTCAATAAATGGTGTTGGTTATACTGGACAGCTACATACAAAAGGTGGACCACTTTCCTAAAACATACAAAAATAAACTCAAAATGAATTAAAGACTTAAATGTAGGAAGTGAAACATAAAGTTTCCAGAAGAAAACATAGGCAGCAGCAAGCTCTTTGACTCTGGCCTTAGGAATAATTTTTTGATTTCTCTCAGTGAAGGACAACAAGGGTGAAACAAACAAATGGGACTCCATCAAACTAAAACGCTCTGTACAGTGAAGGAAACCATCAACCATACAGAAGAATAACCTACCGAATGGTAGATGTTCGAACACGGCATATTCAATATGGTGTTAACATCCAAAACATATAAATTACTCGTACAACTCACTATCAAAAACACAATCCAACTTCAAAAATGGACAGATGACCTAGATAAGCATTTTTCCAGAAAAGACATACAGATGGCCAACAGACACATGAAAAGATTCTCAGTTTCACTAACCACCAGGGAAATGCAAATCAAAATCACAATGAGATCTCAATTCAAATCTGTTAGAATGGCAAGTTTGTGGAGAAAAGGAAACCCTCACGTACTATTGGTGGGAATATGAACTGGTGTATCCACTATGGAAAACAGGACGTGGTTCCTCCAACACTTAAAAATAAAACTACCACATAATCCAGCCACTCTGCTTTAGGAATTTACCCATGGAAAATGAAAATACTAAAAATACTAATTTAAAAAGACATATGTATCTTTATGTTCATTGCAACATTATTTACAATAGCTAAGATACAGAAGCAGCCTAAATGTCCGCAGACACAGGAATGGATAAAGACGTGAAACACACATACACACATGCGCACACACAACACGCACACACACAGTGGTATATAGAAAGAAAAAAAAAACCCTGCCATTTGGGACATCGACAATCTAATGCCCTTGACATGAGGTGCTGTGGACGGTCCCTGCCCTCTGTGGCCTTCCTCCCCCATAAAACACAACTCCAAGTAATCACAAGAGAAACATCAGGTTAAATCCAATGGGAGAAAAATCCTACAAAATTGATGATGCAGAATCTTGAAAATGGAAAAGATCATCCAAAACAAAGACTGTCTCAGAAACTCTCCCAACAAGGAGCGTCCTGGGGAGACAAGACCACTCAGTGTAATGAGGCCTCCTGAACGGGACCTCCCAGGACCAAGGACACAACCAGGGAAATCTGAGAAAAAGAATGTACGGTGGATGCTTACAATGCAGCGACACTGCTTCATGAATTATAACAAGGAACTATAATGACGTGGGGTGGCAGTAAGAGGGGGAGTGAGCTGAGCAAACTGTGAAATCCTGCACGGCCTTTGCAAATTTTCCACAAATCTGAAAGTGTCTTAAAATAAAAATGTATTAACTAACACTTTTCGTATTTTAACACATAGTATTTCTAAACTGTCTATGAGAAACTACTGTTAACTTTGATTATCACCTAGTTCTACTGTTTTGTTTCTTAAAGATAAAATTTACGACACAGAGAAGTAAACAACCAAGGAAGATCATAATTTCCAAACAACTATGTTACAGTTTTCATGTTCAGTGGATAATGCATGTGCAGCTTTACTTATTAAATATTATGTTACTTGGGAAGAGTTTTTAAGTTGTTTCACTGGTATGGCTGTGTCTCAAGTCACCCTCAAAAATCATGTCATCATAAATGTATGTAGAGATTCAGATACTATGGTGTCTATTTCACTTTAAGGTTAAACATATTCAAAGGAGTGCTGTGGAAACCAAAAATAAAATGCCTCAGTATGACTGGCTCACATGCATTCCAAAAATACTTGTATAGTTCAGCAGTAATGGAGCAAAATCAAAATCTCTAACTCAAATATTCAGATCACAATAATGAGAGCTGAAAGTATGACCATGAAGAGATACAGTGTTTTGTCTGGAAATTTTCTCACCAGAAAATATCTAAAAAATATTCAAACATCATTTGCCACGTGATAGTGAGCAAACAGTGACAAAATCAAAGATGTAAAAGCGGCCGAATATACTGCACCTGACGGTAGATGTTGCTGTGCTGTGTGCCAGGTGTGATACTTAAGAGATCACACAGAATTATTCAGAGAAAATGCTGACATGCTCCCCAATTTAGTGAAACTTAAATGTTGACAGAATTCCTTACAGCTAATGATGTAGGTAAAGTTAAAACTTGATCTGTTCCATTTTCCAGAATAGACCACATACTAGGCCACAAAAAGAACCTCAGTAAATTCAAAAATATTGAAATTCTACCAAGCAACTTCCAGATCACAAAGGTATAAAACTAAAAATAAATTGCACAAAGAAAACAAAAAGGCTCACAAATACATGGAGACTTAACAACAGGATCCTTAATAATCAATGGATCAACGACTAAATTAAAACAGAGATCAAACAATATATGGAGACAAATGAAAACAACAACACAAAGCCACAACTTCTGTGGGACGCAGCAAAGACAGTTCTAAGAGGAGAGTATACTGCAATCCAGGCCTATTTAAAGAAGGAAGAACAATCCCAAATGAATAGTCTAAAGACACAATTACTGAAATTGGAAAAAAAAGAACAAATGAGGCCCAAAGTCACCAGAAGGAGGGACATAATAAAGATTAGAGAAGAAATAAATAAAATAATAGAAAAGATCAATGAAACCAAGAGCTGGTTCTTTGAAAAAATAAACAAAATAGATAAACCCCTAGCCAGACTCATTAAGAGAAAAAGAGAATCTACACACATAAACAGAATCAGAAATGACAAAGGAAAAATCACGATGGACCCCACAGAAATACAAATAATTATTAGAGAATACTACGACAATCTATATGCTAACAAGCTGGAAAACCTAGAAGAAATGGACAACTTCTTAGAAAAATACAACCTTCCAAGACTGACCAAGCAAGAAACAGAAAACCTAACAGACCAATTACCAGTAACAAAATTGAATCGGTAATCAAGAAACAACCTAAGAACAAAACCCCCGGACCAGATGGATTCACCTCTGAATTCTACCAGACATATAGAGAAGAAATAACACCCATTCTCCTTAAAGTTTTCCAAAAAATAGAAGAGGAGGGAATACTTCCAAACTCTTTCTATGAAGCCAGCATCACTCTAATACCAAAACCAGGCAAAGACTTCACCAAAAAAGAAAATTACAGACCAATACCCCTGATGAACATAGATGCAAAAATACTCAACAAAATATTAGCAAACCGAATTCAAAAATACATCAAGAGGATCATACACCATGATCAAGTGGGATTCATCCCAGGGATGCAAGGATGCTACAATATTCGAAAATCCATCAACATCATCCACCACATCGACAAAAAGAAGAACAAAAACCACATGATCATCTCCATAGATGCTGAAAAAGCATTTGACAAAATTCAACATCCATTCATGATAAAAACTCTTAACAAAATGGGTATAGAGGGCAAGTACCTCAACATAATAAAGGTTATATATGATAAACCCACAGCTAACATCATACCTAACAGTGAGAAGCTGAAAGCTTTTCACCTAAGATCGGGAACAAGACAGGGATGCCCACTCTCCCCACTGCTATTCAACATAGTACTGGAGGTCTAGCCACGGCAATCAGACCAAACAAAGAAATACAAGGCATCCAGATTGGTAAAGAAGTCAAATTGTCATTGTTTGCAGATGACATGATATTGTACATAAAAAACCCCAAAGACTCCACTCCAAAACTACTAGAACTAATATCTGAATTCAGCAAAGTTGCAGGATACAAAATCAATACGCAGAAATCTGTTGCTTTCCTATACACTAATGATGAGCTAACAGAAACAGAAATCAGGGAAACAATTCCATTCACAACTGCATCAAAAAGAATAAAATACCTAGGAATAAACCTAAGCAAGAAAGTGAAAGACCTATACCCTAAAAACTACAAGACACTCCTAAGAGAAATTAAAGAGGACACTAACAAATGGAAATGCATCCCATGATCTTGGCTAGGAAGAATAAATATTGTCAAAATGGCTATACTACCTAAAGCAATCTACAGATTCAATGCAATCCCTATCAAAATACCAACAGTATTCTTCAATGAACTGGAACAAATAGTTCTAAAATTCATATGGAACCACAAAAGACCCTGAATAGCCAAAGCAATCCTGAGAAGGAAGAATAAAACAGGGGGAATTATGCTCCCAGACTTCAAGCTCTACTACAAAGGTACAGTAATCAAGACAATTTGGTATTGGCACAAAAACAGACCCACAGACCAGTGGAACAGAATAGAAAATCCAAACATTAACCCAAACATATACGGTCAATTAATATATGATAAAGGAGCCTTGGATATACAATGGGGAGATGACAGCCTCTTCAGCAGCTGGTGTTGGCAAAACTGGACAGCTACATGTAAGAGAATGAAACTGGACTACTGTCTAACTCCATACACAAAAGTAAACTCAAAATGGACAAAGACCTGAATGTAAGTCATGAAACCATAAAACTCTTAGAATAAAACATACACAATAATCTCCTGAATATAAACATGAACAACTTTTTCCTGAATGCATCTCCTTGGGCAAGGGAAACAAAATTAAAAATGAACAAATGGGACTACATGATGCTAAAAAGCTTCTGTACAGCAAAGGACACCATCAGCGGAACAAAAAAGTACCCTACTATTTGGGAGAATATATTTGTAAATGACACATCTGACAAGGGATTACCATCAAAAATATATAAAGAACTCACACGCCTTAACACCCAAAAATCAAAGAACCCGATTAAAAAATGGGCAGAGGACATGAACAGACACTTCTCCAAAGAAGAAATTCAGATGGCCAACAGGCACATGAAAAGATGCTCCACATTGCTAATCATCAGGGGAATTCATATTAAAACCACAATGAGATATCACCTCACACCAGTTAGGATGGCCAACATAGAAAAGACTAGGAACAACAAATACTGGCAAGGATGCGAAGAAAGGGGAACCCTCCTAACTGCTGGTGGGAATGTTAGCTAGTTCAACCATTGTGGAAAACAATATGGAGGTTCCTCAAAAAACTAAAAATAGAAATACCGTTTGACCAGGGAATTCCACTCCTAGGAATTTACCCAAAGAATGTAATTTTTCAGATTCAAAAAGACATATGCACCCCTTTGTTTACTGCAGCACTATTTACAATAGCCAAGAAATGGAAGCAACCTAAGTGTCCCTCAGTAGATGAATGGATAAAGAAGATGTGGTACATATACACAATGGAATACTATTCAGCCATAAGAAAGAAACATATCCTATCATTGCAACAACATGGATGGAGCTGGAGGATATTATGCTCAGTGAAATAATCCAGGTGGAGAAAGACAAGTGCCAAATGATTTCCCTCATTTGTGGAGTACAACAACAACAAAGCAAAACTGAAGGAACAAAATACCAACCAACTCACAGACTCCAACAAGGGACTAGTGGTTACCAAAGGGGCGGGGGTGGGAGCGATGGAGAACGGGATTGAGGGGTATTATGATTGGCACACATGGTGTGGGGGGGATCATGGGGAAGACAGTGTGGCACAGAGGAGGCAAATGGTGATTCTGTGGCATCTAACTTTACTGATGGGCAGTGATGTTTAACTGAAACACTCAATGTTTGTTAATAATTAAGAATAAAGTTAGTAAACATGAAAGGAGTTAGCGCTTTGCCAGTGGCAGGCACTCAGGCTAAGGCCCTGGGAACCCTAAGACTAGAGGGAGAATGAACTTGATGCTACCTGACGTTTATCCCAGGGAACTGGCCCTCTGGCTGCGCCTCACAGTGCCCATCAGGATCCATAACTAACAGCAAGGAGAGGGGCCACTGGGTCACGGGCGCTTCAGGCCTTCTCACGTTCTCTGTCCCAAAGCTACCCTGTTTCAGTTGCACCAGGGAACAAACTTTTGACTCCTCTAGTGTACTTCATTATTAATTAATTTTCTAGTGGCACATACCAGATTGGGTTGCATCAGCAAGAAGGAATGACCACTCCACTTCACTAAGTCGCCTGCCCAGACTCCTGCGCGACAGAAACTACCCATTCCTACACCCACAGGTAGATGCGTGTATATTAGAGCAGCCCGAGTTCACCTCCACAGAGGGCCAGAATAAATGGTGTCTCCGCAACACTGACCCTTGTCAAAGGACCACAGACAATTTTTGTTC
>JAQQAC010019360.1:0-17501 GCA_029783875.1 Phataginus tricuspis
GAACAGACCCATAGACCAATGGAACAGACTAGAGAGCCCTGATATAACCCAACCATATATGGTCAATTAATATACAATAAAGGAGCCATGGACATACAATGGGGAAACGACAGCCTCTTCAACAGCTGGTCTTGGCAAAACTGGACAGCTACATGCAAGAGAATGAAACTGGATTATTCTTTAACCCCACACACAAAAGTAAACTCAAAATGGATCAAGGACCTGAATGTAAGTCATGAAACCATAAAACTTTAGAAGACAGCATAGGCGAAAATCTCCTGAATATAAGCATGAGCAACTTCTTCCTGAACGCCCTCTTTGAGCCAGGGAAACAAAAGCAAAAATGAATTCATGGGACTACATCAAACTAAAAAGTGTCTGTATGGCAAAGGACATTATCAACAGAACAAAAAGGCATCCTACAGTATGGGAGAATATATTTGTAAACGACATATCCGACAAGGGGTTAATATCCAAAATATATAAAGAACTTACACGCCTCAACACCCAAAAAGTAAATAACCTGATTTAAAAATGGGCAGAGGATATGAAGGGACAGTTCTCCAAAGAAGAAATTCAGATGGCCAACAGACACATGAAAAGTTGCTCCACATCACTAATCATCAGGGAAATGCAAATTAAAACCACAATGAGATATCACCTTACACCAGTAAGGATGGCCAGCATCCAAAAGACTAAGAACAACAAATGCTGCCAAGGATGCGGAGAAAGGGGAACCCTCCTACACTGCTGGTGGGAATGTAAGCTAGTTCAACCATTGTGGAAAGCAATATGGAGGTTCCTCAAAAAACTAAAAATAGAAATACCATTTAACCAGGGAATCCCACTCCTTGGCATTTACCCAAAGAATACAACTTCTCAGATTCAAAAAGGCATATGCACCCCTATATTTATCGCAGCACTTTTTACAAAGCCAAGATATGGAAGCAACCTTAGTGTCCATCAGTAGATGAATGGATAAATAAGAAGTGGTACATATACAGAATGGAATACTATTCAGCCTTAAGAAAGAACCAAATCATACCATTAGCAACAAAATGGATGGAGCTGGAGTATATTATGCTCAGTGAAATAAGCCAGGTGGAGAAAGACAAGTGCCAAATGATTTCCCTCATTTGTGGAGTATAACAATGAAGCAAAACTGAAGGAACAAAATAGCAGCAGACTCAGAGACTCCAAGAAGGAACTAGTGGTTACCAAAGGGGAGGTGTGTGGGAGGGTGGGTGGGGAGGATGGGAGAAGGGGATTGAGGGGTATTTTGTTTAGTACACATAGTGTTGGGATCAAGGGGAAAACAGTGTAGCACAGAGAAGGCAAACATTGAACCTGTGGCATCTTACTACACTGGTGGACAGTGACTGCATTGGTGTATGGTGGGGACTTGATAATATGGGTAAACGTCATAACCACATTGTTTTTTCATGTGAAACCTTCATAAGAGTGTATATCAATAATGCCTGAATAAAAAAATAATAAATATATAAATAAATAATAGGAAAAATTGTAAATTGCAAAAAAAATAAAATAATAATAATAGAGCCATACAAACAGTGAATCTGTGGCATCTTACTACACTGATGGACAGTGACTGCATTGAGATATGGGTGGGGACTTGATAATATGTGTAAATGTAGTAATCACATTGTTTTTTCATGTGAAACCTTCATAAGAGTGTTTATCAATAATACCTTAATAAAAATAAACAAACAAAATAATAGAGCCATTAAAAAAAGAATTATTATTGTCATTTGTCTCCATATATTGCTTGATCTGTTTTATTTGGTCATTGATACATTGATTATTTAGGAGCATGTTATTAAACCTCCATGTGTTTGTGGACTTTTCATTTTCTTTGAGTAATTTATTTCTCGTTTCATACCTTTGTGATCTGAGAGGCTCGTTCGTACAATTTCAATCTTTTTGAATTTACTGAGGCTCTTTTTGTGGCCTAATATATGATCTATTCATGAAAATGTTCCATGTGCACTTAAGAAGAATGTGTGTCCTGTTGCTTTTGAATGGAGTGTTCTGTAGATGTCCGTTACATCCATCTGTTCTAATACGTTGTTCAGTTCCTCTATTTATTTTCTGTGTGGTTGATCTGTCCTTCAGAGTGAGTGGTGTGTTGAAGTCTCCCAAAATGAATGCATTGCATTCTTTTTCCCCCTTTAATTCTGTTAGTATTTGTTTCACATATGTAGGTGATCCTGTGTTGGATGCATAGATATTTATAATAGTTATATCCTCTTGTTGGACTGATCCCTTTATCATTATGTAGTGTCCTTCTTTGTCTCTTGTCACTTTTGTTTTGAAGTCTATTTTGTCTGGTACAAGTACTGCAACTACTGATCTTTTCTATTAGTTGCATGAAACATCTTTTTCTATCCCTTTACTTTCAGTCTGTGTATGTCTTTGGATTTGAAGTGAGTCTCTTGTAGGCAGCATATAGATAGGTCTTGGTTTTTTATCCATTCAGTGACTGTGTCTTTTGATTGGTGCATTCAGACCATTTACATTTAGGGTGATTATTCGATAGGTATGTACTTATTGGCATTGCAGGCTTTAGATTCGTGGTTACCAAAGGTTCAAGGGTAATTCCTTTACTCTCTGACAGTCCAACTTAACTCACTTTGTATGCTATTACAAACACAACCTAAAGGTTCTTTTTTTCTCCTTTTTCTTCCTTCTCCATTCTTTGTATGTTATGAATCATATTTTGTACTCTTTGTCTATTCCTTGGATGACATCTATTTAGCCTTAGGAATACTTCCATCTATAGGGGTCCCTCCAAAATGCACTGCAGAGGTGGTTTGTGGGAGGTAAATTCTCTCAGCTTTTGCTTATCTGAAAATTGTTTAATCCCTCCTTCAAATTTAAATGATAACCTTGCCGGGAAAAGTATTCTCGGTTCAAGGGCCTTCTGCTTCATTGCATTAAATATATCATGCCACTCCCTTCTGGCCTGTAAGGTTTCTGCTGAGAAATCTGATGATAGCCTGATGGGTTTTCCTTTGTATGTGATCTTTTTTCTCTCTCTAGCTGCTTTTAAAAGTCTGTCTTTATCCTTGATCTTTGCCATTTTAATTATTATATGTCTTGATGTTGTCTTCCTTGGGTCCCTTGTGTTGGGAGATCTGCACATCTCTATGGCTTGAGAGACTATCTCCTTCCCCAGACTGGGGAAGTTTTCAACAATTACCTCCTCAAAGACACTTTCTGTCCCTTTTTCTCTCTCTTCTTCTTCTGGTACCCCTATTATGCATATATCGTTCTGTTTGGATTGGTCACACAGTTCTCTCTGTATTCTTTCATTCTTAGAGATTCTTTTTTCTCTCTGTGCCTCTGCTTCTTTGTATTCCTCTTCTCTAATTTCTATTCCATTTACTGTCTCTTCTACTACATCTAATCTGCTTTTAAATCCCTCCATTGTATGTTTCATTTCAGATATGGAATTTCTTGACTGAATTTCTCTTAAATTCATTCCTGAGTTCTTGAATATTTTTCTGTACCTCCATAAGCATGTTAATGATTTTTATTTTGAACTCTCTTTCAGGAAGATTGGTGAGTCCAGTTTCATTTGGCCCTTTTTCTGGGGTTTGTGAAATTTTGGTCTGAACCAGGTTCTTTGGATGTTTCATATTTCTGTGTGGTGTCCTCTATTGCCCAGAAGCTCCAGTCTCTGGAGCTGCTCTGCCCCTAGAGTGAGGTTGGGGGTTGTAGGGGAGCAGAGCTGGTGTCTTGGAGGAGGAAAGATCTGTTTCCTGATTCCCATCTGCCCTGTCTGTCTCCACTGTCAGAGCCAGTGGGCCGAGCACACAGGTGTAAGCCTCTGTGCTTTGCATCTCTAGCTGTTGTAGGCGGGGCCTCCCTCTGACTGGCCTGATGCCAGCACAGTGACTGCTGGTTTGTGAGCTAGTGCCACAAGGCCAGGAGGAAGGCTTGGCAGGCTGCGAGTCATAGTGGGGGGGCCTCGGAGCTGAGTAGCCAGCCAGGGTAATGGAGCACCTGAAGCTCCTAAAAGTTCCCAATCTGCTGGGCAGAGTGCACCCAGACAACCTTGTCTCCCTATCCCTTCTCCCGCGCACCAAGCTCCGTGCAAACCCCTCCCATTCAGCAGCCCTCTCACTGCTAGGAAGCCTCTCAGTCTGCCTGCCTTTCCCTTGTCCCAAAAAGGCCGTGTGTGGATCCCGTCCTCCTCAAACGGCCAGAATCTGTCTCTCAAGGACTCCGCCTGTCCCAGCTCCCCATCCTCCAGAGCACCACACAATGTAGGTTCCTGCTCGCAAAGCAGATCTCCAGGGCTAGGTGTTCAGCAGTCCCAGGCTTCCACCCTCTCCTCGCTCCGTTTCTCTTCTTCCCACTGGTGAGCTGGTGTGGGGGAAGGGCCTGGGTTCCGCCGGATCAAGGCTTTGGTATGTTACCATTTCATGAGGTCTGCTCTGTTTGTGAGGTGTGTATGCAGTCTGGTGCAATCTTCTTTCTTGTTGCTGTTTTAGGGTTAGGTTCGCACTATCTGTGGTTTTGGGAGGAGTTCTCTGTCTCACCTCCCATGTTGCCATCTTGAATCTCCAAATTTTTGTTCTTAATTCTGAAAACACAAACATTCCTCTAATAGGACTATTACTAGCTGCAGCTGGAAAATCTGCACAATTTGGCCTACGTCACTGACTTCCTTCTGCTATAGAAGGGCCAACCCCAGTATCAATCCTGCTTCACTCTAGCACAATAGTTGTTGCAGGGGTATTTCTTTTAATCCAATTTTACCCTCTTATAGAATACAATAAAATAATTCAAACAATAACTTTATGTTTAGGAGCCACCACAACTCTGTTTACAGCTATGTGCACCCCTTGCCCAATACGACATCAAAAAATTGTAGCTTTCTCAACTACAACCCAACTCGACCTAATAATAGTTACCATTGGCATTAATCAGCCACATGTAGCCTTTCTACATATCTGCACCCATGTCTTCTTTAAGGCCATATTGTTCATATGCTCGGGATCGATTATGCATAGTCTGGATCATGAACACGACATCCAAAAAATAGGAGGCCTATTTTATGCTCTTCCCCTCACCACCTCCACCCTCATTACTGGAAGCGTAGCCCTAACAGGAACGCCCTTCCTTACGGGATTCTACTCCACAGACCTTACCAGTGGGACTGCTCTCTCGTCGTACACAACGCCTGAGCCCTTCTTATCACTCTCCTGGCTACCTCCCTGGCGGCTGCCTATAGCACTCGATTGTATTTTCCGTATTGCCCGGACAACCTCGATTTACAACCTTAAATACTATTAACGAAAATAACCCAACACAAATTCAATCAAACGCCTAATACTAAGAAGTATTTCTGCCAGATTCTTATTGTCTAACAATATCCCCCCAATAACTATTCCTCAGATAACCATGCCCTACTACCTAAAGTTTACTGCCTTGACTATTACACTTTTAGGTTTTACTCCAGCACTAAAATTATGTAACCTGTCTCAAAATTTGTATCACAAAAACCCCTTGAACAGATTTAAAGTTTCAAACTTACTAGGCTGTTTTCCCACAATTATCCACCGTTCAGGACCACCATGAACTCTCAACAAGTAAAAAAATCAGCATCTCTCCTCCGAGACCTAATCTGACTAGAAAACGCTTTACCAACGGAGTCCGGAGCGGGTCACGGAGCGCGCAGCCCTGGCGGGAGCTCCCGCAGTAACCGCCGCTGTAAGCGCAGCCGTGTGCGCGGGTGGGCGGGCGGCGCGCGCGCCGTGGGAGGGGCGGGGGCGGGGCGCCATCCGGGACCCACTCCCGCCCGCGGCTCGGCCTCGGCCCCGCCCCGCCCTCTCCCTGTGGAGGGACCGTTCCCGCCGGCGCGGGGCGAACCTGGAAGTTCCTGTGACCCTCTACCCCGCGCGTCCTCCATCCCCCGCCTTACGTGAGGCGCTCGGCCTCTGTGGCTCCCTCCTGGGACGCGCCCAGGGTCCCCCGTGTCTGCCCCCCTGGGCGCAGCCTTAGGGGAGTGTGTCCTCTCTGGAAGCACCTGCCTGAGGGAGTGCGAGGCAGAGACTGGGGCTCGGCCCCTAAAAGCCCGCTCCCGACCCTGACTACTTAGAGGGGCCGCCTGGGGCGCCCCTTGGGGGGTCGTGATGTCTGGCCGCGCCCCGTGACCCTGATGCTCTGGTGGCGCAGGATCAGGAAGGGTGACACACACAAGACACACCACCCCCGAACCACCCTCGGTACCCGCCTGGGCAGGCTGACTCCTGGCTTCTGCACCTTCCTGTTCCCCAGCGCAGTTCGCCCCTGGATGCAGGAAGCAAGCACACATGGGTGACGGTGATACCGGGGTTCTTGTTCCCGCAGTCGGAGTGAACTTCGCAAACAGAGTAGGAGAGCCAGCGAGAGGCTTTTATTTAGAGATTAAGCGAGAGGCAGAGCCCCTGGCTCACACCAGGAGGGGACAAGAGAGTCCAGGGCGGTGCTTGTCTAGGGCACTTACAGGCGGTGGAGAGACAAAGGGCTAGGGATGCAGACCTGCTAAGTGGACCCAAATGTTTATCATTGAAGAGACATTAAGTTTCTTAACAGTCTTCCATTTATTTACAAGACATTTACTGCTCTGATTTCTTCCCAGGATAGCAGATTCCTGGTGTGGGAGCCTATCAATCAAAACTGCCTGCTTTGCTCCCAAGGTGGGCTGAGTTATTGTTTGTTAAAGAGTATGTTAAGAAACTTACTTTTTAACTAATTTTAAATTCGTTTTAAATACAATCTTATCTGTAAAATGGAAGCCTTCCTGTTTTTACTAGTTGTTTAGCTTGCTTGCTAAACCGCACAGGTTGCATATTATTTGTTTTGGTAGGGTTTTCATTCCACATTGTTACATTGTTTTGTGATTATTTTGCTTTATTTTTTTCTGGAGGCCCTCACCCGACTCTGGTCTCTGTCTCAACTGGAGTCCAGTGGAATGTGAGTGATCCGTGTGAAATGGAAATCTAGAGGGAGTTTCATCAACAGTTCAACTGGCACAGTCCCCATGTCCTTTTTGAGGCCAACCCATGCACTTGCCCTGCTGGGCGCTAGGTGACAGCTACTTGCTTCTGTGGCTTCTTCCTACATTACCCCCCAGAGCATACCTGGTGGGTGGGGAGTGGGGTGCAGAGCAAAGTGGAAAATTTCCCTGTGCACCTGTCACCCAGGGGATATTTGTTTAAATGAACAAATTCCTCCTCATCTCTGCAAATACTTGGGGTGGAAGTGAGACAGGGGCCATGGGTTTAGACAGAGTAGGGTGAGGGCCTCTGGAAAAAAAGCAAAGCAGGTTAATCACACAACAATGTAACAATGTGCAAAGAAACCCCTATGAAACTCCGTGTTAAAGATTAAGCAAAATCAGTCACATTAATTCTCTAAGGTAAAAATATCAAACTGAGAATATAGGCATTCTTCAGTGAAATGAGTTAAAACTAAAAAGCCAGGAATAACTTGGCCTAGAATGTTTGAATATCCCCCCAGATAAGAAAATACTTCAGCAAGGCCCAAGTCTTCATTGTGTCAATTAAGTCATGCTATTGTAAGATGTACTTTAGCCTGCTGTAAGACCCAGCTTATTTCTTTACTCAGATGCTGCTTTTCCTCCTCCAGCCCTAATAAAATAATCTGCAACCTGGTCAATTGATATAGCAAACAAGCGCAGTCATAAACAATGTAGTTAAAACAAGAAGGATTCCATCTTAAAGATAAGATTGCATTTTAAAACCCAAAATGTTAAAAAGTAAGTTTCTTAACATACTGTTTAACAGACAGACAATAACTCAGCCCACCGTCAGTGTACAGCAGGCAGTCTCGGATGATATGCTCATCCAGACCAAGAAGCTGCTATCCTGAGAGAATCAGAGCAGTAAATTTCTTGTGTTAAGCTAATTTTGCAGAAGACTGATAAGAAACTTAATGTCTCCTCAAAGATAAACCTTTTGGGTCCACTTAGCAGGTCTGCATCCCTAGCCCTTTGTCTCTGAACCGCCTATAAATCCCCTACAAAACACACCACCCTGGACTCTCTTGTCCCCTCCCAGTGTGAGCCAGGAGCTCTGTCCTCACACTTAATCACTAAATAAAAGCCTCTCCCTTGCTTTCCTACTTTGAATGTTTGTGAAGTTCATTCTTTGACTCCATGAACAAGAACTCAGGCATTAAAAGGGTTCATTTATGAGTTAGGAAGCTGGTCTTAATGAGTTGCTTAGCCAGCTTCCTGGAAGGTGGGGGTTCTGGTAAAGGGAGGGTTGGGGCAGGAAAGGAAAGCAGCTTTGGTGGGGCCATAGGGGGTGCATTTTGCCTGGAAGGGAACTCCCCTCCCTGATGCCATGGGGCACACCCCTTGTCCCTGGCCTTTCCATTTTCCCCCCAGTTCCAGCTCTAAGAAAAGGTACTCAGATTAACTGAAATCCAGCTGCCGCTTAGCCCTAATTCCCCTCTGGGGCCAGAATAGGCAGCTCTGGTCTCCTCTTCTGGCCTCCCTTTAAGGCCTCAGAATATCTCTATGACTACTGCCTGGTGTAGTCCTTTCCCACCCAAGTCCCCCCCTTCTTAGATTCATTCCACTTATTTCCAGATAGCCCTCCTTTGGCTCTATATTTTCATCTGCTCACAGGCCATTTCTACCTGGACCTTTACGGAATCTTCCACCAGTGCTCATGAGTGGGTAAAATTGTAATATTGCCAGAATATCTCACCTGGCTTTAGTACATCTGCATATCAATAGGCATTCAGAGGTGGAAAGAAGTATGGCTTTAGTACATATGCATCATTCCTCAGGGGTGGAGAGAAGTTCATCTCCATACCAATGGGTAAATTACCTGGGCAATGGAGGGCTTACCTGTACCTGAGAGGTGACAGGGAGGGCTAGTTTTGTTCTGCTGGAGCAGGAAAGAGAGAAGGCCCCAGACTGCAGTTTGTAAGCAATAAATGAATTTTAAACTTTATTTCTTCCTTTGACTGATTTCGGTTGTTAAAGGTATTTTGCCCTGGGATTTCCTCTCCCCAGACTTACACCACAGATCCCTCTGCCACCAGCAGCCAACCAGGAGGCCAGGCAGAATGTGATAGCTGGCCCCAACTTCTGTCCCTCCTGTCATCCTTTCTTCTGTAGATGTTGCAGCAGTCTAGGTGCTGCACCTTTTAGAACTAGAAATCAGATGTGAGCATAAAGTCATCAATATAATGATACAGGTGCACCGTTGGCAGTCTCTCCCATGCTGCCAAGTCCTGGGCTACAAGTCCGTGACAAATGGTGGGACTGTGGAGGTGTCCCTGCAGATAGACAGTGAACATCCTCTGCCAGCCTTCCCACATGAAGGCAAACTGTTCCTGACTCTCCTGTGTTTTGTCAATAGAGAAGAAAGCATTAGCAAGCAGATGTGGGCTCTCCTGACAGCCTCAGGTAACCTGGTGACAGGAGGTAAAATTGGGACACCCAGACCACCCTCCTTCCCCTCACCCTGCCTCCAGCACCCTCAGAGCCATGTGCTTAGCACGGTGGTCCCAGGAATGACATTGGGCTCCCTGGCCACATAGGGAGGTTTGGGCAGAAGGAGGGCAGACAGGCCCCTGGCAGGGTAGTGGCCCAGGTCAGACCTGTCTTCCTACAGGGCCCACCAGCCTCAACCTGAGAGAGATGAACCTCTGGGCCCAGAACAAAAGCAGCAGCCCTGGGCCTGCTGGGTGGTTACTGGGGCCTGGCGGTCCACCCTGCCCTGGTGTGTGCAGGAGCCCCAGGCATGCCAGGCCTGGACTGCTGCTGCTGGGACACCAGGCTCACCCGGATGCCTGGCCACCCTGACTCTGGGCTGCAGCACACCTGCCCCCACCCGACTTGTGCTGGGAGGTTGGCAGGGACCTCTGGCACCTGGTGCGCTGCTCTGAGCCCAGGCACGGGGCTCTGGGGACTGCCTGTCATTGGGCTCCTCAGAGCAGACACGTGGCTAGTGCTACCAGCAGCACGGAAGCCCCCAGCTGCTGCCCCCGGGGCAAGGAGGCTAGGAGCAGGTGTCCCCTCCTCCGCTCCAGGGCAGGGCTCCTCTGGGTGCCAAGTGTGTGACACAGCCCCTTTCCCTCCCTTCAGGCCAGGCCAGAGTGGCAGCTGGCCCTGCATCTGTCCCTTCCCAGCTCAGACACGGGGGGGCGTGGAGCCTCACCCCACCTGGTCTGGTCCTGCCCACCAGTGCATAAGGAAGGGGCCCCTGGAAGCAGGCACATCGGGGCTACCAGGAGGATGCTGGGCCTAGGAAAAGAATTCAGAGTGTACAGTGACTTGGAGGGCCAGACGCTCTGCCCCCACCTGTCCAGGCGTGCTTAGGCACCGGTGAAAAGTGACCGCCCTCTATGCTCAGCTGGCCCAGGTTGAGCTCTAGGAAGGTGTGTGTGGCTGTTCCCCAGGAATATTCCCACACAGAGGCCCAGGAGAAATTGCAAAGGAGCATGAGGACACTGTTGAGGGTGAGGACATTCCTTATCTTGACTGTATTGATGGTTCAGGAGGTTATAATCATGTCATCAATCCTTCCCTTGGAATGTGTGCCATTGTTTCTATGTCAGGTATACCTCAGTTAAGCTAGAGGGCATGTGGGACAGGGAGAGAGGACGGGAAGGTGGTATCAGAGTCCCGGGGTATTGTTTGGACAGGGGGCAACATAGTGGGAGCCCTACATAGCCAGCTGCATTCACAGCTGGCTGCACAAGGCAATAGGCACTTGGAAACAGACTCGACTAAAATGTTCTCAGCAGGAAGGGCCAGCTGTGGTACGCACAACACAGAATTAACTGTGACTGGCATGGCCATGGTGCCAGGAAAGGCTGACTCCCAGGATCCAAAGCCTCATCTCTTTTCTAAACCGAAACCTCTGTAATGCCCAAGTTGCATTTGTGTTTTTCTTGTATATCGGAGTTTTTTCCACCTCTCTCCCTCCCACCGGTCCTGCTCTGGGTCAGGACTACAGCTCTTTGTGTTACAAGCTCTTTCTGCGACCCTCCGAACCAGCGGAGGGGAGGAAGGCAGGGAGAGAGGCTCGCCCTGATAGGCAGAGCAAGGGAGGTAAGTGCCGGCTGTCTGCCCGTTCCCGCAGCCTCCGGAGCTCGGCGGCGCCGCTGCTTGCAGCCGCTCCAGCCTCTGCTGCCGCCGCCGCTGGCCGCTGGCCGCTGGCCACTCGCCGCTGGCCACCCCTTTTCCCCGGAGACAATCAGACGCGACAGGAAGTTCACTCAAAGGGAGAACTCATTTATTGGGGCTCAGGGCATGGGATATATAGGGTGAAGCCTCCCCTGCAACTTTCACTTTTCCGAATCAGGCTCAGAGTTGTGCGCATGCGCAGCTGAACCCCAGGGGGCTTTCAGCAGCCATCTTTGGCGTGGCTGAGATTTAATTCAGAGGTAGTTCTCAGCGGCCATCTTTGGCGTGGCTGAGATTTAAAGGCAGTTCTCAGCGGCCACCCTCGTGGTGAGGCTGAGATGCAAAGGCAGTTCCCAGCGGCCACCCTCGTGGCGAGGCTGGATGCAAAGGCAGTTCCCCACACTTGTAGGTTTCTGAAAGTGGTAACAACTGTAGCAGCAGCAGGAGGAACAGCCTGGACTGCAAAGTGAAGGTACTAGGCACGCATTGCACCCTCAACTCTTAAGGCCTCTGTGGAGGAAGTGGGGCAGTAGGTCTGGACATAAAAACATCTGTGGATCCCCTCTTCTTATTTCCCCAATTTGTCCATGTGCGAGAAATGTGGAGGGGCTTTTGAGAAAATTTTGCATGCTATTGTTAAATGCAAGGCTGTCAGCTCCAGGCAGTTGTAAGAACTAACAACAACATTTGCAGCATTTAAACACATAATAGAAGTCCACTGGAAATCTGAACCACAGAGGGCAGTTCCTGTCTTGTCAGCCAGTACTTATATTCCAAGGAACAACAGAGGTGTGTTTTTCAACTTGAGGCTATCTTCAGGAAATAAAGTCAGAGACTCTCCTTAAAGGCATTCCATGATCTACTTTGGGACTGCTGTTAAGGGTGATGAGGAAGAAATGTAACAGTAATAAGTTAATTTGTAATAGAGGAAAAGGGGAATCAAATCTTTGTTTAAAATTCAACACTGACAGGGGATTAAAGACGGCATGAGAGGTGAGACACAGGCTTCCTCCTAAAACTGCATATAATACAAAAATATAATTAATACACCTAATCCTGAAAGAACAATGGGAAAAAGGACAGCGCCAGACTGCATACACCTGGAGAAAAGAGCACACCTCACATAACAGGATAACATACCAAAGCTGTGGCCCTGCAGGACACAAGCCCTTCCCCCACCCCAGCTCACTGGCCAGAGGAAGAGAAATGGAACAGGGAGGGAGTGGAGGCCTGGAATTGCTGAATACCTAACTCCAGGGATCGGCTCTGGGAGCACAAACCTACAATTCACGGTGCTTGCATGATACTCTCGTTATTATGGATTTGGAAAGCTAAGACAGGCAGAATTCCTGGAGAGACTGAGATTCAGCCACTTGTGGAAAGCAGGGATCCATATCCGGCTGCTCTGGGACAAAAGAAAGGTGAACAGTCTGAGAGACTTCCTAACAAGGAAGCCCTTAGCAAGAGGGCTGCTAAAGGGGCAAGGATTGCACAGAGCTTAGCTCAGGAGAGAGGACAGTTAGACAAAATTGTCTGGTGCACTCTGCCCAGCAGGTTGGGACCTTTGCCATGTAGACTCTCATATTTAAGGAGGAAAAAGAAATCATCCTCCTTAGACGATCTTCAGGTGCTCCAGCTCCCTGGCTGGTAACACAGCTCCAAGGACCCCCTCCATGATACACAGCCTACTGCGCCTTTCTCTTGGCCAGCCCCACATGGCTCGCAAACCAGCAAACCCTACCCTGGCGTTAGGCCAGCCAGAGGGAAGATCTGTCTCCAGCAACTACAAATGCAAAGCATAGAGGCTTATACCGGTGTGCTCAGCTCACTGGTTCAGGCAGTGGAGACAGGCATAGCAGCCAGGTAGCAGGAAACAGCTCTTTCCTCTCCCCAGGCACCAGTACCACTCCCCTGCAGCCCCTGACATTGCTTCAGGGGCTGAGCAGCTTCAGGGAGTAGAGCTTCTGGGCACTAGAGGGTGCCATATACAAATATGAAATGCCAAAGGAATCTGGTTGAGTAAAATTATTAATACCACTCCTGAGAAAGATTTAAATGACATTACATAATGATAAAAGGGTCAATCCAACAAGAAGATATAACCATTATAAATATCTATGCACCCAACACAGGAGCACCTACATATGTGAAACAAATACTAACAGAATTAAAAGGAGAAATAGAATGCAATTCATTCATTCTAGGAGACTTCAACACACCACTCACTCTGAAGGACAGATCAACCATTCAGAAAATAAGGAGACAGAGGCACTGAAAAACATATTAGAACAGATGGTCCTAACAGACATCTACAGAACTCTACACCCAAGAGCAGTAGAATACACATTCTTCTCAAGTACACATGGAACATTTTCAAGAACAGATCATATACTAGGCCACAAAAAGAGCCTCAGTAAATTCAGAAATATTAAAATTGCACCAACCAGTTTCTCAGACCACAAAGGTATGAAACTAGAAATAAATTACACAAAGAAAATGAAAAATCCCACAAACACATGGAGGCTTCACAACAAAATGAAAAATCCCACAAACACCTGGAGGCTCCTAAACAACCAATGGATCAATGACCAAATAAAAACAGAGATCAAGCAATAAATGGAGACAAATGACAACAATAATTCAACACCGCAAAATCAGTGGGACGCAGTGAAAGCCGTGTTAAGAGGAAAGTATATTGCAATACAGGCCTTCCTCAGGAACTAAGAACAATCCTATCTGAGCAGTCTAAACTCACAATTAACAAAACTAGAAAAAGAAGAACAAATGAGGCCCAAAGTCAGTAGAAGGAGGGACATAATGAAGATTAGAGCATAAATAAATAAAATCAAGAAGAATAAAACAATAGAAAGAATCAATGAAACCAAGACCTGGTTCTTTGAGAAAATAAACAAAATAGATAAACCCCTAGCCAGACTTATAAAGAAAAAAAGAGAGTCTACTCACATAACCAGAATCAGAAATGGGAAAGGAAAAATCACACCACAGACATACAAAGAATTATTAGAGAAAACTATGAAAAATTATATGCTAACAAACTGGATAACCTAGAAGAAATGGACAACTTTCTAGAAAAATACAACTTTCCAAGACTGACCAAGGAAGAAAGAGAAAATCTGAACAGACCAATTGTGGGGAACTACCTTTGAATTGAATCTCAGGTGCCCCAAAGATGGCCACTGAGAACTCAGCCACGCCGCAGGAGTGGCCGCTGAAGGCCCCCTGGGGTTCGGCTGCGCCCACTCCGGTCCGTTCTTACATCAGAGACAACTGCGCACGCGCACAACTCTGTGCGTGATTGGAAAATTGAAAGTCGCCTTCTTAGCATGGGGGGTGACCGATCAGAAGAGACCACACCCTATATATCCCATGCCCTGAGCCCCAATAAACGAGTTCTTGCTTCGACTGAGCTCCCTGTGGCGTCTGATTGTCTCCGGGGACGGCAGAGGCTGTGGGAACAGGCAGACAGTCGGCTCTTACCTCCCTTGCTCCGCCTGTTGGGGCGTGCCTCTCCATCCCTTCCTCCCCTCCGCTGGCTCGGAGGGTCGCGGAAAGAGCTTGTAACACAAAGATCCTGACAGTGAGCAGGATTGGCGGGGAGAGAGGCTAGAAAAACCCCGACAACCAATTACCAGCAAAGAAATTGAACTGGTAATCAAAAACCTACCTAAGAACAAAACACCTTGACCAGGTGGCTTCATCACTGAATTTTATCAAACATTTAGTGAAGACCTAATACCCATCCTCAAAGTTTTCCAAAGAGTAGAAGAAGAGGGAATACTTCCAAACTCAATCTGTGAGGCCAGCAACACTCTAATACCAAAGCCAGGCAAAGACACCACAAAAAAATGAAATTACAGACCAATATCCCTGATGAAAATAGATGCAAAAATACTCAACAAAATATTAGCAAACCAAATCCAAAAATATATCAAAAAGATCATCCATCATGATCAAGTGGGATTCATCCCAGGGATGCAAGGATGGTAAAACATTTGAAAAGGTATTAACATCATCCACCACATCACCAAAAAGAAGGGCAAAAAACACATGATCATCTCCATACATGCTGAAAAAGCATTTGACAAAATTCAACACCCATTCATAATAAAAACTCTCAACAAAATGGGTATAAGGGCAAGTACCTCAACATAATAAAGGCCATATATGACAAACCCACAGCCAACATTATACTTAACAGTGAGAAACCGAAAACTTTTCCTTTAAGATCGGGAACAAGACAGGGATGCCCACTCTCCCCACTTCCATTCAACATAGTACTGGAGGTCCTAGCCACGGCAATCAGACAACACAAAGAAATTAAAGGCATCCACATTGGCAAGGAAGAAGTAGTTTTCAGATGACATGATATTGTACATAAAAAACCCTAAAGAATCCACTCAAAAACTACTAGATCTAATATCTGAATTCAGCAAAGTTGCAGGATACAAAATTAATAAATACGCAGAAATCTGTTGCTTTCCTATACACTAACAATGAACTAGCAGAGAGAGAAATCAGGAAAACAATTCCATTCACAGTTGCATAAAAAAGAATAAAATACCTAGGAATAAACCTAACCAAGGAAGTGATAGACATATACCATGAAAACTACAAGAATAAAGCAGGGGGATCTCGCTTCTCAACTTCAAGCTCTACTACAAAGCCACAGTAATCACAGTAATCAAGACAATTTGGTACTGGCACAAGAACAGACCCATAGACCAATGGAACAGACTAGAGAGCCCAGATATAAACCCAATCATATATGGTCAATTAATATATGATAAAGGAGCAATGGACATACAGTGGGGAAATGACAGCCTCTTCAACAGCTGGTGTTGGCAAAACTGGACAGCTACATGTAAGAGAATGAAACTGGGTTATTGTCTAACCCCATACACAAAAGTAAACTCAAAATGATTCAAAGACCTGAATGTAAGTCATGAAACCATAAAACTTTAGAAGACAACATAGGCAAAAATCTCCTGAATATAAGCATGAAAAGCTTCTTCCTGAACACATCTCCTCGAGCCAGGGAAACAAAAACAAAAATGAAGTCATGCGACTACATCAAACTAAAAAGTGTCTGTATGGCAAAGGACATTATCAACAGAACAAAAAGGCATCCTACAGTATGGGAGAATATATTTGTAAATGACATATCCAACAAGGGGTTAACATCCAAAATATATAAAGAACTTACACACCTCAACACCCAAAAAGAAAATAACCCGATTAAAAAATGGGCAGGGGATATGAAGAGACAGTTCTCCAAAGAAGAAATTCAGATGGCCAACAGACACATGAAAAGATGCTCCACATCACTAATCATCAGGGAAATGCAAATTAAAACCACAATGAGATATCACCTCACACCAGTAAGGATGGCCACCATCCAAAAGACTAAGAACAACAAATGCTGGCAAGGATGTGGAGAAAGGGGAACCCTCCTACACTGCTGGTGGGAATGTAAGCTAGTTCAACCATTGTGGAAAGCAATATGGAGGTTCCTCAAAAAACTAAAAATAGAAATACCATTTGACCAGTGAATCCCACTCCCTGGAGTTTACCCAAAGAATACAATTTCTCAGATTCAAAAAGACACATGCCATATGTTTATTGCAGCACTATTTACAATAGCCAAGATATGGAAGCAACCTAAGTGTCCATCAGTAGATGAATAGATAAAGAAGAGGTGGTTCATATACACAATGGAATACTATTCAGCCATAAGAAAAAAACAAATCCTGCCATTTGCAACAACATGGATGGAGCTGGAAGATACTATGCTCCGTGAAATAAGCCAGGCAGAGAAAGACAAGTGCCAAATGATCTCCCTCATCTGTGGAGTATAACAGCGAAGTAAAACTGAAGGAACAAAATAGCAGCAGACTCAGGAACTCCAAGAAGGGACTAGCGGTTACCAAAGGGGAGGGATGTGGGAGGGCAGGTGGGGAGGGAGGGAGAAGGGGATTGAGGGGTATTATGTTTAGTACACATGGTGTGGGGGATCACAGGGAAAACAGTGTAGCACAGAGAAGGCAAACAGTGAATATGTGGCATCTTACTACACCCAAGGACAGTGACTGCACTGGAGTATGGAAGGGGACTTGATAATATAGTAAAAGTAGTCACCACATTGTTTTTTCATGTGAAACCTTCGTAAGAGTGTATATCAATAATACGTTAATAAAAAAAAAAGAGGAGGGCATCAGTATAGGTTATTTCCTGATACAAAAACACTATATACAATTATAAAGTAGAATGTGAAAAGTCTGTATTTTTACCTTCTGGGAAAAAA